>JAFEMH010002181.1:0-368297 GCA_022495995.1 Adenophora triphylla var. japonica | reverse complement strand
TTCCACATTGGTTGAGATTGTGGTAATAGAGATTGAGACAAAGTGATGGCTATCGGAGGAATGAAGTCATGGTGTCGAGATCATACAAGACTTAGCTATCGAGAGATGTTCTACGATAAGGACCGAGATGCACTTTGATGATCTTGAAGGCTTTACTAAAGAGAATATGATTCATGTTTTTGTTTGATTGTAATCATTGTATACAACCGAATCATAACTATCAAAACTCATAGTCAGTCGATACACTGAGGAATGAATATGAAGGTTGATTTGGTCAGTCATGGACTTAGCTGTCAGAGAAAAGGTTCATGACTGACAGTCTTCCTCTTTTGATATAAACCCTGTTCTATATATATATTCCTTTATCAAAACCAACTAACTAAGACATTGATCAAAGTTAGGTCCTAACAATAGGGATGGATTTGTAGAATCCATGTTGAATTGAACTTGTCAGGAGATAAGATATAATCCTCAAAGGATTATATCTGTTAAGGAGTCATTGTTTGACTTGAATTGATGTAGACAGTTACAACCCTGATTGAATAATAACTGTTGAATCCTTGTTTGAATAGGACTGTTCTATCTGCTTACCGGAGGGCCGAGGAACATAAATGTCTTATCTCGGCATTTGCTTGTAAGCCGAGATGCAAGAATTTGCTTCCTCGTCAATTGATGATCTGCCGACATGTGAATATGACGGGACACATGATTTTGTCTCCTCGTATTATGAATATATACCGAGGTAAGAACTTTCCTCTCCTCGCCATTTATGACCTCTCGGAGCCTGATGAGCCAAGGGAAGTGGTATGAAGAGCCCGTTGTCAATGTTGAGGACGAGGAGGTACCCCTCCGTATACGAGGAGTGTATCCTCGGCACTTGTAATTGGGATATTTATACTTGTATATTGGGCCTTGATTAGCTTTGTTGATGATGAGGTACGAGACCGAGGAAGCCCGTGGTTGCTTCTCATTACTTATACATATATTATGTTTGTAGCCCAATCCATTTGGGTCTGACCCGGGCAAGCCCATGTTCGTATCTCGGTTTATACTGTTCAGAACTTATTTTCATTCGTAAAATAATATTTAAATGGTTAAATTTTATTCAATATACTTGTGTTAACCTCAATTCCAATATTCGATAAAAATAAAAAATCTATTATACAAAAGAGGGGGGAAATAACTACCTATTGACTAGGGATAAAGAATGGCCATGATTTGCCCATAACTATCTGATCTAACGGTCTTCATTGAATGGTTTCTTTTCCTTTTTATTTTTAACTATTAGATTCATTTTCAGTGTTAAGATCATACGACTAATATTAAGCGGTTTCTAAAATCCTACGTCTAATCCTACCACAGTTTTCTCACTTCATCGCGTCAACTCTTCTCCTCAGTCCTCACAACTGCTCTCACAGATCAGTCCTATTTATTTTTAACCATTAGATTCGTTTTCACCGTTAAGATCCTACGGCTAATATTAGGCGGTTTCTAAAATCCTACGTCTAATCCTACCACAGTTTTCTCACTTCATTGCGTCTTCTCTTCTCCTCAGTCCTCACAACTGCTCTCTCGGCTCAGTCCCTAGATCCTCCCTTTCGTCTTTGATTGAGCTGCAAAGGTAGAGAGAAGAAAACTTTGGCCCGGTTGCATCTTCCCGGTAAATTGAAGAAGAAAAACATCAACATTGCCTCCATTATTTTTTTGTTTATTATTGTTATTTTGTAAGGCATGATCTGCACCTCTCCCCACTCCAGCCACATGTGCATATTCATATTTCTTTCTCTCCACATGCACACACAAATGCAAGACTTTCTAATCAACAGGCCTAGGGCTGATTAGTTAAGGGCTTGCAATTGATTTTTGTTGGGTTTTTTATTATTTGTGTACAATCTATATATATTTATAATCTATATTCCCCCTCCTAGCTTGGCCCCCACATCACCAATACAAATGTACTATTCCCTTCCCCAATTTACATTTTTCGTTTGATTTCAAGGGTATTATAATTGGTATCCTTTGGAATGACAAGGAGGAGAAGTAGTAGGAGAAGGGGGTAGGATGAGTTTTCTGTGATTAATGATTATAGATAGAAGAATAATTATGAATGTAATTAATTGGGTCAGTCCTAAATTTGGAAGGTAGTGAGTCTGAAATAGTTCGGAAAGTGGAAAGAAGGTTGTTAAAGCAATTAAGAAGGTTGTGCATTATGTCGGGATTGAGTTTAGCAAATCTAATATTGTTATTTGGATTGTAGTTTAGGGATTTCGGGACTTCTTGGTGTGAGACAAAAATTTGGAAGTAAGAAAAGGCAAGAAATGATTGTTAAGGGTAAGTTTATGTTAAGAAATACGCGAGACAAACAATGTAAGTAGGACCCTGTTAAGTAACTCAAGTTTGCAATAGTTGTTTGTAAGGCTGACTCTTTACCAATTTTTTTCATTTCTCTTCTACATGTTGTATTTCTTCTGTGAGTATGTTCTAATCTACTCTTGCTACATATGTACTTTGATTCTTTGATTATTTTGGAAATGATATAAGAAGTTAAGGCACAAATTGCAGAGTCCAAGAAATGTGCAATTGGGTTGCTCTCAACTGAAGCGTTGGACTAAGCGACCTCCAAATATATGAAAATTCTAAAGTGTCATACTGATTTTTGTTCGCCAAATACTACTACTCCGTATGGACATTCATTTTAGTACGGAGGGAGTAATTTAGTTTGGAGTTCTCCCTTTTTCTTATTGCTGTGAATAAGCTAATAGTGCTTAGGTGCAAGTAATTTTTTTTATTATATCTCTGTGGCTCTATTATGCATTTTTTATTTACTGTCTTCAGTTTTACAAATCTAATATTGTTATTTGGATTGTGATTTAGGGATTTAGAGACTTATTGTTGTGATTGGATTTTGAAGTCGGTCAAAAGAAATGTTATTAGAGGATCTTGAATGCTGAAAGCTATTTTTCTTTATTATAGCATGTGGCGATCTTCGAATTATCCCATATTATGCAGGTAAATTAAGTCGAGAAAGAAATATCAGTTGCAACAATGTATTTCCCTATTGCAGCATTGAAAAGAATAAGTCACGAGTATTAAACCTAATACTCCCTCATTCCCAAAATGAATGTACAAAAAAATTCAAATTCATTTTTGGGACAAAATGAGTACTTCTATTCTTTTTCCTTTTTTTCATACTTCTTTCTATCAATCTCTTATTAAGGGTTTCCTTCTGGTAATATTTTCAATCATTCTGATACGAAGAAAAAGCCATTATGTCGAACGAGTAATTTGATTACTTGAAGGAAGGGTTGATGTGGGAAGAAAACATTTGTCATGCTAGGCGAGGATAACCTGTAGTTCTAAGTGAAAAGTATCACGATTTGCAATAATATTTACTTCTTCATCCTTTTCGTAATTTATTATACCCAAATTACAGGCTCTATTAAAACTAAATGTGTGTGGTGCTCACTTTCCTCATTCCTGTTAACACCTCTCGTTCCTCACTTACTTTCCTCTTTTTTGGCAATTCTCAACCCAACTCAGTACCCTCATCTAGATAACATTGCCTACCCATATAATAAAAAGTAAAAAAAAAAAAATTATAATTCTGCGAAATAAAGGGAGCGATTGGATCTACACACTTTTATTTTTAAAAAGTATATTACAAAACTAACCAAAATCCATGTCAGTTAATTTTATATTTATTTTCTACATACTTTTATTTTTAAAATAATAATTAATTTTATATTTATAAAAATATGTCAAAATTTGATTGAGTTGATTCTACGAAATAAAGGGAGCGATCGAATCTACACACTTTTATTTTTAAAAAGTATATTACAAAAGTAACCAAAATCCATGTCAATTAATTTTATATTTATTTTTCTACAAACTTTTATTTTAAAAAATTAATTAATTTTATATTTATTTTATGACAGTTTCTAATTGTTGGATTGGATTAATCCTGGCCGCTTTTAGTCTCTTGTCAATAGGATTTTAGAAACCGCCTAATATTAGCCGTAAGATCTTAACAGTGAAAACGAATCTAATGGTTAAAAATAAAGAGGAAAAAAAACAATTCAATGAAGACCGTTGGATCAGGTACCCGAAGCCTTGCTTGATTTGAACTTAATAGTTAAATTGATTAACCCGGTGAAAGAATGCAATTTTTTTTTGTTAAACAACAATCTTAAAATTTGATTCAAGCTCTGAAAGGATTCAAAAATGTTATAAACTTTACAGGATGGAGGTTATATAAAACTAACAAAAATGTATTTCGTTGAATTTTAAGTAAATTTGTTAACAGAGTGAGAACATTTTGAAAAATATAAAAGTTCAGTGAGAACATTTGAAAAATCATATTTCAGTGAGAACATTTTAAAAAATGTTATAGTTCAGTGATGAAAATATGATTTTTGTCAAAAATTAAAAAAGAAGTAAATAAAGGAAATCGCACACTATCAGCCCTTAGATTTGAGTTACTAAAAAATAATTCAAAGATTGAAATTAAAAAGAAATAAATTCGTTTAATAATAGCCATTAGATAAAGATGGTTAGGGATTAATCTGGACCCTTTTTTATCTAAAGTCAATAGAAAGTTATTTTTGAGCTTTCTTCATTCTGTTACCCCCGCCAACACTCGCTTTGCTCATTCCTGTTAACCCCTCTTGTCCCCCACTTACTTTTCTCTTTTTTTACAATTCTCAACCCAACTCAGTACCCTCTTTTCGATAACCTTGCATACCCATAATACTAAGTAAAAAAAAGGTTATATTTCTGCGAAATAAAGGGAGCGATCGGTTCTGCACTGTTTTATTTTTAAAAAGTATATAGGACGGACGGCCGCCTATAGGTGGTAGGGTAGGGTGGGTCGTACCGCTCAGATTGCGGCCAATCTTCCTAACCGCGCGCGGGCCAGGCCAAAAGTAACCAAAATCCATGTCAGTTAATTTTATATTTATTTTTCTACACACTTTTATTTTTTAAAAAAATAATTAATTTTATATTTATAAAAATATGTCAAATTTGATTGAGTTAATAAAAAAAATCATATATTACAAAAGTAGCCAAAATTCATGTCAGTTAATTTATATTTATTTTTCTACACACTTTTATTTTTAAAAAATGAATTAATTTTTTATTTATAAAAATATGTCAAAATTTGATTGAGTTGATTCTGCGAAATAAAGGGAGCAATCGGATCAACACACTTCTATTTTTAAAAAGTATAATACAAAAGTAACCAAAATCCATGTTAGTTAATTTTATATTTATTTTTCTACACACTTTTATTTTAAAAAAATTAATTAATTTTATATTTATAAATATGTAAAAATTTGATTGAGTTGATTCTGCGAAATAAAGGGAGCGATCGGATCTACACACTTTTATTTATTTTTAAAAGTATATTACAAAAGTAACCAAAATCTATGTCAGTTTATTTTTTATTTATTTTTCTTCACACTTTTATTTTAAAAAATTAATTAATTTTATATTTATAAAAATATGTCAAAATTTGATTGAGTTAATAAAAAAATCATATATTACAAAAGTAACTAAAATTCATGTCAGTTAATTTTATATTTATTTTTCTACACACTTTAATTTTTAAAAAATTAATTAATTTTATATTTATAAAAATATGTCAAAATTTGATTGAGTTGATTCTGCGAAATAAAGGGAGCGATCAGATCTACACACTTTTATTTTTAAAAAGTATACTACAAAAGTAACCAAAACCTATGTTACTTAATTTTATATTTATTTTGAAAAAATTAATTAATTTTATATTTATAAAAATATGTCTGAATTTGATTGAGTTGATTCTGCGAAATAAAGGGAGCGATCGAATCTACACACTTTTATTTTAAAAAAGTATATTACAAAAGTACCCTAATTCCATGTCAGTTAATTTTATATTTATTTTTCTACACACTTTTGCCCTAGCGTCTTCCTTTGATGCACGTTGCTCTACACCCTACACCACGAAATCGCTCCCCTCCCCTGTTTAACCAAATCGCAAAATCCCTCCACTTCCTGTAAACAGATGATTTTTGTAACGACCCCAATTTTCACAATAAAGCATGATTCCCTAACATCAATAATAAGTCATTAAGAGGGCATCTCAACCGACAACCCTAACCCTAATACAATCAAACCACAATAAATAGTATTCAAAATTCAACGGCTAGTACATCCCACTAGCTCAATAATACTTAAAGTTTATAAAACATAATTCTAATTCCTCAATATCCGTGCCGCCATCCATGCGACCGATCCTCTCCTCCTACTGATTGCGTGGGAGGGAAAGAATAAGAAAAGGGTGAGCGAATAATGCTTAGCATGTTCATACGGGATCTCTTCGTGTACTAAGGAAGAGATGACCGAAACGAACGGAGCCAATCGAATAACAACGAGAGGTTCAATACAACTAAAGTACATATTAGAGTAAAACAAAGGAATATTTTTCAAATAGCAAATTGTGGCACTACCACAAGAATAATCAAGATAGAGATTGTACACACATAAGTCCGTCAATTCCAAATAACAATGCACCTTTTCAGGGTGACTTTGATACACCTTTTCAGGGTGATCTTTGATACACCTTTTCAGGGTAATCTGTGAATAAGAGACCTTACGCCTTTTCAGGGCGCTCCCTTATACTGATATATCATGATAATCAACTACTTCATCAAGTAGGGTATAAACGTCTAAGTTCTTTTCAGGGGCTAGACTACTTCATTTAAGTCCTTTTCAGGGACTAATCCTGCTAAGTCTTTTTCAATCCGACAATGCTAACTATATCATTATTCAACAGATATAGCAAGTTCCATACAAAGTATTCATATGTACAAGAATACACAAAGTATTTTAGCAATTTCGATTACCGGGGATACCCAGTGAACAAAACACGTCAAGGGTAAGATATTCAAAAGACGCTTAATCGAGTGAATATTTAGAAATAACTATCGGCCACTTGGTAGCATAAACTTTACAAATCAAAAAATCCTATCACAAATGATTGAAAACATTCAAGCACTATAGAATGTAATCCCTTACCTCAGGTTATTTGCACTTCATGCAACTCTAGTCCTCGTACGAATCTACAATCATGCAAATCGTTCTTAGGTACAAGTAATCTCGATTACTAGGTACCAAAACTTCTTTTAATTCATCTTGTTAACCTATGAGTTAGTCTACTATAACTCCTTCTAAAGTTAACCATCCCCCATTAGGTTTACCAAACTACCATTAGGGTTTCCATAATCAAATCCAATCAACTCTCACTTTATTTCACTTTACACACACTATTCTCACCTTTTCCAGCCCACACAAACACATACTAAACCCTAATATACATACACACACACGGCAGACCACACACACATGCACACACACTACACGCACACTACCCACACATGCACACAACACACACACGACACACACACACCCTAACACTAACACACACACACACAGCACACACGACACACACACGGAACACACACAACCTACACACATGAAACCCTAATTTCAACCTCAAACCTTACCATGGAATATTTAGATTAACACCAAACATTCCCCATGCCCAACCCTAATCATGAACAACAATGAAAGATTTAATAATTTACAACACAACATCTTGATTTCCCAAACCCTAATCTTACTTTTAAACCTTTAAGGTTTCCTAGGGTTTTCCATCTTAAAACCAAAACAAGAAGAGTTGATCATACCTTAGTCTTGGACCTTGAACACAAAACAATGGAGTTCTTCTCCTTCTCCTTCTTTTTCCTAATCAGCTGCCTTTCTCTCTCTCTCTCTATTTTCTTTTTCACAATTTAAAATAATATGAGGCCCTAAGTTTAAGAAAGTTAATATTTATAGTTGGGTTCTAAATCCCAAGCCCAAAACAAATCAAGTCTAAGAAAAACAAGGAAATCCAATTTAAGTAAATCAAGCCCACTTACCTAGTCTATCTAGAAAAAGAATATACAAGTAATTAATTAAATAAAACAATTAATTAATTAATTAAAAGAAAAGAATACTAAATAAATAAATAAAATAAATATTAGGGTTACTACAATTTGTTTTTGTTCATTGAGTTCTCTTCTTGGTGTGTTTTTACATCATCCTCTCCCCTCCCTCTCTCTCTCTCCATATCTATGATTGTCTATGGTGCTTGGTTTAATTTTGTTTGCAGAAGAACGGTTACAACAACAAAGACAATGGCGGCTTGAATGTGGTAGTATGCGTTTATGGTTTTTCTTCATGCTTTATAGAATTAGTCCTTATTGGAGGTATAGCTGGCAGTTATATGGGTGGTTGTGTTGGTTCTGACGCTGTTGTCGCCACCGTACTAACAAAAAAAAGTGAGAATATCATTTTGAAACGGAGGGATATTTATTTGGAACTGGGAAAGGTACTAATATCTTTAAATTTTGTCCATAAATTGAATTATTGGGTTATAGGTCAAACTTTAAAGTGGTGGTTTAATAGTGGTGGTTTAATTCTTTAAAGTATATGTAGTCAATTTAAAGATAATTATGATGAATTTGCTTGAATTGTGCACGAATTATGTTGGGAAGGTTTATTTTTGGGGTTTTAGGTTGTTGGAATTACCTTTTGTTTTGGAATTACCTTTAGCAAATGTTGCATTTGTACCAAAAATGCAACATTTGCTGACATTGAGGAGGGTATTGTACTAGCTTGAAATGTCATTGCCAATATTATACCTGCTTAGATTGTCCTGTTCTTTTTCTAGCAAGTTTGTGTTCGAATTCTTTACGTACTTGGTCCATATTCTTGGTAGAAATTTCTTTTTTGGGTTGGAGATATTGTGCGAGGATTTTGATTTGTGGGTTGGGGAGGGGATTGGGTGAGGTTTGAGGTCTTTGGCATTCTTGATGTCGGCTTCAACCTCGAGTGCCTTGATATCTCTTGGACAGTGATCCATGGCATCCAGAGGTGTGAATCCATGAATGTTTACGGCATTTTCGTAGGCCTTGATACTTGATTTGGCGAGCAAGAATTTTAGTGTCTGCACAAAATATTTGAGAAATAACTCAACAAGGCAAACATACTAACATTATTAATTTTTTCGATTTTCATGAATATGACTAGATATTAGTAACTTTTTTTTTTGGTCAAATTAAATATAGTAGCTGAAAATCTAGATACAGACATATAATGAAACATATATTTTTGTTGTCTTTAAACAACGTTATTTTGGTTGTGTAGTATGTGTATAGGGGGTGTTATTTCTACAGGACATTAGTACTAACATTCTCATAAAGCCGGCTACGTCTCTTTCCCTAACGACAACAACAAACCTCCTCTATTTTGTTTTTTTGCATAAACTGTAATATATATATATATATATATATATATATATATATATATATATGAACAGTATAAACCGAGATACGAACGCGGGCTTGTCCGGGCAAGGCCCAAGTGGATTGGGCCATAAACATAATCCATCAAGTCTCACTACCAGAAACAGGTGTTTTAGCGACGAAATAATTAGCGACAGACTTATTTCGTTGCTAAATAGCGGCGGAATATAAGCTTTAGCGTCGGAATTATTTTGGCGTCAAATTTAGCGATGGAATTTAATTCCGCCGCTAATTTTCGCCTCTAAAACGAATATTCCTCGAATATTCGTTTAATTACCGCCACTATTTTCGTGGTTGATTTACCGACGGAATATTCCGCCGCTAAATCTTTATCAGCGACGGAATTATTCCGCCGGTGGAAATATATCATTTTTTATTTTTTTTATTTATCAGCGTCGGAAATATTCCGTCGGTGAAATTAAAATATTTTTTTTTTTTTTGGAATATTACACCGACGGAATATTTCCGCCGCTGAATAATTTTTTTTTTTTAATTTATCAGCGTCGGAAATATTCCGACGATGAAATTAAATGTTTTTTTTTATTAAACACCGACGGAATATTTCCGCCTCTGATAAGTTAATATTTTTTTATTTATCAGCGACGGAAATATTCCGTTGCTGATAATAAAATGAAATTTTTGTTTATTTTTAGAACTAAATAACAAAATAACAAACTAAAAAACATTAAAATATCATAAATATTTATGATATTTTTGAAAAAATAAATAAATCATAAATATTTATTAATTTTAATTTAATAAATATCATTATTTTTTTTATGTAAAATATGAAAGTTATTTTAAATTACTCTCAAAAAAATAAATATGAGTCAATAAATATTATTTTTGAAAAAATAAATACCACATAAATATTTATTAATTTTAATTTAATAAATAGTATTCTTTATAATTATATAAAACATGAAAATATTTTAAATTACACTAAAAAATAAATATGAGTCAATAAATACACTATACCCTATACCCTATATATACACTATACCCTATACCCTATACACCATACCATATACCCTATTCCCTATACCCTATACCCTATACCCTATACCCGATACCCTATACCGTATACCCTATACACTATACCCGATACCCTATACCCTATACCCTATACACTATACCATATACCCTATACCCTACACACTATACCCTATACCCTATACCATATACCATATACCCTATACACTATACACTATACACTATACAGTATACACTATACACTATACACTATACCCTATACCCTATACCCTATACCCTATACCCTATACCCTATACCCTATACCCTACACCCTATACCCTATACCCTATACACTATACCTATACACTATACCCTATACATACTATACCCTATACTTATACCCTATACACTATACCCTATACCCTATACCTTATACCCTATACCCTATACACTATACCCTATACCCTATACCCTATACCCTATACCCTATACACTATACACTATACCCTATACCCTATACCCTATACCATATACCCTATACCCTATACCCTATACCCTATACACTATACACTATACACTATACACTAATTAATCCTAAACCCTAACCCCTAACCCCTAAACCCTAAACCCTAAACCCTTATAAACTCTAACCCCTAAACCCTAACCCCTGCAATGTAAGGGTACTGGAGAAACTATCAATGACAAGGACCGCTGCCCACAATGCAAGGGCGAAAAGGTTGTACAGGAGAAGAAGGTTTTGGAAGTGGTTGTGGAGAAGGGTATGCAAAATGGACAGAAAATTACATTCCCAGGAGAAGCCGATGAAGCTCCTAACACTCTTACTGGAGACATAGTATTTGTACTACAACAGAAAGAGCACCCAAAGTTCAAGCGAAAGGGTGATGACAAGGGCAAATTATACATCCAATTCTCGGTCGACTTCCCAAAATCCTTGACTTCCGAAGAATGCAAGGCCCTAGAGGGTGTGCTGCCTCCTAAGCCTTCATCGCAGATGAAAGATATGGAGCTTGATGAGTGCGAGGAGACAACCCTTCAAGATGTCAACATTGAAGATGAACATGATGACATGCACGGTGGTGGGGGCCAGAGAGTGCAGTGTGCTCAGCAGTAATGATGTGGGTCTTTGTTTTCTGGATATCTTAGTTATGACTTATGAGACAATAATCTCCAGAGTGTTGTCTAATAGTTGGTTAGTTCCTAGTTTTGGACTAATCTTGTTTTTGTTTTATTTTGGATAAAAAATTTAAAATTGTATGCAATTTACCAATTTGGGAATAGCTCCAAGAACCCTTGCAATTCTTATATATATGGTCATTGTTTCTATTTAAAAAAAAAAAAACCTAACCCCTAAACCCTAACCCCTAACCCCTAAACCCTAAACCCTAAACCCTTATACCCTATACCCTATATCCTATACACTATACACTATACCCTATACCCTATACCCTATACACTATACCCTATACACTATACCCTATACCCTATACTCTATACACTATACCATATACCCTATACACTATACACTATATCCTATACCCTATACCCTATACCCCATACCATATACACTATACACTATACACTATACACTATACACTACACACTATCCACTATACACTAATTAATCCTAAACCCTAAACCCTAACCCCTTAAACCTAAATCCTAAACCCTAACCCCTAAACCCTAAACCCTAAACCCTAACCCCTAAACCCTAACCCCTACAGTGTATAGGGTATAGTGTATAGTGTATAGGGTATATGGTATAGGGTATAGTGTATAGTGTATAGGGTATAGGGTATAGGGTATAGGGTATAGTGTATAGGGTATAGGGTATAGTGTATAGTGTATAAACAGTATATCAGTATACAGATAAACAGTATAGGCATGGTATAGGTATAGTGGTATATGGCATAGGCATATGGTATAGGCATAGGGTATAGTGTATAGGCATAGCAGTAGGGTGGTATAGTGTATAGTAAGATAGTGGTATAGTAGGTATAGTGTATAACAGATATGTGATAAACATATAGGGTATACAGATATAGGGTACAAACAGTGTATAGATGTGGTATAGGGTATATGGTATAACATATAGTGTATAGTGGTATAGTGTATAGGGTATAGGTATAGGGTATAGGGTATAGTGTATAGGGTATAGTGTATGTGGCATGTGGTATGTGGTACATAGGTATAGTGCATGTGGCATGGTATAACAGATAGTGGTATGTGTATAGTGGCATAGTGTATAAAGGTATAGTGTATGTGGCATAGTGTATAGTGTATATGGCATAGGGCATAGTGGTATAAGGGTATATGGTATGATATAGTGTATGTGGTATAGGGTATAGGTATAGTGGTATAGGGTATACAGTATAGTGGTATATGGTATAAAGTATAGTGGTATGTGGTATAGGTATGTGGTATAGTGTATAGGGTATAGGGTATACAGTATAGTATGTGGTATAGTGTATAGGTTATAGTGTATGTGGTATATGGTATAGTGGTATAAGGTATAGTGTATAGTGTGGTATAGGGTATAGTGGTATGTGGTATAGCCAGATATAGATATGATATAGTGTATAGGTATGTGTGGTATAGGGTATAGTGTATAGGGTATAGTGTATAGGGTATAGTGTATAGGGTATAGGGTATAGGGTATAGGATATAGGGTATAGGGTATAGGGTATAGGGGTTAGGGGTTAGGGGTTAGGGGTTATGGGTTAGGGTTTAGGGTTTAGGGTTTAGGGTTTAGGATTTATTTATTTTTTCAAGAATAATATTTATTGACTCATATTTATTTTTTTGAGAGTAATTTAAAATAACTTTCATGTTTTATATAAATAAAAATATTGATATTTATTAAATTAAAATTAATAAATATTTATGATTTATTTATTTTTTCAAAAATAATATTTATTGACACATATTTATTTTTTTGAAAGTAATTTAAAATAACTTTCATGTATTATATAAATAAAAATAATGATATTTATTAAATTAAAATTAATAAATATTTATAATTTATTTATTTTTTCAAAAATAATATTTATTGACTCATATTATTTTTTTGAGAGTAATTTAAAATAACTTTCATGTTTTATATAAATAAAAATAATGATATTTATTAAATTAATATTAATAAATATTTATGATTTATTTATTTTTTCAAAAATAGTATTTATTGACTCATATTTATTTTTTTGATAGTAATTTAAAATAATTTTAATGTTATATATAATAAAAATAATGATATTTATTAATGATATTTATTAATTATAGCGGCGGAAATTTCTGTCGCTGAGTTTAAAATCAGCGGCGGAAATTTCCGTCGGTGAGCGTGCCACGTCATCGATCCATGTGAACGTACGTATAGGTTAGCGTCGGATTTATCAGCGACGGAATATTCCGCCGCTAAATATTAATTATAGCGTCGGAATTTAATTTCCGCCGCTATAATTAATATTTAGCGGCGGAGTATTCCGTCGCTGGGGGAAATTATAAATACTGATTTTATCATTCAGAAATCAATTACGCCACATTTCCCTCTCTCTCTCTTCCCGCTTTCTCTCTCTTCCCGCTATCTCTCTGCGACTGCGACCTAGAAGAAGAAGAAGCTCTCACGCCGCCGTCCGTCCACCTTCCGCCGTCTCCGTCCGTCTCGAGCTCTCACGCCGTCGTCTCCGTCCGTCCGCCTCCTTCCACCGTGTTTCTCTCTCTTCTCTGTACTCAACCAGGTATTTCGATTCCCCCTCTTAATAATCGATTTCTAGATCTTGTGTGTTGGATAAATTTGAATGAATATCTTTTTTGTATTAGTTGTTTTCCCGTGAAATTGGTTCCCGTAAAATCCTTCTTTTTTGAGTTCCCATTTTGTTTTTGTTTATTTACCGGGAGATCAAAGTATCAGACAAGGGTTTTTGATTTCCTTGAAGGTTTTGTAAGGATCAATTTTTCTGCATTTTTGTTCTGTTTTGATTTGGGGTTAAGTGTTAATTATGGATCTTTTAAATGGTTTTCTTTCAGTTATTTCCCTGTCCCTGTTATTTTTTTAGGGTTTTTTTTTTAATTATTTTTGGAATTTACTGCAACCTCACTCCCAATAGAACATTTACATTTGACTAAGCATGCATTTTATTTGGTTGAGTAGTTGATGTGCTTGTGCATACATTTTATTCAAGTCTCAACTAAAATGCAATAACAAGTTGGAGGAATTCATATAAGACAGTGGACTGGAAATGTGCTCTGTATTCAAATAAAAAGGAGGTTTTAATTTGAAGTTCAATTTATTTTTTGTTGACCTGATTCGTTTTTAAAAGATTGGAGTTACTTTATGTTAGTCTAAGTGGGGAATAGTGGGAGTGAAAATGGACAGCCATTTTATAGCTTGGTGGTAATGGCGTTTTTCGATAGCAGGAAACTTTGTGGGAATTGACTGCCATTTTCTAGCTAGGTGATAATAGTGGAAGTGAAAAGGGACAACCATTTTACTTCTTGTGCTAGTTGTGTATGATCAATGGCGGTGGTGCTACGTTATTAGGACAAACAACACTAACCTCCTCCATTGCTATTTAATATTTAGACTTTGATAATATTTGCTCCGTCCCATTTCTTAAAGACTCTTAATGATCTCACCATATTGCATCTTGAATCGAAGTGTGAATTAGACTCTTAATGATCTCACCAAAAATAACAATCACACGGAACTAATTAGGCTCATCAAATTAACTTACTTCCGTTGTAGTGGTGGACTCCAACCTTGGCAAGCATAGCATAGTACTCAATGGAGTATGATTTACATTCGAGGTAACACTAATGGGAGGAATTAGACAAGGTGTAAACTTAGTATTATTTGCTTGATTACAAACAAATAAGTGAGAAAAGCTGTGGATGAAATAGTTTAGGAACATCTAGTTCTAGATCTCATTTTGGGGCGATTGACGGCATCGCGGACGGTGATTATGTCGCCTACGTTTGAGCGCCTGATATCAATCCTGGCACCCTAGATGCACCTTATATGAAACAAATTAGGATACAGTTTCTGTATCCTAGTTTGTTACATATTTAGTAATATTAACGAATAGAAGAAAACATATGTTAGTAATATTAACGAATAGAAGAAAACATATGCCACTATAAAGAAAACGATAAATAACCGTACTCATAATCAAATATGTAACATGTTATATTTAGTAAACATAACATGTTACATATTTAGTAAACATAACATGTTACATATTTAGTAAACATAACATGTTACATATGCAACAATTAGATAAGTTACTAAATATCTAATTTTCAAGTCTTTTAATCCAACTCCACTACTATCACGTACAACCACTACCATGGGGTTATCTTTGGAGTGGAAAATCTCAAGTTTTTGCACAAGCATTAGGTCCAAAGATTGAAACTTTGAAAGTAGATTTAGCAATTAATCAGAAAACAAGAAAATCCCCAACTTCAGTTTGTAGAAGATACAAAAACTGGAGTTGGGGATTTTCTTGTTTTCTGATTAATTATAATAGTAAATCTACTTTCAAAGTTTCAATCTTTGGGCCAAATGCTTGTGCAAAAGACTTGATATTTTCCACTCCAGCTCATTATAAATATAAATCCTCTCTCTCTCTACCCCTCACTATTTTGTTAATTTTGTGGTGGTGGTGGTAGTGGTGGTATACGTAGTAGTATTAGTAATAGTAGTGGTAGTAGTGGTGGTAGTAGCGGTAGTAGTGGTAATAGTGGTGGTGGTAGTACGTAGTGGTGGTGGTAGTAGTAGTGATGGTGGTAGTGGGATTCTTTAGATGCACCTTAGGGTATTGTGGTTGGTGGTTAACATCTTAAAATATAAATAAGATGAGAACCTTTCTCACCCTGACTATCAAAATCCGTCCATCTTTGATCAAGAAAGATAGATCCTCTTCTCTCTAAGGATCTCAAACATCACGGCCATGTTTGTGACATTGCACTGTTTTACTCTTCACCGATGTTATACGGTCACAAGTAAAAACAAGGTAACAGTATAACACCGGTGAAGAGAAAACGAGAACTTTCCTCCAATTTTTCAATCTTCACATTCCATTTACTCAAGCTCATGAGGATGATTACGCAATCAGGATCTTCCTTAAATATTGGAAGGTGGAGATTGAAAAATTGGAGGACTTGTTTGCTCTGTCTTATCCTTTGCTCAAACAGTCGAGAACTTGTTTGCTCTGTCTTTCTTGGTCTAAGATGAGATAGGGTTTTGATAGTTGTGGATGAGAACGACTCTCATTTTGTTTATAAATGTTAATTTAATTCATCATTGTAAAATTATATATTTTACAACAAAGAATTAAATATTAATATTTAAAATTATTCACAATAGTAATAATTTAGGCCTATCTAATTTTCAAGTCTTTTAAAGTCGAAAGGGGGAGGAAGGGGGTGAATGTCTCAATAATGTAACATATTCAACTGCATACTACCTTAGTGGTTCTAGATCCCATTTTGGGGCGATTGACGGCATCGCGGACGGTGATGTATATCGCCTACGTTTGAGCGCCTGATATCAATCCTGGCACCCAAGATGCACCTTAGGTTTTTGTGGTTGGTGGTTAACATCTTAAAATATAAATAAGATGAGAGCCTTTCTCAATAATGTAACATATTCAACTGCATACTACCTTAGTGGTTCTAGATCCCATTTTGGGGCGATTGACGGCATCGCGGATGGTGATGTATATCGCCCTACGTTTGAGCCTTTGAAATCAATCCTGGCACCCTAGATGCACCTTAGGGTATTGTGGTTGGTGGTTAACATCTTAAAATATAAATAAGATGAGAGACTTTCTCACCGCGGACTATCAAAATCCGTCCATCTTTGATCAAGAAAGATAGAGCAAATAAGTTCTCCACTGTTTGAGCAAAGGATTTTCTGTTTAATAAGAGTTTTTCCAGTTTCACTGTCCTTTTCTCTCTAAGGATCTCAAACATCACAGCCATGTTCTTGTCAGTGCCTGTTTTACTCCAATTTTTTCAATCTCCACCTTCCATTTATTTAAGGAAGATCCTGATTGCAGAATCTTCCTCATGAGCTTGAAAGCTGGCGGTGTTGCCCTCAATCTCACGGTTGCTTCGCACCGTGAGATTGAGGGCAACACCGCCAGCTTTCAAGCTCATGAGGAAGATTCTGCAATCAGGATCTTGGGTAAATGGAAGGTGGAGATTGAAAAAATTGGAGGAAAACAGGCACTGTCAAGAACATGGCTGTGATGTTTGAGATCCTTAGAGAGGAGGACAGTGAAACTGGAAAAACCTATATTAAACAGAAAATCCTTTGCTCAAACAGTCGAGAACTTGTTTGCTCTGTCTTTCTTGGTCTAAGCTGAGATAGGGTTTTGATAGTTGTGGATGATAACGACTCTCATCTTGTTTATAAATGTTAATTTAATTCATCATTGTAAAATTATATATTTTACAACAAAGAATTAAATATTAATATTTAAAATTATTCACAATAGTAATAATTTAGGTCTATGCAAAAGCCGAAATTTCTTTATTTTCGATTATAAAGCAAGTAGACAAAGTGATATTTGCATTTCATATAATCATGCATTTCGGGATGGGATAGGTTTATCAAACATGCACTTAAAGGACAGAGTAGGTGGTTAGGTAGGGACACCATTATCCTTTAGATTAGTTTGAACTAGAGCTCAAGATTTGTTGATACTAAGAAGCCAACCCCAATTCTAAACCTAATTTTAAATATTAACAAATTACAATTATTCACAATATTAATAGGTAAAAAATCCCAGCAGCCCCAATTTAAGGCAGCATGGAGCATTACAATGGAGAAATTGTTTCGAGAGTATCAATTTCAACAAGACGTTCTTGAACTCTCGCGCTTTCACCAAAAACAACACCGGAAACTTATTGACGGGAGGTATAGCATGCCATGCATACGGTCTCTAAAAGATTGGAAGATTGATTGGGATGCGCTCCGAGCGCTTCGTGCTTTTGGGATTCGGAGCGACATGTGTTCACCCTATCGTACAACGATCGATGCCAACGATGGAGGATTTCGAGCACCGGCGGGTGTGGGTGAGTCGAGGGCGTGGCATTTCCTCGAGACAGGACGATCGATTCTGGAGCAACTATCGAATTCTTGGGATTATCAGTGGGTGGGTATCGGGCATTGTCGTTGACGATAGATTCATAGACTTGACTCATATAGCCGAGATTGAGTCGGACCGGCCCGGGCTGTTTGATCTATCCACTTCCTTAGATATATTCATGTTGCTCATTACGTGCTGCGCACTACTTACGCACCTACATCGGAGTGTGTCCGGCTACGGCTGTTAGAGATCATCGAGCGGCGAGAGGTGATCGAGGAGTTGACATCCGGCATATTCAATACGGACGAGGAGCGATGGACATCATTCCACTTTGTTGCTAGCGGAGACATACCACGGCATTGATAGATTAGCCGGAGGATCCGAGTACGTAGGTTCGAGCGGCCCAGTTACTATCATTGTGGGCTGTATGAGAGATTGCGCTTGATCTCGCCAGCCCGGAGGGCGACGGCATTACCTTGGGTGGCCGGACAGGCGCGAGGATATTGAGGATGCCGCTGCGAGAGTTGGCATAGGAGGTTGGCCTTGGCCCGATATGAGACCGCAAACCTGTACTATTGGATTCCGGCATGGGGATTGCGAGACTATGAGAGATATTCGGGACGGGTCGGTGATTGTCCGACTTAGGGACTACATGTATCATCCTTTTGCATTCCATCTCTAGTGAGCGAGACGGTACGGATACCCGCGACGAAACATTCGGACTTTGAGAGAGCGATTGACGACTAATACCATGCCGATGATTATGGTGAGCCTCGAGACTACACATTTCTTTGGCGAGCATTTCTAGAGGGCTTTCTTCCGATATGACCACTACTCCGTCATACTAGAGGTGGCACATTTCGACCACCGAGTATACGATATGGTACGAGGAGCGGCAAGGTCTGTACGGTGATGATAGAGGCTCGACGCGAGAGTATTTTGGGCGAGACTATTCTTCCAGTAGGACATTAAGAGACATAGAGGCCAAGAGCAACCACGATGAAATCACTTGGCGACATTGCGGCAGATTATGAGAGACGGGAGCTTTGGAGAGATGCTTTGAGAAATGATCCAGTGATAGCTCGCGGGGAGGCCTTGAGGCGAGAAAGAGCGTGCGAGAGCTACCGGGCGATTGATCCACCGTCTCACACGATACACGAGCCGGGACGAGTCGGGCCCGGCTTTTTCAACATACCTAGACCAAAGACCTCCCGGGGACCGAGGCGGAGGAAGAGTAGAGATTCGAGTTCGGGAGCGGGAACGAGTTCCTAGACACTTTAAGAAGACTGTTAATATATTGTTAAATATGAGCTAGAAGCTTTATATTTATTTTAAGAAGATCTGTGTTGCTTTTAAGTTTGTAATTAAAATTTAGGGAATGATAATACGTTAATTACTTCTAAACTGTTAATATATTATGAAATCCAATAATTATTTACATCCCAATTTTGTTTCATCCGTCGATTAAATTGAGTGTACGTATAATATATGGATTGCAATGCAGGAGTGATGTCTGTTAACGATGATCGTAGTTGGATGTACAAGCGGAAGTTGCCGAATCATAGCGGTATCAATCCTGTGTTTTATAGAGGGTTGAAGGGGTTTATTGAATTTGCTCAATCAAATAAAACCAGTCACATGGATAAAGATGGTAAGATTAGGTGTCCATGCGCCATCTGTTGTAATGTCAAGTATCTAAGCTTGATCGAGACTCAGAAACATCTTTTGCGTAACGGGTTTGAAGTTGGGTACAAACGGTGGACTCGTCATGGTGAGCTAAGGTTGCGCATAAATGTTGCGAATAATCCCCCCGGGAATATTCATGTACCTCCCGAACCCGAACCTATTATTCAGGACAATGAAGAACCACCTTTGAATATGGAAGATATGGTTAGGGATGCGGCGGTCCTTCCTTCGATTGGTCGAGAGAACCAACGGCAAGAACAAACCCTGCGGCCAAGAAATTTATTGATGCTATGGACTGCAAAGAGAAGGTCTATCCAGGTTGCGAGATCGGTGTGTTGGAGGCTGTGGTGAGCTCCTTAACATAAAGGCTGATTGCAATATTAGCCGATGCGCTTATAATCGTATCATGAAAGCAATTAAGCGGATGTTGCGAAAGAGAATAAGATGGTTACAAACTTTTATGAGACAAAGAAGTTGGTTGGGCGAGATTGGGCTATGTTATGAAAAGATTAATGCGTGTAAGAATGATTGCATGCTATTCTATAAGGAAGATTCACAGAAGACGAGTGTTCAATCTGCGGACAAAGTAGATATAAGCCAAATCGGAGGGAGTTCAAAACACAAGAAAACAGACCACATAAGCGGTTGCGTTACATGCCGTTGATTCCAAGGCTGCAACGCCTCTACGCGTCTAAATCTACTGCGAGAGGCAATGCGTTGGCATAAGGAAAGTTTGCGTGAAGAGGGTGTGTTGATTCATCCCGGTGATGGGGAGGCATGGAAACACTTTGATGAGACTTATCGACTTTGCGTACGAAGCAAGAAATATACGGTTATGCATACGCTACGATGGTTTCAATCCGTTTGGTCTGGGGCAAAATCTTACTCTTGTTGGCCGGTTATAGCCACTTGTCTACAATCTTCCGCCCTGGTTGTGTATGAGTGATCCCTACATGTTCTTGTCGTTATTCATCCCGGCCCTAGCCACAGGAGGAACATTGACGTCTATCTCCGACCTTTGATGGACGAATTGAAGCGGCTTTGGGAGGATGGGGTCGAAACGTGGGATGCTTTCAAGCGAGAGAATTTCGGCATGAAGGCTGCGTTGATGTGGACAATTAATGACTTCCCTGCATATGGGATGTTATCGGGTTGGAGCACCCACGGGAAGTTGGCTGTCCGTATTGTATGAGTGACACAAAGTCTTTCACGCTCACGCACTCTAGAAAACCATGTTGGTTCGATTGCCATAGACAATTTCTTCCGGAGGACCACCCATTCGGGACCCAGAAGAATGCGTTTAAAAAGAACAAGATTGACCATGATGAGGCCCCGATTCGTTTAAGTGGTGACACGGTCTATGAGAAGGTATCTACATTGCCCGATCCTCGGTGGGGGAAAAAGTTTTCTAAGACCAAAATACAAGGGTTTGGGACTACCCATGCTGGATCAAGAGGAGTATATTTTGGGAGCTGCCATCTTGGAAAACAAATCTCATTCGACATAACCTTGACGTGATGCACATTGAGAAGAATGTATTCGATAATGTTTTTAACACGTTGATGGATTTCAAGAGAACAACTAAAGACAACGAAAAGCTCGAAAGGACCTTAAGGAAATCTGTAGCGGCCGGCCTTAGACTTGGTATACGTCAATGGTAAACCGGTTAGACCGATGGCTCAATACGTGCTTACAAAGGAAAAGAAGCTCCTCCTCTGAAATGGCTCAAGGATTTAAGGCTTCCGGATGGTTACGCGTCTAACATTGGTAAGCTGTGTCAATGTAGAGGAGGGAAAGTGCGGGGTTTGAAGAGTCACGATTGCCACGTTTTCTTTGGATAGGCTACTTCCGATTGCTCTCGGGGTCTCTTGCACGACAATATGCGGGTGGCGTTAACGAGTTAAGTGAGTTTTCCGAGCGTTAACATCGACCACCTTTGCGTGTTGATCACATGAAAAAGCTTGAGGAGAGAATCGTAGTGACTTTGTGCAAACTTGAGAAGATATTTCCTCCTTCATTCTTTGATTCTATATATGGAGCATTTACCGGTCCACTTGGCATACGAAGCTAGAGTCGGTGGTCCAGTTCAATACAGATGGATGTATCCATTTGAGAGGTAATTGAATTTATTCTATTTCTAAATAATTTGAGCGTTAACAATATACCTTCTTTAACATTATTTATGTTTTAATCTACGAATGACTTTTAGGTATCTAGGCCAATTGAAAAGGAAGATGAGCAATAGGGCCATGGTCGAGGCCTCAATTTCGGAGCCTGTTATCATAGATGAGATTGTTGCCTTTGTCGAAACATATTTTCCTCCTGATGTTGATACGAGATTGACTAGGGTTGGCCGCAATTACGATGGTGGTTTTCCGTCTAAGGGAAACATCTACGTATTTTCATCCACAGTCGGTTCCTCGGCAAACGGGTTGGTACACGTACGTTAACCGCTAAAGAGTTTGCCGCGGTCAAAACGTATGTTCTTCTTAACTGCGACGAGGTTGGGGAATATATCAAGTAAGTCATTGATGTTATGTTTACGCCTCGTCGATTAAATTATGCATGTTTAATTACTGCATATGAAATGCCTTGTTTAACCCTATTGCGAGAATGTTTGAAGATTTAGCTCGGGATTTATCTCAGAACTCATCGCAACTAGGACGAAGAGAATTTCCAAAGCGGCTAAGGAAATATGTAAATATTTTGTTTCATTCAAATTTATTCTATACACTTCTTTAAACATTCAATCTTAAAATTGTATTAAATTGGTTACAATATTGTCTTATAGATAAATTTGAACATCCGGGTGATGCCAAGGCTGCGAGGTTAAGACATTTAGCATCATCTCCGTACTTGAACGTTCATTTATACAACGGTTATTTCGTGAATGGCTATGTGTTTCATACCAAAGCTTACGGGGGATCTAAATTGACGTGGAATAGCGGTGTGAAGCTTAAAGGAAACCTTGATTATTATGGCGTCCTGAAAGAAGTAGTCGAGGTGGAGTATTTGGGTAGAAACAGTGTTGTCTTGTTCAATTGTGATTGGCGGGATGTTGTGCGAGGTGTTAAAAAGCACGCCATATTTGACCTCGTCGATGTAAAGGACTCGTCCAGACATAATGGCGACGACGTCTTCATCTTAGCATCTCAAGCACAACAGGTATACATGACTCCCTACCCTCGTCCGCGACCTAACGGATGGTGGGCTGTCTGGATGACCAAGGCTAGGAGCATGATTGAAAACCTACCCTCGTCGACAACTACAGAGTCGTCATTAGAAACACCCTATCAAGAGGATGAAATGCCAGTGCCACCTAACGTTTCATCAGCTAATCATCCATTAGATGATGTCACTCATATTCCTCAAAATGTTAATGAACCCGAGGAGGATATATTGCCAGTGAATTTGCCAACTCCTCCGCCTCGTTCAGGTCATCTCGCGCACATTGATATTGATGAATCAGAGGAAGAGGAAGAGGAAGAGGAAGAGGAACCAGAGTTTGATTCATTAGAGTCCGAAGACGAAGATGAAGAACTCGAGTTTTGTAGTAATTCAGAGTCCAGTGATGATGATGGGGACGAAGATTAATAATAGTTTAAAGTTTAAAATTGTATTGTGAATGCTTTAGATTATTAGAACTTTAAAGTTTTATATGTATTGTGAATGCTTTAGATTATTAGAACTTTAAAGTTTTATATGTATTGTGATTGCTTTAGATTATTTTTAATATCCGTCGTTTTATATATATTGTGAATGCTTTAGATTATTAGAACTTTAAAGTTTTATATCTATTGTGAATGCTTTATATTATTAATAGTTTAAAGTTTTATATGTATTGTGAATGCTTTAGATTATTAGAACTTTAAAGTTTTAGATGTATTGTGAATATATTGTTTCCTATTGCTAAAGTTGTATATTTTAATATTTTCTCGTAATCTGAGATATGAGTTCTAGTAGTAAGGGTAAGGGTAAGAAGACTAAGCCCATCTACACATTGATTCTTGGGGACGCAACCGTCCCGATCCGGTACCGATGATGTCGACCCTTCTCGCGGTAGTACTAGCTCCACCTGCGGGGCCGGTACTCGGACTACATCGATTACGAGGGGAGGATATTTGTCCGGATATCATCACATTATGACCGGTAAGTAACTCTTCATTAATTTGATATAAGTTGGTTGCTTTTTGTTTTATATATAATTCATTATTTAAGTTAAAATGTTATTGTATAAATATACTTGGCGAGGTTTGTAGGTGGATACCCCACCACGGGGACTAAGATCGGGCAATGCGGCGGTCTCGGAAAATGACCGAGTTTTGGCCCAAGCGGAAAAAATTGCCACCGAGGCAAAGGAGGATGCGTGGGAGGAGTTTAAGGTAATGTGTTAATGGTTTTTATTTAAAACTTAAATGTTAGTTTGTTATTAAAATGTTATAATTAATAATGATTATACTCTTTTAGTTTTGTAATGTTATCATTATATGTTGTAGGGGAAATATTATTGGGCGCCGGAAATAAGCAAGGCGACGGCTAGATATGTTTTCAATGAACAGGCTCACAAGCTATTTAAGGATCATATTTGTAACATATTTATCTATCCTTAATTAGTTTAATTAACAATGATTATACTCTTTTAATTTTATAATGTCATCATTATATATTTACGAGATATTCATATTTTTTATAGGTACCACGAAGAGAAATCATTATACTAATCGGCTCGCGGCGGGACAACAGCCCTCGACACCTACTTGGATGACCGAGGAGGTGTTTCGTCAATTTTGCGAATATTGGGGGTCGGATGAGGCGAAGGCTATATCCGAACAGGCCAAGGCCAATAGAGCAGGCTCCTCGGGGTCGGTGGCGATGGATACCATGGGGACGCTCACGGTCGCCGAGCATCACGACCGCATGGTATGTATGTTATTTTAAATGTAGTAGTGTATGGATGCTTTTAAATAGGTTTATGTGCGTATGTTAGCTGGGAGCCATGTTGATGCTATGAAATCCATGGTTTTAGTGTAAATGTAGTGTATGCATGCTTTTAAATCAGTTTAAATGTTGCATTTATACAATTTCAAAGTAATAATCTCGCTTATTTTATTTATAGGAAAGGGAGCATAGTCCGAATATCAGTTTTGTGGATGTTTACGCTAGCACCCATCTTCGGAATTCTACAGCGCCCGATCAACCTCCGCAATGGGTTGACGATCGCTCTGCTAATGCCTTTGTAAGTAAACTATCATTAAATGACTTGATTTTGAATATGTAAATTTATTTATGTACCTTACATTGTGTATATGATTATAATTGTTTGTTTTATTTTGACAGGCTGCATATCAAGCCGCCGTTGTTCCCGAAGGAACGCCTCCCAGCGAGCCCGTCCCCTTCGTGCACGATGTTTGGCACTCGGTCACCTCGAGGGACATCCAAAGAGAGGAGCCCGAGTGTTAGGGATGGGGATTACGGGCGGCAATGCCCGTCGACGTCGGCCGGCCGTCGGCGAAATGATGCCCCGCCCGCGTATGATCCGAGGGTTGACACTGCGGAGGCTGCGTTGGAGGAGGAGAGACGCGAGCGGGCAAAGCTTGCGGATGCTTTGGCGGTTCAGACGCGGATGCGGGAGGAGAATGATTGGCGTCATGCGAGAGATTCAAAGACAACATGCGAGACTTCAAGACAATTGGCGTTGTTGATGGCTCATCTCGGCCGGGAGTTCCGGGGGTAATTTCCGGCCTCCCGAGTTGATTGCGGACTTTTTAGACATTTTTGTATTAATTTATACTTGTTTGTAAACATTTGAGACATTTGGTACCCGCGGGAGCCCCTCCCCCTCTCCCCCTCCCCATCTCCCCCTCCCCCTCTCCCCCTCTCCCCTCCCAGGGTTGGTACGGTGGTACAGTGATATTTAGTTTTTATTTGATACGCTGATATTTGATTTTTAGTTTTTATAGTTTTAGTTTTATAAATTGAAATGTTATATCAGGTACAAAAAATTTTGGTTTATTGATATTTTTAATTTTTTTTTTTAATTTATTTCAGAATCAGCGACGGAAATACCGTCGCTGAAATTAATTTCAGCGAATTTAATTTTTGATTATAGCGGCGGAAATTCCGTCGCTGAAATAAAAATTAATTAAAATAAATTAATTTCAGCGGCGGAATTTTCCGTCTCTGAAATTAATTTATTTTAATTAATTTTTATTTCATGACGGAATTTCCGCCGCTATAATCATTTACTCCCTCCGTCCCGCTAATATTAGCACAAACACTGTTTGCGCGAGAATTAAGGAATATGATATTTTAATAAAATGTTGTGAGTGTAAAAGAATGAGTGGAGAGAGAATGAGTGGAGGGTGTAATAAATTATAATGGTGTTGTGAGTATTAAAATAATGTAGGAGAGAGAATGAGTGGGGTTGGGTGAATATTTTATTAATATAAAGTTTCCTTTTTGGGAGTGTGCGGATATTAGCGGGACGCCCAAAAAGGAAAGTGTGCTAATATTAGCGGGACGGAGGGAGTAATTTTTATTTAATTTTTGATTTCAGCGGCGGAAATTTCCGTCGCTGTAATAAAATTTAAATTAAAATTAAATAATTTCAGCGACGGTAATTTCCGCCGCTGAAATTAATTTATTTTAATTTAATTTTTATTACAGCGACAGAAATTTCCGCCGCTGAAATTAATTTAATTAAATTAATTTTTATTACAGCGACGGAAATTTTCGCCGTTGAAATGAAAATTTAATTAAATTAAATTAATTTAGCAGCGGAATTTTTCGTCGCTGAAACCATTAATTCACCGGCGGAAATAAATTCCGTCGGTAAAATAAAAAAATACCGGCGGAAATTGACCCGTCGGAGCACTGCGACGGGCTGGTAGCGGCGGACCACCGACGGAATTTTTCCGCCGGTGATTATTTTTAGCGACGAAAATTTAATTTTAGCGGCGGAAATTTCCGTCGCTAAATGACCTTTTTCTGGTAGTGTCTCTGCAAGGAGGGAAGACTTGGGCTTCCTCGTCATTCCTTAAGCCGACTAAGGTTTACCAGGCGAATAATCCAGGCCCAAGTCAAATGTCGAGGAACACCTCTCTCCAAGACCGGGCTGGGGCTCCTTGATGACGAGGAGGCTTCCTCGGCTATCAACCATCATGATTAGCTCTCCCGTTATCTTATTCCTTCCTCGGCTCATCGTAAGTCGGTAAGGCTACAAATGACACGAATGATGAGGAAGGGGGCATCTCGGCGTTCATGCAGAGTTACTACTTATGCAGTCCTAATCAAATAAGGATACTAAGCAGTTACAATCTCTCTAGGATTGTAACCACCTTTTACAACAACTCAAGTCCAACAAGGATTTCTCAACAATTATAATCCTCCTAGGATTCATATCTTATCTCTTAACAAGTCCAATTCAACATGGATTATAAATACAAGTCATAATTCCCATATTTTGGTACGTTATCTCTTAATAAGTCCAATTCAACATGGATTATACACACGTATACTTACTCTCATGCCGGAGGGCCTTTGCCGGAGAAGCTCCGGCTTAGTTTACGTTTTTTGTCTCTTTTTCAGGTTATTCAATTGCCGCAGTACAACTTACCGCTGGATTTGAGCTGATTTGAACTTTTTGGCAGCATCAGTTTGGTTCCATTGCCGGGAAGCGATTCAATCACCCATTGAATAGCCTGAATTACGTTCGCCTAAAGCTTTATTTTTGGCCGAAAATTTCTTATTTTGGCCAAAAAGTGTAGGTTTCGCCTGGAAACTTGTTCACTTGGAAATTTGATTGTTTGGACATTTGTTTTGGCCGGAAAGTGATTTGGTTTTAGCCGGAAAACCTGTTCTGATCAACAATCTCATTTGCCTGGAAAAACTCTTGGCCTGTAAATCATTATTCTGCCGAAAAATTGTTGTTGGTCCTGAAAACATTGTTCCCTTGGAAATCATCTGGAAAGTTGATTCATTGAAAAATTTTATTTCCGTAAGAATTCTGGTCTATTGTAATCTTGAATTCCAATGGAAGACGGAAATAACATCAGCATTAATAACGAGGAGCAGCGAGCTCGTAATGAAGACATCCCTCCCAACAATGGAGAGCTTCCTCCTCCTCCACCTCTGAATGACGGGATACCTCCCCTCAGCATGACTCTTTGTTCCAGGAATCAGCCAGCTACTGAGGTGGAAGGTACCAATCTTCCTCGTCCTCGTCGTCCAAGAGAAAGACTAGCTACGAGCAAGCAGACGACGAGGAACGCAGAAGCAGGACGAGCTGAGAACACCCAACCCGTTGACTGACGTACGCTCTTGCATCAGCAAATGGAGACATTGCAACAAATCTATGAGACTCAAAATGCTTTATTGCAATTAGATCCTAAAAATTCAATGGCCGAGTTCATAAGGCCTTCGAGGACAGGAAACTCTCGAGGAAGGGAAACTCAGGGTGAGAGACGAGGTAGCTAGAGGAGTCCTCCTCGTGGCCAAGATCCCCTTACCCATGAGCCTGCTGTACCACCTAGGCAAAACTTCCAAGATGCTCCTCCTCGTCCTCGGTTGAATAATCATGAAAACGAGAGAAATGTGGTAGACCTGAGAAACCACTTGAATTCGAGGGAGCAGGAGGTAAACTCAGCCTACTTGCGAGCGAGGCTCAGTCTGGCTAGGCATTTATCCCCTCCTCGTCTTAACATATCCCCTCGTCATAGCCATCATCCTCGGCGTGATTCACCTCATCCCAGACACTTTGAAAGGTCGAGGAGTCCTCGTTAGTATAGAATGGTCCTCGGTGGTTATGAGACGGAGCCGAGGAAGGATAAAACACCCTCTAGACGAGGAGAGTACCATCGAGATGACGAGGAACACAGTAGGGTGAATGGTCATCCAAGAGAAAGGTCCCATCGTAGTTCCCACTGGAGTTCCTACCGAAGCACTCATTCCAGCACTGAAAATGGGATTGATGCTAAAGAGTTGTTACTCTTAAAAAAGAGAATTGACGATATGGAGCTGAAGAAGGAGGACGAAGAAGAAGATGACACAAGTGCAACCCGTCCCTTCTCTCAGAGAATAAATGATGTACCACCTAATCCTGCCTTCAAGGTCCCAAGTTTTGACAAGTATGGAGGAACCATAGATGCACGGGACCATGTGCAAAGTTTCGAGTCTACTATGGCCCTCCTTACTAAGGCCGATGACGTTCTCTGTAAAGCTTTTGCAAGTACCTTCTCCGGAACAGCCCTGACCTGGTTCTGTGAGCTCAAAAAGGGAAGCATCGATAGCTGGAGGGGCATGAGGAGGATCTTCCTCGCTCACTTTGCCACGGCCGGAAGGAGGAAGAAGAGGTTAACTGACCTTTCCAACATCGAGCAAGGTAAGAATGAAACTACTCTAAGCTACTACAACAGGTTCAGGGCTATGGCAGACCAAGTGGAGGAAAGTTTGACTGACAGGGAAGTAATAGTATGCTTCAATTCCGGACTAAGATCCAGACAATTGATATATGAACTCTCAGCCAGCGAACCCAAGTCAAAATCAGACCTCTACAACGTGGCATATGTCATAGCCACAGCAGAAGAAAAGAGCAAGAAAAAAATCTGACAATACAGAAATGGAAGCAGCTGGAACTCACCATGCTTCCAAAGGGAATGGCTACAAGGGGAAGAACAGAATGCGGGGAACTTAAAAGGCTGAAATCTTCACCCCCTCACCAAACCTATCACATAAATCATGCAATTGGTGAATCTTCCAAATCCCCGTCCACTCAGTGATCAACCAAAGTTCCCACACGACCCCTCCAAGCATTGTGATTTCCACAAAGACTATGGTCTTAACACAGAGAACTGCATCGCCTTTAAAGGGACAACTCCCATCATAACTCCCTCAAGACCTATGACCGAGCGAGTTCCTCCTCGGCATGGAGAGGTGAGATATAAAGCCATCTAAAATCTATGTACAAGTCATCTTACTCGGCATAAGTAGATGAAAAAGAAGAAAGCCCCACGTCTCACCGTGGAAACACATCGGCTTAACGACTAAAGCGACAGAACCATCTAAAATCTAAGTACGAGTCATCTTCCTCGATATAAGTAGATGAAAAAGAAGAAAGCCCCACGTCTCATCGAGGAAACACCTCAGCTTAACGACTAAAGCGGCAGAACCATCTAAAATCTATATACGAGTCATCTTCCCCGACATAAGTAGATGAAAAAGAAGAAAGCCCCACATCTCGCTGAGGAAACACCTCGGCTTAATGACTAAAGCGGCATAACTATCTAAAATCTATGTACGAGTCATCTTCCTTGGCATAAGTAGATGAAAAAAAGAAAGCCCCACGTCTCCACGAGGAAACCCCTCGGCCTAACGACTAAAGCAGAACAACCTTCCTAGACCTATGTACGAGTCATCTTCCTTGTCATAGAAAGATGAAAAATAAGAAAAAACCAACAGTCAAGACCGAGGATCTTCTCCTCGGTCTAATGATCCTAAGGCAAAATTGCCAAGCATCTAGCACCAAGCTAGCCTCCTCGTTTTGGATGAAGAAGCGAAATGCGAGGAACCCTTCCTCGGCTTCCCTCAAACAGGCATTCAAACAAACAATTCATAACTCAAGGCATAAACTTAAAGATGATACGAGTTGGAAGAAAGGCACATGTCATTAATATTCAAAAAGTAAAGTATACTGCCCTATGCTATTAGAAGCATCTAGCACCAAGCTAGCCTCCTCGTTTTGGATGAAGAAGCGAAATGCGAGGAACCCTTCCTCGGCTTCCCTCAAACAGGCATTCAAACAAACAATTCATAACTCAAGGCATAAACTTAAAGATGATACGAGTTGGAAGAAAGGCACATGTCATTAATATTCAAAAAGTAAAGTATACTGCCCTATGCTATTAGAACAAAATAGAAAAATTCCTAACTCTGCTCATCGGCAAAAGGTTTCTCGAAGAAGGCCACCGTCTCAGAATCAATAGTTGAAAGGGTGACTTGCTGATAATTTGTGGATCGACGGCAGGAGGAACCCAGGCAGGACGGCCCACCTCCTCATCAGCTTCAGCAATCACTCCTAAGGCATACTTTGAAAATGGGACAAGGTAATGGAGGGACCTGGCTGCCTCATCGTAGGAATCTTGAGTTATGAGCCGGGCAAGCGTCTCCAAATCCAAGCCGAGGGAAGTGTCGGCCATGATCCTTGGGGCTAAGTGGAAATAGCCGTCGAAAAACATAGTAGCCGTCTCCTCGGCTATGGCATCTCGAAAGGCCGAGCTAGCCTTATACTCAGAAAGAGCATCCTCAATTTGTAGAGGCAAGCCGACCTCCACCTCCTTAAGCCGGGCTCCAGTCACTTCGGCTTCCTCAGACTTAGACTTGAGCTCAGTCTGGAGCCCCTCGATAATGTCCTGCCCGACCCTGGCATCCTCCTCAGCCTTGGCGCGCGCCTCCTCAGCTTCCTTTTCAGCTTTGGCCTTGTGGTAGCCATAGATGACACGAGGGTCATGTTCCCAAGAACGGGTCATTACTAAAAGGGGACAAAGGGGCAGATAGGGTTCAAGAATCATATCAAGACGAAGAAACTCAAGAAAAGCTTCAAAAGGGTAACAATGGCGGTTTCTACAATCACATTCAACCAAAACCCATAAAAGTACAAATTAAAGGCAGAAATCACTAAAGGAGAAGAAATTATACCTATTTCTGTTGAAGATGGACAAAATCGAACAGGCAAACCAAGCGATTTTGAGAACCTGGGCACTCGAAATCAAGAATGCGAAGAACAAATTCAAATCTTACTTCTTCGCTCCCAAACGCCAAGGGTGATGAAAAGGAAGGGGGGCTTTGTTTTTATACCCCAACAGATGGGTCAGATCCATAGCAAAACGGGTCAAGATGGGTCAAACGCAGTCCTTGCCCCCAACATTTAATGAGTTCGTGGTTTCCCAAGACGTGTGTCAGACCTAGTGGACCACGCCCATCATTGCAATATTAACCGGTGGATAATAAAAAGACACGGATATTGAAGCGACATTTGCCACGTGATGTCTGTTCATATTCTCGTAAATCGAGGACGAGATCACTTTCTCCTCGGCATAGCCGAGCTAGAAAGTCGGGGGCCACAGAACAGTATAATTCGAGATACGAACGCGGGCTTGTCCGGTCAAGGGCCAAGTGGATTGGGCCATAAACATAATCCATCAAGTCTCAGCTACGAGGGAAGACTTGGGCTTCCTCCTACCTCGTCATTCCCTAAGCCGACCAAGGTTTACCAGGCAAACGATCCAGGCCCAGGTCAAAGGCCGAGGAACACCCAAGGCCGGGCTGGAGCTCCCTTAATGACGAGGAGGTTTCCTCGGCTATCAACCATTATGATTAGCTCTCCCGTTATCTTATTCCTTCCCAGGCTCTTCGTAAGTCGGTCAGACTACGAATGACGAGGGTATTTCGGCGTTCGTACAGAGTTACAGCTTATGCAGTCCTAATCAAATAAGGATACTAAGTGTTACAATCTCTCTAGGATTGTAACCACCTTTTACAACGACTCAAGTCCAATAAGGATTCCTCAACAGATATAATCCTCCTAGGATTCATATCTTATCTCTTAACAAGTCCAATTCAACATGAATTATACATTGCTATACATATAAATACAAGCCATAATTCCCATATGTTGGTACGTTATCTTTTGACTCTAAGCTCTGTAAAATTGAGTTCTCTCTATATACACACGTATACTTACTCTCACGTCGGAGGGCCTTCACCGGAGAAGCCCCGACTTAGTTTACGTTTTTTGTCTCTTTTTCAGGTTATTCAATCGCCGAAGTACAACCTACAGCTGAATTTGGGCTGATTTGATCTTTTTGACAACATCTATAAATATATATATATATATATATATATATATATATACATATATATATATATATATACATATATATATATATATATATATATATATATATATATATATATATACATATATATATATACATATACATACATATATATATATATATATACATATATATATATATATACATATATATATATATACATACATACATACATATATACATACATATATACATACATATATACATACATATATACATACATATATACATACATATATACATACATATATACATACATACATACATATATATATACATATATATATATATATATATATATATATATATATATATATAATTTATGATATCTTACTCTCTACGACCTATATTGAAAGTTTAATTTATTCTTAAAATCTATCACATTTTACTCTCTCCGTCCCAAATTAAATGTTTGATTTTTAATTTATTCTTAAAATAATCACATCTTACTCTCTCCGTGCCAAATTGTGTAATATGTGTATAGGGGATGTTATTTCCACATAACATTAATCTCCTTGCCTTTTAGTTGACTATCTTTTCACACTTGATCTAACTGGATAACATATTTTTACTCCATGAGCCCCAAAAAATGACTGACTTTTTATTAAAAAAGAAAAAAATGTCAGAAAATATCTACTACACGATTCGTATGAGTGCCTACAAATTCAATCGAAGAGTTACAAGATGCTTAACCTCCGACTAATACTTTACAAGGGACTTCCCCCCAAATTAGATAATGATATTTGAGATGATCCAAATTTTATTGCTAAAGTGATATGTTTTTTATATAACGAATATAGTGCATCAAGTATAGTTAAAGATGTGTGTTTGTTATCTTTGTTGTCTTAAACCAAGTGGATTATGATGAAAGAGTTGAAATAGAAGCTTTAGTAGCCGCGATGTTGTTACACAAGAACTTAGAGATTGATTTTAATTTTTATATTTTATTCTCTTAATAATATTTCATTATGTTTCTTTCAAATAATTGAGGCGTAAAATGCTTCCCATTTATTTATCGATTTTAAACTTCTTTTTTTATACAATAATTTGTTAATTTCATAACTCAATTAAATAAAGGGAGATAAACTACTATTAGTAACTATTTTACTTCTTTTCATTTTTTGATTGTCAGTTGCTTTCAATTTTTAGTTGTAGCAAAATCATCTGAAATTACTATAATATAAATTGTTGTGAATATGATTTTATAATATATTGTTTCACTGTTTGCTTTTCTATTTTAATAAATTTCGAGATATTGAAAAGATTTTAATGATAATTATCTTTTATTTTTTTCGCTTTACCATAATGAATAACGTCCCGTGCCATTGGCACGGGCATATTTGAGTACTAGTTATATTATATTCGTCATGAATGAGCTGCATGGTGGTGATGGTTTGGTGATTTAGGCTCGTTCAATTTTTCCCATCAATATTTAACTAAGCTAAATGTTCGTTGATCGGAAATGTGATTGATACTACACTTCGAACATAAGATATTTATACCTCACAATCTCTTCAATTTTTTTTATTTTTTTTTAAAGAATAGAAAATTACATTTAACTTGTAATTTTAAGGAGAAATTGAAAATAAGAACTCATTTATAGAATGCTTAATCTCCTATTTTAAATTAACAAATTATTTAATTTTAGTAAACTTACTACTATCAGCTGCGGTTTTAATTTCTTGTTTTTTTTGTCCAATATTATGAGTGTTGTCTCTTTTGAGAAATTACTAATATATGGTGAAAATAAGAACTCATTTACTCTAGGAAACCAAATATTTTACAGTTGCCAACTGTGATTTTAATTATTTTTTCAACAAAAACACTTTGGATAATACCACTAGTTTATATTCAATTCTAATAAGTGACGACATTGAATTCAATTTATTATTATTATTATTCCGTAACAAACATTATTTTATATATTTTCCAAAAACACTACTCCCTCCGTCCCACAACAAGTGACACAGTTACTGTTTCGCACGGGAATTAAGAAAAAAGTGAAAAGGTTGATGTGTTGTGAGTGTAGATAGTTGAGTAGGAGAGAGAATGAGTGGAGAGAATAGTAAATTTGAAAAGTGTTGTGAGTATGATAAGTGGGTCCCATAAATAAAAAAGTATTAAAAAAATTCCATTTTAGGAAGTGTGACTTATCAGTAGGACGCCAAAAATGACAAAGTGTATCATTTGTTGTGGGTCGGAGGGAGTATTTTATAAATTATAATCAAGATGATTACATTTATATGGGAAGAAATTAAATATTATTTCCTTACAACTACCCATGCAATTGCGTATGAGTACGGAAGTTGTACTTTTCCAAGAAATTTCTCTGTAAGCACCAAATATTCGTACAAACAAATTAAGTAGTAATTTTCAAGAGACGAGCGTGCAGAATTTTACTAAACTAATTACAAAGTCAACTATCCAGCATTTTTTTGCTTCTAATTCTTAATTTTTAATAACCATCCAATAACGACTGCATTCAATCTCACCTCACCTCTCTCATCATAGTTGAAAACGCGTCTTGTACGGGCCAAGTTTTCTTCATTATGTTGAAGATCGTACCGTACTTATTAACACTGCGTATGCAAGTTTTCTTCCCTAATTCATTATATTTTTTGGTTAAAAAAATAAATTAAATATTTATGGTTGACCATTGTGATGCTGCTATCTCCAGGGGCGGAGCCAGGGGGGGCAGGAGGGGGCACTCGCCCCCCCAGCGGCGGAAATGCAGTGGAAAAATTTTTTTTTTGCCCCCCCCATATTTTTGTTATATATGTATATATATAATTAACTTCAAGATTAATACCAGTGAGTGGTGTGGTTCAGTGGTATAAGGGGTGAAGTTAAAGCCTTTGGTCCATGTTCGAACCCTGCTACCTACATTTTCAATTAATTTTATTTGTCTTCCATCTTTGCTATTCTTTCTCTTAACAGTTTTGTTTTTCTCTTTCTCCTAATTTCCTCACATTTTTTCAATCTTAATTAATTAGTTAGGCTTTTCCCATTTTTTTTGTTTTTGGTCTTTCTTCCTATTATCCCAAGTTTAATTAGCAAATTTGATTTTTTTTTTTGTACGAGTAATATATTTTAATAAATTGTTTGCGTTAAATACTTCAACATTATTTCAATCGTTCTTTGAATTATTTACTTTTATCATTTTTGTTAACTAAAATACATTGTCTTTTATGGATCCGACCCATTTTTTACTTGTCCGACCCCCCGTGTAATCTTGCCCCCCCCTCGACCAATTCCTGGCTCCGCCCCTGGCTATCTCTATAGAAAATATATTCAGAAAATAAAGTAGATATGGCAGACCTTAGAAACAATATACTCGTATTCCCTTTCTTCCCAGTTCAGACTACATGAATGAAAGTATTCCCTTATATATATATATACTAGTAAAAGCCCGTGTCCGAGGACACGTTTTTTTTTTTTTCTAATTAAGCCGGTGTCTGAGGACACTTTTTTTTTAATTTAAAAAAAAATAAAAAATTTAAAGGACAAAATGGGAAAGGGACAACTTAGTGAGGGCAAAATGAGAAATTCGACAGATGAAACTGTTCATAGTACTGTAGATAGTGGAGGTGTGATTTATTTAAAATGTTTTCATTTCTTCATCACTATGTCTATTTTTTTTTCACTCTTCCTTATCCTCTTTTTTATTGAGCCCACAATAAGAAAAATGAAAATTGAACAGTATAAATCGAGATACGAATATGAGTTTGCCCGATTTGAGCCCAAATGGATTGAGCCATAAACATAATCCAATACACAAAGTATCAATGCTCAATTAACAGGGCCGAGGTACCTTCTTCGTATGCCGAGGGGCATCTCCTCGGCCTTACCTTGACAACGAGCTCTTCATACTTGGCCCATCATGCTCTGAGACGTCACAAGTGACGAGGAGAGGAAAGTTCTTATCTCAGCATATCATCAAATGACGAGGAAACAGAATCATTCATCCCGGCATATTCACATCTCGGCCAATCATCAGGTGATGAGGAAGCAGAATTACGCATCTCGGCTTACCTACCAATGCCGAGATAAATCTTTCATGCTCCTCGGCTTTCCGGCTAGCCGATCGTACAATCCTATTCAAACAAGGATTCAACAGTTATGATCCAATCAGGATTGTAACCAACTACACCAATTCAAGTCAAACAATGACTCCTTAGCAGATATAATTCTCTTAGGATCATATCTTATCTCTTCACAAATTCAATTCTACATGGATTCTATCAATCCATCCCTATAAATACAAGTCATATGGCCTATTATTTGGTACGTTACTTTTTACCATACAGAAACTCTGTCAATTTAGTTTCTTATACGCAAACCGTGAACTTACTCTCACGCCGGAGGGCCTTTAGCCGGACTCGCCCCGGATTAGTTTACGTGTTTTCTTTTATTTTCAGGCCTTGCAATCTCCGAAGCATCCGAACGCTTGGATTTTGGTTGATTTGACGATTTTGGCATCATCAATTGGTTCCATTGTCGAAAAATCGATTCAAACACCCTTTGTTTGGCCTGAAAAAGTTCGCCTAAAGCCTGTTTTTTAGCTGAATTTATTCTTAATTAGAACAGAAAATTTGCTCTGATTCCGTTTAAATTCTCGATTCGGCCGGAATCTGCAAATTTCTGCCGAAATTCGCCAAGTTCGTGTTTAAAACTTGCGTTTTGACCGGAAATATGGGCGTTGTCGAATTGCAATTTGGAATTTTTGTTTGCGTCAAATTATGCTCTGAATTTGGCTGAAAATCGTGATTCTTGTGAAATTCGCCTAATTGGTAATTTGATTATCACAATTACTGATTTGCAATGGAAGACGGACAGTTTACAAGTGTTACTGCCGAGGGACAGACTCAAGTGAACGGGGTCAACACTAATGCCGAGCTGCCTCCTCCTCCTCCACCTCAGCCCGACGGACCTCCTCCCCTCGCCATGACTCTCTGTTCCATGGGTCAGGCGAATGCCGAGGGAGAGGGAGCTAACCTTCCTCGTCCCACTCGCCCTCGTGGGAAGCGAGTAGGAAGGAAGATGACAAAGAATGCCGACGTCAGTCAAGCCAAGGGAACTCAACCCGTTGACCAACGCACTCTGCTACATAAACAAATGGAGACATTTCAATGGATGTATGAGACACAAGCTGCTCTCTTGCAATTGGATCCTGACAATTTCATGCCTGAATTCATGCTGCCGTCGATGGGCAACCCTCGTGGAAGGGAGCAGGGTGAGCGACGAGGTCCTCCCCTCAACCCTGCTGTACCACCTAGGCAGGCCCTCCGAGATTCCCCCCGTCCTCGACATGACAATAGGAAGAAAGACCAAGTAGTTGACTTGAGAAGCCAATTGAGTTCTAAGGAACAAGAAGTGAATTCCAGGGACCTAAGGACGAGGCTCAGCTTGTCCAAACGTTTGTCTCCTCCTCGTCTCGTTATGGCACCTCGTCGTCCCATATCACCTCGACCTCGTCGACCTTGCTCTGACTCTCCCCGTCCTCGTCATCGTGAATTCGCACGACCAAGAACACCTGAACCATACAGAATGATACTGGGTGGCCAAGAGTTGGAACCAAGACGTGACAAGGCACCATCTAAACGTGACAGCCACCGAAACGACGTGGAACACAGTAGGGTGAATGGTCACCCCAAAAATAAATTGACCCGTAACTCCCAGCGAAGCACCCGCTCCAGCAGTGATAAGGGAGTGGAAACCAAACAATGGAAACTATTGAAACAAAGACTTGATGACATGGAGATGGGCAAGAAGGTTGATGATGATGACTATGACTGGGCCACCCGTCCATTCTCCCGGAGGATCACTGAAGCACCACCAAATCCTCATTTTAAGGTCCCGAATTTTGAAAAATACAACGGGACCACTGATGCAAAAGACCACGTGCAAAGTTTTGAGCAAACCATGAATCTCCTCATGACCTCTGATGACATGCTTTGCAAAGCTTTCGCGAGCACCTTCTCCGGAACAGCCTTGACCTGGTTCTGTGTGCTCAAAAAAGGTTGCATCGATTGCTGGACGGGCATGAGGAGAATGTTCTTAGACCACTTTGCCACTGCTGGTAAGAGGAAGATGAGACTGACTGACCTTGCCAATATCGAGCAAGGAAAGGGAGAAACCACCCTCAGTTATTACAACAGATTCCGTAAGATGGCGGAACAAGTGGAAGAGAGCCTCACTGACAGGGAGGTTATTATCTGCTTTAATTCCGAATTGAGATCCGGTCCCCTCATCTATGAGCTGTCCGCTAGAGAACCTAAATCTAAGGCTGATTTGTACAACGTCGCTTATGCCATTGCCATGGCAGAGGACAGAAGCAAGAAAAGGGGATCTGATAAGGCGAAACCAGAAGCGGCCGGTACTCGCCACGATGACAAGGGCAATCGTAAGGGGTTCCAAGGGGAAGAATAGAACAAGAAGTACCGAGAAGCCTGAAGTGTTCACCCCTCTTACCAAACCCATCTCTGAGATCATGCAACTTGTAAACCTTCCCCCTCCCCGTCCACTGAGTGATAAACCCAAGTACCCCCGTGATACATCTAAATTCTGCGATTTCCACAAAGACCATGGTCACAATACTGATGGCTTTTGGGCCCTAAAGAAAATGATACAACGGTGGGTTGACGAGGGAAAGCTAGACCTCTACGTCATGAAAAAGGATGGCAAGCGGAAGTGGAAGGAAGAAGAAAGCGAAGACGATGATAAAAGCGAGGACGGAGAACGTAGGCCTCCTAGAGCCAAGTTACATGTGATCCATGAAGAAGTGACTTCTACCAGAAAGCTGAGGACCAGATCCATGAACTAAGCAAAATATACCACGTGCCTGCATGGATTCATAAGGGTCGGATCGATAATGTGGAATCGGAAAGATTACTTGTGGACACGGGGGCCTCCCGTGACATTCTATACTATTCTGCTTTCCAACAGATGGGCTTGAAAGACACCATGTTGGAACCATATCTTGGAAGGTTGGAAGGATTCACCAACCATAAGGTTGGAGCTAAGGGAACAGTGGAGCTATAACTTGAAATTGGCAAACATCCCTTCAGATCCAGGGCTACAGTCAGTTTCGTAGTCATGGATTTGACAAGAGATTATCATGCTATCATAGGCATTCCAAGTCAAGCTAAACTTAGGCTGGTTGCCTCCCTTCCTCACCAACGAGTTAAATTCCCCACTCGTGCTGGAATCGGAAGTGTGAGGGCGACCCCCAAAGACTTCTTGGAACATGTCGTCAGAAGCAAGAAGAAATCTAAGACAGTGGAGATAGATACCTCCGAAGAAAACATCAAGGTCTCTAAATCTCAAAAAACTACCGAAACTAGCTCTAGGCTGAGCTACATCCGTGAGGTCCTAGAAGAAGAGCCTATGGTCCTAGAAATTGCAGATGACCAAGGCATAGTTCCACCCGTCTCTTAGCAAGATCCCATTCTCGCCAACTGCCAGAACTCGGGGGCCAACCATGACTTGAGGAAGGTCGATCCGCTCGACGTCGATGAACTAATGGAGGAAGAGGGCCTCAATGTAAATAACAATGAAGGTAGGAGAATTAGAAAAATTATCATCGAATCCCTGGAATTTTGAGATGGTCCTGAAATGGAGCCTGTAGATGAACTGGAAGAGGTGGTCATTAACCTTGACTATCCTGAACAAAAAATCAAACTCGGGGGCCAGTTATCTCCAGAAGAGAAGGAAAGAATCGTATCCCTCTTAAAAAATAGTCTCGACGTCTTTGCTTGGAGAGTCGAAGACATGAGGGGGATCAATGAAGAAGTAGCACTCCATCGCTTGGAAGTTGACCCGTTGGCGAAAACTATCTCCCAGACAAGGAGAAACATTGCAAGGGACAAGGAGGAAGCTATTAAGGTAGAGGTGCAAAAGTTACTGAGCGCCGGAATAATTCGTGAAGTCAAGTACCCCATTTGGTTGGCCAATGTAGTAATGGTGAAAAAACAAAATGGGAAATGGCGTATGTGTATAGACTTCACTGATCTGAACAAAGCCTGCCCCAAGGACAGCTATCCTCTCCCCAGAATTGACAAGTTGGTCGACTCCATTGCTGGACACCAGATACTCAGCTTCCTAGATGCCTATTCAGGCTATCATCAGATAAAAATGGCAGAAGAGGACATCGAGAAGATGGCCTTCCAAACACCTGGGGGAAATTATTGTTATGTTATGATGCCTTTTGGGCTCGAGAGTGCGGGTGCCACGTACCAACGAATGGTGAATCAAGTATTTGGCGCGCAAGCAAAATGCTACGGAAAGAGAAGAGTCTCCCATTGAACTCCCATCCAACTGTTGGATCTTGTATACAGACGGATCGGCTACAAAGCAAAGAAGCGGAGCAGGAGTAGTACTGGCAAGTCCGGAAGGAGAGTACACCATGCAAGATATCATCCGTTTCAAGTTCCCTGCCTCCAACAATCAAGCTGAATACGAAGCTCTAATATTTGGCATTGAGTTGGCTTCCTTCTACGGAGCAACTAAGGTGGCGGATTTCTGTGACTCCCAACTCGTGGTCAAACAAGTAAAGGGAGAGTATAACACCCAAGATCCCACCCTTGCCAAATATAGAGACCTCGTCCTGGACATGACGAAGAAGATGGAATTTTTTGAACTCAAGCAAATAGGCAGGGAAGACAACCAAATCGCAGACGTTCTATCTAAACTGGCAACCATGGATGTGTCTAAGTCTAAGACCAATCCATACGTAGTTTATGCCGAGGAACCTGCGTATGAAAGACTACAAGTCATGCTCCTAGATGGAGAGGAGAGATGCTGGATCGATGACTACATTGACTACATCGAGAAGAGCCAACTCCCGGAAGATGAGGCGCAAGCTAAACTTATCAAGAAGAGGTCCCCAAGGTTCGTTGTAATGAGCGAAGTCCTCTACCGAAGATCTTTCATGAAGCCCCTGCTGAGGTGTGTCTACCTCAAGGAAATTGAGAACCTCTTGGCAGAAGTACATGAAGGCGTTTGCGGCGGACACCCGGGGGCCAGAACCTTAGCCGACAAGATCATCTCGCTAGGTTACTACTGGCCAAACCTGAGGGAGGATGCGCACACCTATGTTAGAAAATGTGACAAGTGCCAAAGGTTCTTCGACATTCCTAGACTACCGACAGTAGAGAAAACACTTGTAATACCTATGTGGCCATTTGATATGTGGGGAATCGATATCATTGGACCCTTCCCTCCCGCCCGTGGTAATTGAAAGTACGTGATAGTAGCTGTGGATTACTTCTCCAAGTGGATAGAAGCGAAGGCACTAGCCAAGATAACGAAAGAAAACACAATCAACTTCTTCATTGACTACATCTGGTGCCGATTTGGCCTTCCTCATACAATCGTCTCTGATCACGGACTCCAGTTCTCTACGACATTTACAACAGAATTGGGAAGAGTCAAAGTTCGACATGCGAAATCATCAGTTAGCAGACCCCAAGGTAACGGTCAAGCAGAAGCTGCCCATAAACTGGTCCTAACAGCCCTTACCAAGAACCTTGAAGGGCGCGAGGGTAGATGGTTGGACGAACTTCCCCTAGCTTTGTGGGCTGTTCGCACAACCACCCGGGGGCCAACCGGGGAAACCCCATTTGTACTAACCTTCGGTTCTGAGGCTATGGCACCAGCCGAAATGGCCATCCCTACTGTGAGAAACTCCCACTACGATGAGCAAGTCAACAAGGTTAATAGGCTCCTAGACCTAGACCTGGTAGATGAAAAATGACTAGCTGCACAGATGAGGATGGTGAACTACAAGCAAAGAACCAAGGAATATCATGACAAGAGGGTCATCAGAAGAGTATTCCAAGTAGGTGATTGGGTACTTAGAAAAATCGAAGCAACTGGTTGGAAGGCGGAATAAAACAAGCTCTCCCCGAACTGGGAAGGTCCCTATATCATCACCCAAGTCATTCGAGAAGGGACCTACAAATTGAAGACTAAGGAGGGGAAGGATCTCAAGCATCCATGGCATTCCGACAATCTACGGAAATACTATCATTAGTCTAGTTTATTTTAGATTAGTTTCCCATTTACAGTCTTTTACTTTTTAGTTTGATAGGATTGCAATTCGATGTAATCACGTTTCAGTTTTACGAAAGCAGTTTCTTCCAACACACAAATCAACTATCAACTCCTCACACAAACACCAGAAGACAAGGATCTTATCCCCGACTCTTCAAAACATACGCCTTACATCTTGACAAGGGTCCACCTTGACTCAACGACTATATGCTCCTAACAGCCAAGACCGAGGGTCCTCCTCGGCCTAATGGCTTACCTTACATCCTGACAAGGGTCCGCCTTGATTCAAGGATTACAAGTATCGCAGTCAAGACCGAGGATCTCTCCTCGGCCTAATGATTTGCCTCACGTCATGACAAGGAAACATCTTTTCACTACGACTAAAAGGCATCACGTCTGAAACCTGTGCTCGAGTCATCTTCCTCGGCATAAGGAGACGAAAAAGAAGAAATCACCCAACAGTCAAAGCCGAGGAGACCTTCCTCGGCTTATACGACTTACAAGTACAGTCAATGCCGAAGGACATCACCTCGGCCTAATCACTTTATAACCAAGAACGAGGGACCCTCCTCGGCTTCCACCTTCACAAGTTTTGTGCCTATGCATAGCATACAAACCAACACTCAAACAATTCATTGAAACAATATGAATTCCAAAACAAAGGACTGTTCATTGATTTTCATAAGAAATTACAAGCCCTACCAACTATTACAAAAAGGAGAGAATAATCCTAAGACTGCTGACCATCATCAAAAGGCTTGTCCAGCCACTCTTCCGTAATAGTGCCAGGAGGGGGAAGGACGGTCTGGTCAGCTTGTGCCCCCGCTCCATCGGCGTTTCTCCCCTCGGCCTCGGCTTCCCCCTCATCTTGAATGGCCTCCACCGAGGCTTTGATGTTGCCGGGATCGACAGATGGTGGCTCCCACGCTGCCCGGCCTGCTTGGGCATCTTCCCCAGCCATGATTTCCAAGTTATACTCAGAAAATGTAACCAGGTGGTGAAGAGCCCTAGCTTCCTCGTCATACTGATTCTGGCTAATCAGCAGAGCAATCTTGTTGATATCCAAGTCAGTGGTGGGCTCAGCCAGGAGACGGCGAGCGAGATGGAGATAGCCATCCTCGAACATGGTGGCAGTATTCTCATCCACCGCGTACTGGAAGGCTTGGCTCTCCTTAAAACGGGTCACAGCCACCTCTTCCCTGGTAACCAGGGTAGCCTCGTAACCTCGACATTTGGCTTCAGCTTCCTCGGCCCTCGTTTGGACCTCGGCCTTGGCCTCCTTGCCTCGGTTAGCTCGGCTTCCGTCTGCCAGAGATGTTCCTCGGCCTTCATACGGAGCTCCTCGGCCTTAGCCTTCTCGTCACTGGCCCTCAGCACCTCGGCCTCTACCTTGGCCTTGGCCGCCCCCAGCTCGGCCTCCTTGGTTTTCAACAGCTCGACCAGGGAAACCTTCTCGGCCTCACTTTTTTTTCAGAGCAGCCTTGGTGTCTTGAACTTGCTTGTCCTGGGCCTTGGCCAAGACATTCTCATACGCCGTGATCCTGGCAGCCTACAAGATAAATTTACGTTAAATTCCTTACCAAGCACAAAATGAAATCAACAAGTTTGAACGTACGAGATAACTACCTCAGCCAGCATGAGTCCCTTACGGCAGAGCAAGTTCTCCCTACTCGGCCTCTCCTTCACCAGGGCTTCATAGGCATCCTCGTCCATGGCCCTTAGGATGGGATCTTGACCCTACCTCATCAGGGACCCTTCCTGTCTTGCAAAGGAAGGCCCTTCAGACGGGGGACGTTTGTCGCAGGAGCCGAGCAAGCTCCTCGGCCTCTTCTTGGGTCTTAACAGTTTGGATGGTTAGGGGAGGAGGAGCCTCAGGATTGGAAAACACAACATTCCCCCCTTAGCTACAGGCTCCTCGGTGCTAGCAGCTTGGGGCCTCTTAGAGCCGGAGCGTCTTTGGACGAGGTCGGTCTCCTCGGTCCGCTGAGCCTCCTCGGCATCAACATGGAGGCTATGCCCCTCTCCAGTTGATTGGTTAGCCCGTTCCTCGGACGCCGCCTCCCCGGCATTAACCTCCTCATGCAGTCTGAGGGGAAGGGGATGGTCACCCTGAGCACTCAGCAAGAGGTTGCGGGCATTGGCGTCCTCCTACCTCTCCGTCAAGCCTGACTTCTTGGCCTGACGTCTTTTCTGCTTCACCATCTCCATGGGACTCAACCTCTTCATGGCTAATTCGGCCTCTTGCTCGGGGGTCAAATCTGCAAAGACAAGTGAGAGATCGTTAAGTACGAGCAGAAGGAAAGCCAAAAAAAATACAAAGCATACAAGTATCAAAAGGTAAAACACTTACATCCTGCCACATCTTCTTCCTCAAGGCACTGGTCAAGTGGAAGGACCTTACACCTCGGGCAATCCTCATGGAAAACGAGGCCGGGATGCGTCCTCCAATCATTGAAGCGTCTCCCCCTCCTAACAGTGACGAGGGGAACTACCCCGTCCTTCGGCCCCGACATCAGTCCTGCCTGGACATAGTAATGATCTGAAGCTTCTATTGTCGACCAGTCAAGGAGCCCCACCTCGGCAAACTCCTCAAGGTGTTTGATCAAGTCCTTGGTCCATTAATACTGTTGAACGGGACCTGATGAAGTTGGAGCATGGCAAGGGGATTGGAACTCCCAGCCTTGGCGGCTCTCAACCCTAATCGCATGATTATCCCAACCTGCAACCTTGCTAGACATTGGGAGAAGAAGTTTCGGTTTCTTGGGGGCACACCGGATAACGAGGAGCCAACTGTCCTTGACGTAGCTGACTTGATAAAAATAGCGTAATGCTCCCATGGTCGGCTCGTAACCTAAGCTACGGCAAAGTACTATAAAGCTAACGAGGACCCGGGTACCATTGGCTCCCAGCATGGCCGGCACAGCCCTCACATCGTCCAAAAATTAGTTAATGAAGGGGTCCAAGGGAAGACGGAGATCCTGTTGGAACTGCTTAAAATAGAAATGGACGTGGTTGTCATTATAGTAGAAGCTCCTATCTTCCTTGTCTGTCTTAAAATTGGGTTTGCCAATATAAGTTAACTTATACTCAGCTTTATCCACCCCATACGTGGAGTACTACTTCAGCAGCATAGGGTCCCCGGCCTTGGGATGCCTCTATCGTCGTTTCTCTCCACCTCAGCCTCCTCTTCCTCGGCCTTTACTGCCCTCAACTTGGGCACCTTCCATGAAGGCATCAACTATCTGGGTTGACGAGGTGGACTCTCCCCCTCTTCCCGTCATATCTGCAAAAAGACGAGGAGCATAAATTAGTTACCTCGTCCATAACTGACCTTAAGATGGGGAAGAGGGATATCCCCCCTCGTCATTATAGATAGGCCGAGGAGGGAGCCTTACCACTAAGACACTCACGAACTATATGATCTGAAGACGGGTAGAACAGTTCGATGTGCTCCATCATCTCTGCCCTATCCTCAAATACAATAATATTTGGGGAATCGGACACAATCCTATCTATCCTCGTGGAATCTGGGTATTGAAGGAACATCCGAGTACGACCATAACTTCTCAACCTCTTTCCTATATCATCCAGGGTCAGCATCAACCAGGGTCCCCTCTCTCTCCGGTAAACCCTCAGATTGCCGGTGTGATACCCATAACGGAATCGGGGGGAATGGTCCCAAGAACGAGCCATTTCTAGTGGGAATCAAAGATCAATGGGGGAGTTCATTCAATATTCAAAGGAATGCAGACAAAACAACCGAAAAATCCAAGGAATTCATGCTAGATTCAAAGAAACCCAAACAAACATGCAAGAAAAATAAAAAATTCATGAAGAAAAGCTTCAACAGTAAACAATGGCGGTTCTTTTTACTTGACACACCAAAATCCCATCTAAAACCCTATAAAAGTTAAAATCATGAACAAAATGCACAAAGAGAAGAAATGTATACCTGTTGGTTGAAAAGTGGCTGGAATCTAACTCAAAATCACGCACGCCGAAAATACAAAGCTTCGCCAGAAACTGGGATGGAAAGATTCGCCGGAGTTTCTTGAAGCTTCTAAGGTCCTCTCTCAAAGTTCGGAGTTGTAAAAGTTTGAAATGGGGAGAATTGTGGGTTTTATACTCGCTTAATCGGGTCAAACCCATGGGTAAAGCAAGTAACCAGGTTTGATGCCCCAAGAATTAAATGATATCAACAATTTTCGAAGCACGTCAGATCTGGGGGCCCACCAATTATCATCATGGCAAATAACCGGCGGATATTGAAGCGACACACGAATTGAAGCGCCTCTGACACGTGGCAAACCTGTTCGTATTCCATAAGCCGGGGATGAGATGAATTTCTCCTCGTCCTAGGCCGAGCTAGAAAGTCGGGGGGCCACTGAATAGTATAAACCGAGATTCGAATATGGGTTTGCCCGATTTGAGCCCAAATGGATTGGGCCATAAACATAATCCAATACACAAAGTATCAATGCTCAATTAACAGGGCCGAGGTACCTTCCTCGTATGCCGAGGGGCATCTCCTCGGCCTTACCTTGACAACGAGCTCTTCATACTTGGCCCATCATGCTCTGAGACGTCACAAGTGACGAGGAGAGGAAAGTTCTTACCTCGGCATATCATCAAATGACGAGGAAGCAGAATCATTCATCCCGACATATTCACATGTCGGCCAATCATCAAGTGATGAGGAAGCAGAATTACGCATCTCGGCTTATCTACCAATGCCGAGATAAATCATTCATGCTCCTCGGCTTTCCGGCTAGCCGATCGTACAATCCTATTCAAACAAGGATTCAACAGTTATGATCCAATCAGGATTGTAACTAACTACACCAATTCAAGTCAAACAATGACTCCTTAGCAGATATAATTCTCTTAGGATCATATCTTATCTCTTCAAAAATTCAATTCTACATGGATTCTATCAATCCATCCCTATAAATACAAGTCATATGGCCTATTATTTGGTACGTTACTTTTTACCATACAGAAACTCTGTCAATTTAGTTTCTTATACGCAAACCATGAACATACTCTCACGCCGGAGGGCCTTTAGCCGAACTTGCCCCGGCTTAGTTTACGTGTTTTCTCTTATTTTCAGGCCTTGCAATTTCCGAAGCATCCGAACGCTTGGATTTGGGTTGATTTGACGATTTTGGCATCATCAAAAATAATTATTTGGTGGAAATAAAAATAAACCTTTTGTATAAAGATCTAATTTCTTGAATAAAAGAGAACTAGGTGAGAAATAAAAAAAATTAATTTTCATATCCATTTTTATAAATCATTTTTTTATCTTAAAATGATTAATTTGGAGATCAACAATTTTTTTTCAACAAAAAGATATTTAATTTTAATGCATAGTAATGGATGTACTTGATAAACAAATTTTGTAGTATTATAGTCTTTTCTAAGGAAAACTATGTCAAGTAAATAATCAATTGATTAAAATTAGGGTTTTCTATCAAAAAGTCCCACAAAACTAAGTGAACTTACAAAAATATACCTATTCTAATCTAATGAAAACTCCTTGCGTTGAAACGAATATTATAAAAAACTTTATAAGTAATTATAGATAGCAAAAATACACATAGCCTAAAAGAAAACCATTACCTCCCCTCTCCTGACCACCACCAACCTCCGTCGGGCGCTGTCGATGCCTCCGACTACCTCCGGTCAGCGATCATTCTGGCAACTACTCCGCCCGCCCCCATCCATCCTTTGACAGCATATTTAAAAGTAAGTTTTTTTGGTGGGAGTTGAACCCATAACCTCCCATGTTCAAGTGTCTTAAATATTCCTTTTTACCACTATGCCAAGGTCTTTTATTATTAATTGTTTGCATATTTGTTATAATAACACAAAACAAATATATACTTCTCAATTAGAAGGGAGAAATTAATTTCTCTATTAAATAATTTCTCAATTGTAAACAATTTTAAAATTTAGGTAAATTGATTTATCATTTATTAAGGGTATATGAGAAAACAGTTAGGCCCAATTGGTAGAAAAACAGGCTAGAGGGGTGGGGTGAATAGCCTGATTAAACTTCTTTTCTGAAATCTTTATAAAATATCAAAGTAACTTATCACTTGCTAAACCAATGGTAACCAGTTGCACAACAGATAAAATATTACTGGTTTACTCCCACAAAAGTGATCGATTAAGTAAAGAGGTTTCAAATGAAAGTAAGTTAAAATATCATGCAAGTAATATTCCAATAAAAAAGACAAACAAGCAGTTAAATGATTCAAAGGTTGTAGTCGGTGATAGAGTTCAACCGATTACAAGGACAAGAAATAATGAGCAAACAAATAAACAAGGGGACATGGTTATTTGGAGAGGTTCATAGTATTAAATAACTGCTACATCCTCTACCAAGTTTTATCAAAACTTGAATTTGTAAAAAGATGCACTATTAATGTCACTAGTCTATTACAAGTTGCAAGCTTTATGATTTAATGTTGCCTAAATGAAAGTGATCACTAATGGATCGTGATACAAGATTTGACCATATGTCTTCAAGAGATGTGTTCACAAGTTGAACTGATTTCTCTTGGGTGTGTAGTGTGATCAATCAATGTGTTCCAGACATAGTCTTGTTGGGGAACACTTACAACAAATGATTGAGTGTGCACAATGTATGTCCTAACAAATAATCTAATGAATATAAGGACTGATTGCTTGAACTTCAATGCTTGAACACTTGCAGTTCTTGACAATCTCACTCTCAAAGTCTTTAATGCACCAACCATCTTCAATGTTCTAAGGAAGGTATTTATAGTGACTCCATGGAAGAGCTGTTGTCTTTGAAGGGGTTGAAGGGATGACTTGGTCTGACAAGCATTTAATGAGAATATCTTCTGCATTTAATGCCTGAGATTTGAAGAACAACCATTTTTGAATTTTCCAATGGATAAAGAAGTTGTAGTGAGTACTGGTAACTTGAACATTCCTCAAAGTAGTTACTGACAAGGCGACAACAAAGGCTTCATAGCAACTGTTCTACCAACTTCAGCTAAGTTGTGGGCTGAGTACACTACAAGAAAATTGTATTTAGCGACGGATTTTAGCGACGGACACAATTCCGTCGCTAATAGCGACGGATTAGCGAGGGAATAGTGAGGGATAAAAAATAAAAAAAATAAAGCTGAAAACGACAACTTTACCGACGGATTTAACGACGGATTTAACGACGGACAATATTCCCTCACTATTTCGTCGTAAAAGTGACGCCAAAAAATTGCGCCTTTTTTACCGACGGTTTACCGACGGATTAGCGACGGATTGCAAATTTTTTTTTACCGACAGATGTATTTCGTCGCTATAGAATTAACAAAATAAAAAAATATTATTTCATTTTCATTTAGCGACGGATTAACGACGAATTGTAAAAAAATTTTACCGACGGATGTTTGTCGTCGCTATAGAATTGAAAAATAAAAAAAAATTATTTCATTTTCATTTAGCGACGGATTAGTGAGGGATTAGCGACGGATTTTTTTTTTTATATATATATACAGTCTAATGCATGTTTATTAATACCTAATTTTTAAGTTTACCTCAAATATAAATGAAGTAAGGCTAAATATGATAAAAATATGTGACATTCTTAAAATGTTAATAAGTTAATTATATTATTTAATTGTAATTTATATTTTTAAAATGAATATATATCTTTTGAAGAGTGAATATTAAATATTAATTTTATAAAGTATAAAATTATTTGAATTCATATTTTATTTGGAATATAGTGTATAGGGTATATGAATGGTATATTGTATATTGAGTATACATGGTGTATAAAACTTCAATACTAAAAATTGTCCAAAATATTTATTTATATTTTGGGTATAGGGTACACCCTATACCCTATAGGGTATAGGGTATAGGGTATAGGGTATACCCTATACCATATACCCAATACCCTATAGGGTATATACCCTATAGGGTATACCCTATACCCTATACCATATACCCTATAGGGTATACCCTATAGAGTATACCCTATAGAGTATACCCTATACCCTATACCCTATAGGGTATACCCTATACCCTATAGGGTGGGTATAGGGTGTACCCTATACCCTGTAGGGTATAGGGTGTACCCTATACCCTATACCCTATAGGGTATACCCTATACCCTATAGCCTATACCCTATAGGGTATAGGGTATAGGGTATACCCTATACCCTATACCTTATACCCTATACCCTATAAGGTATAGCGTATAGGGTATACCCTATACCCTATAGGGTATACCCTATACCCTATACCTTATAGGGTATACCCTATACCCTATAGGGTATAAGGTGTACCCTATACCCTATAGCCTATACCCTATAGCCCATACCCTATAGCCTATAGGGTATACCCTATACCCTATACCCTATAGGGTATACCCTATACCCTATAACCTATAGCCTATACCCTATAGGGTATAAGGTGTATCCTATACCCTATAGCCTATACCCTATAGCCTATAGGGTATACCCTATACCCTATAGGGTATAGGGTGTACCCTATACCCTATAGGGTATAGGGTGTACCCTATACCCTATACTCTATAGGGTATACCCTATACCCTATACCTTATACCATATACACTATAGGGTATAGGGTGTACCCTATACCCTATACCCTATAGGGTATACCCTATACCCTATATCCTATACCCTATAACCTATACCCTATACCCTATAGGGTATACCCTATATCCTATACCCTATAGGGTATACCCTATACCGTATAGGGTATACCCTATAGAGTATACCCTATACCCTATAGGGTATACCCTAAATAAACGAGGGACAGACAGTATCCTTCCCTATGAGTATTTTTTTAATTTTTTTTTAATATTAATTAATTAATTAATCAATTATATAATTAATAATTCATTAATAAATTTTATTATTATTGTTATTAGGCATAATATTATTTTATTGTTTAAATTATTATTATTATTATTAATTATTTTTATTAATTATTATAATAATGAAAAAATACAAGTATTCACATGAATCATTATCCAAGAAGATAATTTTGGTGAAAACATTTAACGTCAAATCTAGGGAGAAACGTGTTTCTCCATAATTTATGGAGAAACGGGTTTGGCGTTGAATGGGTTTAGAACACAACAACAACAACAACAGACTCCTCTCTCTCTCTATCCGGAAAAGACTTTCTCTCTCCTCTCTCTCTCTCAAAACGCAAATCAACCTTGCTCCCTGCGTCGTCTTCCCCAGCTCAACCTCCATCACCGGCGACCTTCTTCTTCCACAATTACCTTCTTCTCCGGCCAAACCTTCCCCTAATCTCCTCCCTAAACCGAGCTTCTTCTCTTAAAACCAATCGGCGACCCTTGTCCAAAAACTCACCGGTGACCGTTCCCTCAATTCTCCGGCCAAATCCACACCAGATCTCCCTCTATACCCGAACTGTGACAACCCAACCTTTCCAATCTCAATCGCCCAGAACCTAAGCCCGTTGATTTGCGTTGATTTGCTACAGCTTCACCAACAATCGTGCAAAACCGTAGGGAGGGTCGATTATGGTGAGATTAGGGTTAATCAGGGAAGCGTTGTCCAATTGTTTCTTCCAACCGTCATCGTAGAGCTTGTGGATGATGCAATTGAAGGGGCCTTGGTGGCAAGAGCGTAGCCTATGCGGAATGCATTAGCTTCATCGGTCCCGTCATTTTGTTTTTCTGGATATCCAGAACCTTTTGGAAGGATATCTAGAACCTTTTGCAAGGATATCCAGAAATTTATTAAATGTTTCTGGATATTATTTTGTAAGTTTCTGGATATCATTTTGTAAGCTTCTGGATATCATTTTGTAATTTCTGGATATCATTTTGTAAGTTATGGAAGAACCGCATTCAACTGTCTAACGCCAAAAAAGCCCCTGTTTTTCTATGTAAATCTCGCCAAGGTATTCCAATCCCTTCCTTCCACATGCTTATGGGTATTCATGAATTTATGTAAATGGGTATCTGTATATATGGTATTTGTGTTTGTTCATATAAATGGGTGTTTGTGTTTATGCATTTGATTTGGATACTTGTATATATATGTAATGTTTGTTTTTCTGGATATCCAGAACCTTTTGGAAGGATATCCAGAACCTTTTGAAAGGATATCCAGAAATTTATTAAATGTTTCTGGATATCATTTTGTAAGTTTCTGGATATCATTTTGTAATTTCTGGATATTATTTTGTAATTTCTGGATATCATTTTGTAAGTTTCTGGATATCATTTTGTAAGTTTCTGGATATCATTTTGTAATTTCTGGATATCATTTTGTAATTTCTGGATATCATTTTGTACGTTTCTGGATATCATTTTGTAAGTTTCTGGATATCCAGAACCTTTGAAACTGATATCCAGAACATTTGGAAAAACACGTTTCTCATAACTTATGGAGAAACGCGTTTCTCAGCAGACCTACTCAACATTTAAATATAAAAGGTGGTAATACTTCATTGGACACACAAGTATTTACATGAATTAGTTAACATCTCACCATTAAATACATCACATATAATTGAATCCAATTGCCCAAATTTATTCAAAAAACAAACAAACACACTTTCTTTTGATTGGCTCTTAATGTTCACATGGATTATTGTTAAATCAATTCAGACCATTGATCATACTCAAATCCAATGGTCTCAATTCACCCACTTTAAAACCCTACCCACTTTTCTTATTTCTCTCTCTAGTTAACCTACCGCCTCCTTCATCTCTCTCATTCTTCTCTCTCTTACTCTTCTCCCCAACCCGTCTCCTTCTCTCTTCTCCCCAACCCGTCTCCTTCTCTCTCTCCTTCTTCAATTTCGTTTTTGATTTCTTCAATTTCTTCAATCACGTTGGTCATGTAGTCAACTTTGACCGATTTCTCGCGTTTGATAGGAGTTCTGATTCATATTTTTTTCAGTATTCTGAAAGATAATGTCTGGGTATTTTGTGTAAATGCATTGTAGATTTGAAAATGAGGTATGTATTATGTAGTATTTATGCTTGAAAAATACGTCCCTGAACATGCTTTGATATTGATTTAACACATAGCTTGTTGTATCTCAGAGTTTGGGAAGATTATGCTTGATGGACTGCTTACCAAGCATCAGTGACAAGAAAACATTAAAGAGGTGGTTTTTCATTGACAAGAGAGTTGGATAATATTTGGAAAGATTACGCAGGGATGTTAATAAGATTTGGGACTTGAGATATATGGCATCAGGTGTGATTGGTTAAACTAGCACAGTAGTGAATTTAATCCTTGGTCTTTAGATTAGTTCCTCCAGCCCAGCATGCAAGCCCCACTTGCTTTGTCAGCGTGTACATTGAACTGTCCTTTTTGTAAAAGAAAGTTACTTCTACATGCTCTAGGGATATAGGAGAATAAGGTTGCAAGAGAGTTTACGTATGAGAATTTCTGAGCTGAGTTACTTCTACATGCCAGCAACTGTATGTGTTACAATTTACTTAATATGGGTAGTGATATGCAAATCTATTTTCCCAAATATCTTGTGAACACAACCAGTAGTAATGTAAAGGTGATTATATTTTTCAAATGAGGAATATGAATACTTTCTTGTCCTATGATTGGTTTTTTGTTTTTTGTGGAAGGGGTAAAAGAAATTGTAAATGAGTTTTATCTTTTTCTTTTTATTTTGGTAAAAAAATATTTGTATTTTGTATTTTATAATAATATTTGTATTTTTTATTTGGTAAAATAAATTGTAAAATTTTATTGCTTAAAAAAAGAAATATTTAGCTTTAGTCTAAATATAATAATGCTACTAAAATTATATATATATATATATATATATATATATATATATATATATATATATATATATATATATATATATATATATATATATATATATATATATATATATATATATAATTTTAATAAAAAAATCAAATTAGCGACGGAAATATCCGTCGTTAATTTGGTATATCAAAAATAAAAAATATTGAAAAAAATTAATTTAAAAAAAATTAATAAAATTGTTAAAATATGTAATAAATTTTAGCGACGGATTTTAAGCAATAACGACGAATTATTCTGTCGCAAAATATCATAAATTCGTCGACCCATCCATATTATTAGCGACGGTTTGGAATCATTTAGCGAGGAATAGGTCCGTCGTTAAATTACCGAGGGACATGAAATTCCGTCGTTAGACAATAGCGACGAGGTTTTTAGCGACAAAATAAATCCGTCGGTAAAGCGTTTTAGCGACGGATTTTTGACTTTTAGCGACGAATTTTTCCGTCTCTAAAACCTGTTTTTCTTGTAGTGGTAGGTGAGAACAATAAATGCTTCAACTAATAGAAAACTTGTTGAAGAAGCTTGACTGATTGGAGCAACTGATAGAATCATAACCGGTTAACATACTTAATCGATTGAGTGGTTTGGCCAGCTATAAGGGCATGACCGGTCAACGTATTTAACTGGTTGAGGATTTGGCAGCAAGTAAACCACTATTTTCTGGAAAATCTTCGAGGTCTTCAAGTCTTCACTTTTTGAAAAAATAAAACAATAAAAACACTGGCACTAGCACTAAGGGATCCTAAGGTACATAGAAAAATTTAATTGGTGTAGTTAAAATTATGGGTCCTCAATAATGCTTGTAATGACTGGGATTAAGCAATTCTTAAGCTATACATATATTTGACTAACAAAAACATTCATATATAACTTTTAAAAATATAGAGAAATTCATATCAATTGTCCATAAAGATGAGGTAGCACATTTATTTAACTTTAAACAACTGAAAAATAAAATTTTCATATAAGTAATAAATAGTGTTCTTTATTGTTTAAAGGGGATGTGAAAATTTATTTAATAACTAAATATTTAGCTTTAAACAACTGGTAATTTCTCAATTGTTGAAAAGGCATGTGATATCACAAAACTGTGATATCACACAATCGTGAAATCAATTTAACTATGTTATTTCTAATGTTATGTGACAACAAATTCATTATTACCATTAAACAACTGAGAAATTGAGTGATCAATAAGAAAAAATCATTTTTAGTTATTTAAATGGCACGTGAACGCATATTCATCTTTAGTTTAGATATATAAAAAAATTGATTTCTCATTTAGTTAAATGGTACGTGACAAAACACTGATATTTAAATACATACTTGAAAAATTGATTTCTTAATTGTTTAAATGGTATTTAATGACAGATTCATCTTTAAATTTATACATATGAGATACTGAGTATCTATTGTGAAAAATTAATAAATGAATTTAACAGTTTTTATACTTTAATATGAACAAATAAGAAATGAATATCTCTATTTTATATTCAAATATGAACATAAGATTAAAACATGGTAGAACCTAGTTTGATATAATGACAGTAGATATGCTAGACACGAAATTATTGGAGACAAAAAATTAAAACATGACCAGAGCAACTTCTCCTTAAAGTCTACGACCACCCTCCTCCTTGACACGGAGGGAAACAATCGGCTATATTCCCTCAAGCAATACTTATCCCCTCAGGCAATAAAAGAATTCTTATGAAAATTCATTGAATTATTTTCTTATAATCGACTTTTCCAATTAAGGATGCTAGTCGCATAGCACATGTACAAATGTGCTATAGTTCTTCCTTGGCTTGACAGTGATTTTTTAGATGGAAACTCTTTTTTGTATCATTGGTGTTCCCCATTATATTCGGAAACTATAGGTAATATTTGGTGCGGTATATGAATAGGTGTACATTTTTTTTTAAACACACCTAGTTTAAGAGTTTGTAGGTATAAGAGGTTGCATCAAAGCAGATGCCAATGAGTCGGCAAGCATGATCAACTAGCTAAAGGAAGATGATCAATCTTCCCCTAACAAGTACCATATAAGTTTCTAGCTCATGACCTTGTTCTTTTTACCATAAACGAATCTAAAATATAAGGCAATGATCCTAAATTGAACAAATAAGGAATCTAAGCACACAAATATCTTAAGACAATATAATCACGGATCTACACAAGTTGTTAAGCATGGAGACACTAAAGTCTTTGAGAACCCAAACTCTAATACAATTTGAAATAACCTACACTAAGTTTAGAATAGAATTGAGCGTGTGAGTTAAGCTTGGGTAAATATAGATTGTCAGATTTTGGAGAGCTCAAAATATATTACTCCCTCTGTCCCGGACCAACCAGGGGTTCTATTTTCCCGTTTGGTCTGTCCCAGACCAAGAGTTTCTTTTCATAAATGACAAGTTTTTGAATATATTTATACCCTTATCATCTCCATATATTTATACCCTTATCATCTCCATATATTAAAAAAAATCATTCATTATTCCCTTATAAAGTTAACATATTTACAAAAAAACCAATCATTAACCTAATTACTATTCCTCCCACTCATTCTCTCTCCTATTAAAAAACCAATCATTAACTACTATTCCCTATCCCATATTACAAAAAAATCATTCATTATACCCTTATAAAGTTAACATATTTACAAAAGAACCAATCATTAACTACTATTCCCTATCCCACATTTAACTTTTATTCATTTTTTAAAAAATTTCTTAAGAAGCGTGAAATCCCTCCCGATGACCCTTGGTCTGGGACGGAGGGAGTATTTATTATTTTTGTTTCAAAGTTTATATAAACTAGATTACTCATATTTATACACAAGTTATATAAGTCCTAATTCTAATAGGATTATTTCAAATCTCCTTATTCCAATAATATATCTAATTCTTATTAGATATACTCTAACTAATGTAATTCTTCTAAGTTGGCTCAATAACAATGACCAACTAAGGTAACTAAATACTTTACTTACTTGAGAATATCTCTCAATATCCTAACACCCTCCCTCAAGTAGGAACCTCTACACCGTTGTTTTTCAACATGACAAAAGGAATTAAAAAGATTGGGAAATGTAAAAATAATAATACCAACGAACAAAAACATCCACAATAAAAAAAATTTGATGTTGTAACCTATGTTGTGATGGATGTTGTAATATCTGAAAATACATCTGAATCAGGTCTTTTCTTCTTCAATATCATGCACAACTTGTGCCCGCAAATATCTTATTTTTCTTCAATCTCCGTTTTTAAAGTTAACGACATTTAATCGTTGTTTTAAGAGTAAACGACATTTAATCATCGATTTTAGAGTGAACGACACTTAATTATTTAGAAGATGAAAGTGATGTTAATATGGTTAATAATCATTTTAACAGTGAACGCCAATTAATCATTATTTTTATAGTGAACAACACTCAATATTCGTTATTAGAGTGAACGACACTTAATTATTTAGAAGATGAAAGTAATGTTAATATGGTTGTTTGGTGGATGGACCATCACATATGGTGGTGGCCGAAATATATGAGGGAAAGACAGTTCTTGCTAAAGAGAAAGAGCAAAAGAGATTTTTTTGGATAAAAGTTTAGTACCGCTACTATGGTGGATATAAGATGGTCAGAATAAAATCATGATATTTGCCGTTAGGAAAGATGGTGAACCTCTTTGTTTATCAATGATCTCATGCGGAATAGACTTTAAAAAGGTTAGTTCACCATGTTACAATTCCATCTCTCAAAGAGAGAATGTGACAATGGTTATGTATTATTTATGTCTCAAAATTTACATAAGCTAGATGATTCATATTTATACACAAATAATATGAGTTCTAATTTTTAGAGTCGGTCCGGGGAGAAACGCATTTCTCCGTCGCGTATGGAGAAACGGGGCAACGTTTGTCGCGCGACATACTTAGCCAGTTTCTGGATATCCTTTCCAAAGCTTCTGGATATCCAGAACATTGAATATGGATATCCAGAAGCTTTGGAAAGGATATCCAGAAACCAAATATTTTTTCTGGATATCCTTTCCAAAGCTTCTGGATATCCAGAACATTGAATATGGATATCCAGAAGCTTTGGAAAGGATATCCAGAAACCAAATATTTTTTCTGGATATCCTTTCCAAAGCTTCTGGATATCCATATTCAATGTTCTGGATATCCAGAACTGATGAAAGTGATATCCAGTTGTTGTGGCTAAGTATGTCGCGCGATAAACGTTGCCCTGTTTCTCCATAAGCGACGGAGAAACGTGTTTCTCCCCAGATTTTAGCTAATTTTTATTAGAACTAGCCCATACCCGTGTCCAAGGCCACATTTAAAAAAAAAAATTAATTAAAATTTTTTTTAAGGGCAAAATGGGAAAGGAACAAAATAGTGAGGACAAAATGGAAATTTCCGCCGTTGAAACTATTCATTGAACAGTAGAGGACCACCCTCATTTATATTATAGATTTTAACAAATCTCCTTATTCGAATAATAAATCTAATTCTAATTAGAAATAGAACACCTTTCTAACAAATATAGACAAATAAAATAGACCACTATTAATCGACAGAGGGTCTATGATTATTCACTCAAATTATAAAATTTACTAGTGATGTAGTATTAAGATAAATAATAATAAATTTTTTATTTCAATAAAATAAATAATTTTAAATATTTATTTTATCAAATTCACAATAAAATTAAGACGAAACTATTTTTCAAACAAATGAAGTACTCGCTTCGTGTCACATAATAAGATTTTTACTTTTTCTTTTTTTGTCTATCTTAGAATAAGATTTTTTGTTTGCTTATTTTTAAAATAGACGATGAGATCCATTTATTACACTCAAAATAACAACCTACTTACTGTTTTCTATCAACTTTCTCTTTTTTATTTTATTTTTTATACTAATAACATTTATTTTTTCTTAAAAATCATGTATATTCAAACTAGAAAACTTATTACAGGACTGGAGGTAATAGTACCTTATTATTCAGCAAGCTGACCAACAGCTTTACTAGATCTAACGTCTTTTAAAGACTTAAAGGGTTCAATTTATCTGGGAGGAAGACATTATTTCCCTCTTCCAATCACCCATTTGCAATTTGTGTAGGTATACCAAATATTCGAAGTAATATAACAACAGCAAACAATATATGTATATATATATATATATATGTGTATATATATACTTTCTTCGTTCCTAAAAGATTGTTCTGTTGTACATTTTGCAATTATTAAGAAAGAGCTTCACCTTCTTGTATCTTAGTAGATTTGCACTATCATTCATGCCTAAATTTAAAAATGGGATATACTTTTTGGGACAAGTTAAAATGACAAATGAGACAATCTTTCAAGAATAGAGGGAGTATTATATATAAGTTACCATATTATTATGCAGAATAAAATAGTGATGACTTTACTTTAGTCCCATGATGTGTCAACAACAGTCTTGCTCACCAATCCTTTTCTCTTATTTGAATTGATTTTTTTATTCCACTAATATATGTGGCATATATAATTGCATGATATCTAACACAAAATCTGGGGAGAAACGCGTTTCTCCGTCGCTTTTGGAGAAACGGGGCTTGTTTTGTCGCGCGACATACTTAGCCACCACAACTGGATATCCTTTCCAAAGCTTCTGGATATCCAGAAGCTTTGTAAAGGATATCCAGAAGCTTTGAAAAGGATATCCAGAACCCAAATATTTTTTCTGGCTATCCTTTTCAAAGCTTCTGGATATCCATATTCAATGTTCTGGATATCCAGAAGCTTTGTAAAGGATATCCAGAAAAAATATTTGGTTTCTGGATATCCTTTCCAAAGCTTCTGGATATCCTTTCCAAAGCTTCTGGATATCCAGAAGCTGATGAAAGTATATCCAGAAACTGGCTTATGATGTCGCGCGACAAAACAAGCCCCGTTTCTCCAGAAGCACGGAGAAACGCGTTTCTCCCCAGACCGACTCGATATCTAATATACTTCCTGTGTTCCGCGTTAAAGAGTCAACCATTCAAAAGGTACACATTTAATACCAATCAATACATATTTATTTTTTCTCAACTTTTTTCTTTTATATTCATAATATGTAAATATTTTGTTTATTAAGAAAATATTACAACTTCAGTATAAATCATCAGAACTATAAAGATTATACCAACTACCAACGCATAAGGTATTATGCATTATGCGATGCGATGGAAATGGATATCGCATAACCTAGCGACAAAGCTTATGATGACATCATGCTTTTCAGGGTCAAGAGCGGTTCAAGAATATCTGGCTTGATATATTGGATGGTTTGTGGTACCTATAACACAACACAAACGAAACACCGTTAAGGTCAAAGTTGGATGTTAATCCAACTCAGACCATCGGGTGTGAGAGTAAGATTACTGAGTAAATGAGGCTTGAAATACCTTGAGTGTGTGTGAGTGTTTAGGGTTTGAGAATAATATGACTTACTCAATCTATTTGGAATTTACCTTGCCCAAGGGGACAAAGGTCTTCTATTTATAGGCAATGGAGAGGTGCTTGTTGATGTAAGCAATGAGATCAGCCCTAGAGGGCACTTTGGTATTTGACCGCCTACACGTGTCCGCAACTAATTGGCCCTGTCAGGGAGGAAACATTGACTGGAGAGGGGACATGGCTTAAAGGGACATGAGCCGTGTATATGGCTTGGCGCATTAAATGAAATAGTAGGTGCCTGTCTGAGCCTCATTGAATGCGTGAGGGGGGAGCCGGCAACTTGTATGTCAGAGCCAGTAAGCTAACTTGCTCAGTAAGGTTTGACATTAACCGGGAGGCAGGTGAGATAACTGGGAGGCAGGTATGAGCCCGCGGTCAACATCTTGGGCGCGGTCAAAGGTATTTGACGCGGGAACGGATGGAGCAGTCATATCTCCTGCGGGCACCAATCCAGCGGTCAGGATCCCTCCGGTCTTTGAGAAGGATGATACGGGGAGGAACGCGGTCTTGACCTCAAGGGCCTATCTGTCTGCGGTATTCCCCTCAGCGGTCTAGGAAATGCCACGTTACTGGTTCCTTAGACCAGACCGAGCGTGGGCCCGGTCCAGCAGGTACGGGCTCATCAATGGCCCCTAGCTCCAAGCGTGATTATTTATGGTTTGAGCGAGGAGTTACTAGTTAAGCTTGGTTGGATCAGACAGCTACTTTGGCGAGCACCAGTGTTGGCATTTTTCGTTGGTTGTTGCTTTGCCTCCGGTGCTTATAGGCACGTTCGGGAGGCACAAATGGGAGACACGTGGCCCCTTACATGCTCTGCCTCCCGGTTAGCAAGTGGGCCCCTTGGAATATGAAAAGACGGGGCGTGGTACGCACGGAGGGTACGTGTCAGCCATCTAAGAGGGTTAATAAATGCTAACCGGCGGAATTTTTGAAATTTCAAACGTTTGGAGATGGTTCACGGTTCGAGGAGTGGTTTGTGGGCTGATTAATATGGGTCAAATGGGGTTAACCCGTATTGGTAGGCCTTATAAATACCAAACCCTTCCTCCTCAAACCCTTTTACCGTTTCCAAACCTTCGACTGGCTAGAGAGAGAAAATTTGCTGCGCTTTTGTGTTTACGTCTTTCGAATCCAATCCTCAAGCCCTTCTTTCGTAAGTGATTTTTTGGTGTTTCTTCTTCTTCTTCATCTCTTTCTATTTCTTTCTCTGGGCTCAATGACAACCCGGGAATTTGGCTTCGTCGTCCCAAAGAACTAGGGGATGGAACCACCCCAGATTATTTTGCCGTTTGTAAACGGACAGGGGGGATTTTTAGGAAGGTAGCCCTTGGGTGGCTAAGGCTGTCCTTGTCTTGCTTTTTATATTTTTGTGAGAAATACCAGTGGGGAACGTTTGTCGCCCCCCGGTTGTGGGAGGCCAAGAGGAAATATATGTTAGGTGGGTGATGTACTGGTGTTGGGGGATACAAATAGACTAAGAAATTTTGTAATGGGGGTTTTGTGCAGGTTTCCCCGTGAGAGAGATTCGGCTCTGAACGCCGTTGAACTTGTGAGGAGAGCGATCCGCGTCCCCGACGAGATAATTGACTGGGAAAAGTGTAAACTGATGGACTCTAATCAAGTTAATGAGAAGCGGGCACATGACCCCGAGGACCTGAGTGACCCTTTAGATATTCTTCCTCTGAGGACCGTTTTCCCTGATATTGTGCCCGGGGCCCCTAGTGTGCCCGTGGTCAATGTGAGTAGCAGTGAGGAGCTTGAGCCTCTTAACTTTGAGGTGACCGGAGGCGGGGAGAATGAACCTGAGGTGGCCTACTCAAGGGGTTCCTCCACTGGTCTCTTTGGCTCCGTGAGCTCGGAGACCGAGGAGGATGACCGCGAGCAGGCAGATCGAATGAGGCAACAGAAATTGATGATGCCTTCGAGGAGGATTCCAGGGAGGTGGCCCCTGCCCGAGTAGGGGCAAGCGACCAACTGTTGTGGCGAACCCTGGCCGTGGCCGCAAGAGAAAAGCCAAGGAAGTGGCTACCATAGATTGGGAGGTGGAAATCTATGAGACTTATAATGTTGATCCCAATGTCTTCCGTGTCCGCACCCTTGGCCATGTACAGATAAAGGGGCAGGACAACCTGCGGCCAGAAACAGTAGCAGATGTCCGCGAGGACAATAGGGCCTGCGTTTTTTATGGGGCCCAATTTGAAAATGGCCTAAGACTTCCCTTAGATCCCTTCTTCTACTTCTTTCTGGAGTTCAATAGCTGCCTGCCAATGCACCTGACTCCCAATGTCATCAGGGCCCTTGTTTCCTTCATAACCGCTTGCAGGGTCTTGGGCTATGAACCAACTCTTTCTGGGCTTTATGCCTACTATCAGAACCAAATCTCCAATGGGAACCTGAGCCTGAAGGCTAAGAACTACTCTGCCCGGACCTTCTCTCCTCCCTCCAATAAATTTGACCAATGGAACCAGAGGGATATCTTGGTCATAGAGTCTAGGTTTGGCTGGCCCTTCCCTAAACCTTCCAATCCTATTCCGATGAAGGTGTCCGCCAAAAATTATCTCGACCCCTCTCACTCCGAGGCTCTGCGAGTTGCTCTGGAGTCCCATCTGGCCCCGTACATAGCCGATGAGGTGGAGCCCGTATACGATATGGGCGCTATAGTTGAGTTTGAGCCCCTGCTCGTCTACTCAGGGGTGGCTCCTCGAAGGGAGGGTGCCCCATATGCCCCTAGAGTAGAGATAGAGGCCCAGCCTCGTGACCCTGATTTGAGGGTGCACGAGTTTTATCAGTTTGAGGCCGACTGTAAGACATGCATGCTGGGCGCTAAATGCGAACCTCCAGAACTAATTGGTCTCTGACTCCTTATGAAACTGCACTTTTTTCTTGCTCCTGATTTTTTGAGCTGTCCTTAACCAATTTCTGTTTTCTTTCAGAGTAGACCCCGAAGAGTATAACTTCTGATGGCCCCTCCACTGAGCGCCAAGGAACTAAAGGCCCGTAACATGAAGGCCCAGAAAGAGGCCGCTGCGAGGAGGCAAGCTGAATTTGCTGGGGCAGCGGTCAAGGGTGCCAATCTGCCCGCAGTGAATAGGAAGACCGGGGAACCTCTGACCGGTCCGAAAGTTATCCCCACCACCGGGGAGCTGCCACCACCCCCCAGGGGTCCTCCCCCTGCTCACGCTGTTCGCACCTCCACCTCTCCTGGGCGCACAATCTCCTCCAGCCATCACCAAGAGTCCCGAAAGAGGACGGAAAGGGAGGGGGATCTGGGGAACAAAGAGAGGTCCTCCAAGTCCCAAAAAGTTGTGGATGCATCAACTCGTGCTTCCACCGTGGTCTCATCTACTGCTCCCCCGTAGGGGGCACAATCTGCTTAGTCTCTTATCCGGTGGCCCCCCTGACCACTCGCGAGGAGACACTGGCCGTCAGAAAAAAGCTATCTGATGTGCCCGCTGTTATCGGGGTGGACATATATGCCCGGAATGCCAACAACTCCTCCATGGGGATTGGCCTTGTCAACCGTCTCTACTCCCCGGACTTCTACAAAAATGTAGTTGCCCAGGAGAATGCCTCTGCCCTGGTGGGGGATATAGGCCTTGCCCTTACTGAGGACTGGACTTGTCTTCCTTTGTAATCTTATTATTTGAATTTTGCGAACTTTTTCTAACCCTCTCTCCCCGCAGGCGGGCAATAAAGTGTTGAGGCTGCGGGAGTGCTGCGATGGCCTGTCCGCTGATCTTGAGGCCAACACTAAGATTTTAGCGGGCAAACTCCGTGAGCTGGAGCAGACTCAGGAGAAGGTTGGGACCTTGAACTCTCTCCTGGATGAGAAGGTGAAGGCCTTCTCCCAGAAGGAGGCTGATCTTAAGGGCTTCTCCGACCAGTTGACGGAGGTGGAGAAGGACCTGGAGAAGGCAAAGGGGGAGCGGAATGAGCTCCGCGGGCACAAGGCTGAGTGAGAACCTAGGAACAAAGAGCTCACGGCCAAGTTGGAGGCCACCAAGACAACCGTGCTGACCTTGGAGGCTAAAGTGGATGAGCTATCCGAGCAGCTGCTCTTCTATAAGCGGCTGGATTTGGAGGGGGAGACTACACTGCAGGCTGCTCGCAGGGAGACTGTGGAGGAGTTCAAGAATTCCGAGGAGTTCAAGAACCTCCTGGCCGCCGAAGGAGGTGCTCAACATGAGGCTGCCTGCAGGACGCAGCTTTGCAACTTTGCTACCACGGGCAGATATTCAGCTCAGCAGTTGGCCATTATTGGCTCGCTGGTGGCTACTGATGCTGTGTGTCTCCCGGAGCACGCACTAGTTCCATTGAATGAGGATGAGGTTAAGGGGTTGGAGCTGACCGCAGCGGCCTCCTTGCCCCCGGTGGCTGAAGTCACGGCCACGAACCTGATCGGGGAAGTGGATAGCCTTAGATTTGGGGACGAGGAGATGTCCTACGAGGATGCTGAAAGGTCCTGTTTACTTAGATCAAATCAAAGGTTAGGTAGTTAAGGTTTGACAGCTGAGGTGAAATCTTAGCTGTCAGAGGTCAACTGGTTTTAAAGATTAGAGTTAAATGTGCAGCGGAATAATAAGTGTTGAAATAATGTAAAGACAAGTGAATAGTGTTTGTGTGTGAGACGCTGCAAGTGTCATTGGGTGTGATAATACCAATTGAACACAAGGAATTTTAAGGTGGTTCAGAGTTCACTCCTCCTACGTCCACCCTCACTGTCAAACTTGACAAGTGAGATCAATCCAATTAAATCTAGTTCCCGTTAAGATTTACAAAGGATTGAATAGGCAAGTTCCTTGAACTTCCTCTTCCTAATAAGTACAGTCTATTAGGGATTATGCTCTATACTGAGCAAATTACAATTCCCACTTAAAGTCAGTCTTAAGGAGTTCTTACAAATCAGTTTATACACCTGAGATCAGTTACAAGTGTCTTAATGTTGTTTGATTGTTGGTTGCAGGTTGAGAAAGGTTGAAGGTAAGGTTGTAAGAGTTGTGTGTAAAGGGGTTGCGGTCTTCAGTCTTGGAGAGTTCCTTTTATAGGCTAGGAAATAGCCGTTGGAGGAGACAAGGAGACAAGGTAGTAAATGCATGTTGGAGTTGCATTTAGAGCCTTTGTTGACTGGAGAATAATATAGCTGGAATCTGCAACCAAGCATGTGATCTTTATGGAGATGAGCTGGCAACATCTGTATGGAGAGATTGGGCAAGGCACATCTTGGTCATCACAGGAATTCATCAGTGCTGCTGATGTTGAAGATCATAGCTGTTGAGGGATGAAGTCTTTGCTGTGAGAGAACCTTAGCTGTCAGAGCTAAGTTCTTGAGCTGGATGGTTAGATTGTTTGAACAATATGTAATACATCATACTTCATATGTAAACAGATGCATTAATGTATATGATTGGTTTTGGGTTAGATCATTTGCAGGATGGTTGAATCATTGCTGTCCAGTTGATATAAATATGTATGTGCAGATGGAGTTGAGGGCATAGCTGTCCAAAGTCATATGTTATCTTTGCTGTCAGATAACATATGATATATTTCTTTGTCAAAACCTTTTATAACTATGTTGCTTACATAGTTAGGTCCTAACAATTTCCCCCTTTTTGGCAAAGTAATATATCTAATGAAGATATAACCTGCAACATACTCAAGAATTGAATATACCAATGAAGATGAGATCAATCTTCTTGATTCAATCAACTGAGCTTTAAAACAAAACAAATTATCCAAAATAAACATTGTTTTTAAAGCAGAAAATAAAGGTAGGGTTTAAAAAGGACTTATCCAAAAAAAAGACATAAAATTTTCTTTAATCAGAAAATTCATCTCTTTCTCTTCTTGCTGCAAGAATCTCTTCTCTTTCTGCAAGCAGCACTCTCTTCTACTTGTCATCAACACCTCTATAATACATCTCATTGTTCCATTCCCAGCTCATCTCATCATCATATGTGAAGGATTGATCTTGCCTTCCTTTGAGAACAGTCTTGGAGAGAGGTTCTTCATCATCTCTTAGTCTCAGATTGCCCCATTTGGGAGTCTTCTTAGGTTTTGAGCTTTGACCTCTGATTCCTGCAAAGAGGTTAGAGAAGAAGGGGTTTGATTGAAGAGAGATGGGTTGTTGAGGTTGATGTAGAGGAGGATCTGTTGTGACAGTGAGAACAGTAGAGGTTGAGAACTGATGCTGTTTCATCATAGGAGAATCATCTTCATCATCACTTGACAGAATCACATTGGGAGCAGCACCAGAGGCTCTCTTTCCCAGGTAAGCAGCTTCTTCTTCAGATTCAACAGTCTTTCCTTTGGAGGTCTTCCTTTCAGACTTGGAAACATTTGAGACTTCCAAAATGTGTCTCATTTTGGTTATCATTGACCTTGTAAATCTTTGCATGTTTGTGATGGTCACATGGTATGGAGGCATAAATGTTGAAGGATTGAAGTTTGGAGGAAGATTGGATTGGAGAGATCTGGTGTTTAGGGGGATGAATGAAGGAGGAACAGAAGTTGGAGGAAAGATAGGCATCGGGCTAGGCTTTGAAATGACAGCCATGATTTTGGCTTTGTTGAGAAGGATCCTCCAATACATCTCTTTAGCAAGATTTATGCAGAGGGCATAAACTAGGGATGAGGGCATGTAGATGCATTCATTGATGTTGCTTGACAATAATTGAGAGAACAGCATTTCCCAATCAATGATGGTTCCAATGTCCATGAAGTTTGGCAATCTGGTGGCATTGTGAAAGAAGGAGTTTGGGAGAGCTATCCTATATCTTTTCCATTCCTCATGGGCAAACATAATGAGACCACACCTGTTTCTTGCATGGATCATGATGGAATTTTTGCTCAACAGCCAAGGATTAGGGATTAAGTTAGGATTTGCAATCTCAGGAAAATGAGTAATCTCCTTCAATCTTTGGTGGACAGCCATGATGGAGGGTAGGGAAAAATCAATGTCACAATCTAGAATCCAAGGTTCACAAGTTGGAAGGATGTCAAACTCAGGGGTAGTTGAATCTTGTGTTATGGGTTCAGGTTGGGTTTCATAGTCTAGGGTATCAAGGGTAGGTTCTTGAGTTTGAACAGGTTCATCAGGTTTGGATTGATGTTCAGGTTCAGGTATGCTAGCTTTCTTAGCCAGATCTCTGGTTTTGATTAATTCCATGGCTTTTTGAACATCTTACTCTGTTAGCAGTGATTTTAAATAATAAAGAACAACAGGGACATGCTTAGGATCTTCTAAGGTCAGTCCTTCAGAGGCTTTGAAGACATTTTCAGGAATGTGGGAAGGATCTGAGGGGCTTGAAATGGGTGAAGCATGACTAGACAATGGCATAGCTGTCAGAATGGGGGAAGGAGGACTGTTGTTCCCCCTTAACTGATGCTCATCCTTTTCAGAGCTAGGGCTATTCCCCCTATCTTTTTCAGCACTAGGATCATTTGGACTAATGTTTAAGGGATTTAGGTTGAGGATTCCCTGAGCCACAAAGTCATGTGGTGAACTAGATTGATCTTTGGATGAGGAGGGTTGAGGTGTGGTTGGCTTCAACTTTTTGGATGGGGGAGCATCTTTATCAGACTTTCTCTTCCTAGAGAATGTATTGAGAGAAAGAGAAGGGGTGGAGATTACCTTAGATGGGATCTCAGTACTTGAGGCAACCTTAGCTGTCAGAGGGGAGGCTTCCATAGCTGTCCCAGATGACTGTCCAACCTTGGTTGTTCTAGCTTTCATTAATGATTCAGCAATAGCTCTTCTCACATTTTCATCACTCTCAGAGTCACTGCATTCTTCCTCTTCACCAGCATACTCATCAATGGCTTTGAAGACAGGATCTGATTGGGTATCTTCACTTTCAGCTTGTTCCTCAGCAACCATCTTCCCTTTGTCAGTCCCTTGAGCACTTTCTTGCTCAACAGCTTCCACTATCTCTTCTTGAACTTCCTTTCCTTTGCTAAGCTTCTTTCCTTTTCCAGTTCGCTTCATCTTAGCTAGGCTTTTTCTCCTTTTGATCTTGCTAGGAGAGGTCTCTTGAGTTCTTTCCCTTATTATGACACCCTTGTCATGCTTTCTCTTGGATCTCTTATCATTGACCATATTCACCAATGACTTCCATGTCTTCATATCTTTCTCAGATTTTGCTTTCAGTCTCTTTGAGGCTTCATCCAAGTTCTCAGAGCTGTCCCCAAGCTCTAACTTTTTCTTACCCTTGAGTTTGAATGTACTCAAGCTGAAGCTCCTGGTAGGCATCAGGGATGTAGACTCAAGCCACTCATCTTTAAGAGGAGGATTCAATCTTGGAATGATATGATGAAGGATTCCACTCATGAATCTGAAATTGTTCATTCTGGGATTTTGCTTTTTGAATTTCCAAGGGGAAGGAGATATAGCAAGTTGGAAGTTGTGAAGCAATGCAACACTCCAGTTAATCTCCTTGGTTATCAAACTGAGGGCTTGTTTCCATTCATTTGGACTGATTTGGTCAAAGGAGGATTGCTTTCCATCAAACCCTTTGATGACAACATCCATTAGGGTTGATTTGAATAGGTCAAGGTCTTTCTTCATGATTGGTTTGGCCTGAACCAGTTGATAATTGCAGCTAGGTTTATCAAAGAATCTCTTGTAGAAAGGTTCCAAGTTGTTGTCTTTTCTATTCCAGAGGTTGCAGAGGCCTTCATTCTTGATTGGGATATTGTAAACTTTGGACACAAGCTTTGGAGTCACATTGATCTCAGTCCCTTCAATGTTGATCCTTATTGCTCCAGTGATTGGCCGTCTTTCTCCCTTCATAAATATTTCTCTGCATAGCTTCTCATAAATGGGAGGTTGAGCTTTCATCATTTTGCAGAGATTATTGGATTCCAAGAGTTCCTTGATTAGAGCTCCAACCTCATGCTCATAAAATTCAGGTTTAATGAAGTAACCATGGGCTTGAGGGTAAGACATGGTTGAATAAAACAGGGTTTTTAGGGTTTTTGAAGAACAGAGGGAATCAGAGAGAGGATTTAGGAGGAAGAAGATAGTTTGAAGGAAGAGAGGTTATTTTCGCAAGGTTAAATGGTAATTGATGTGGGGATTGGTGGAGTTCAACGGCTAATACGTGGGTTACTGCAACGGTTAAAATTTGCATTTAAGAGAGAGACTGTTCATGAACAGTGTTATTTGTCTCCACTCATTACTTGTACAATAACTTCCCATAAGACATGGGAGTTATTTCCGTACACAAAGGTGAAATTTCAGAGGGAATAAACAGAGACATTAATAGATATGTGTTAGTGGCAAGTTCCAAAACTACCTCGATTTGGCAAGAACTAAATTCATAGCTATCAGACTTAATGACCAGCCAAGCCTATTTTGAATAATCATTGCCACTAATTTGACTGAAACTAAATTTGTCTATAAAAGGAAATGGTTCAGATGAAGAAATTTACCAAATTCATTTCATTCATGCAGCGAATGTGGAAGACTTGTTTCAAAGTTCGATCCTAGCAAAATGGCTAAGACGGTAAAGAGACTTGTTTTTCAAAGTCCAAGGGTAGATGAAACAAGAGAGGCAAGGTTTGAGAGAGAGTTTACGTGATATAGGCTCCAAGCCGATCTTGGTTTGGAACATGAGGTGGATCAAATGCTCAATGATGATCCACATAAGGAAGAGGAGTTGAGAGAGAGAGAGATAAGAAGGAAATTTTGGGAGGAGGAGAGACTAGCACTTTTGGAAGGAGAGAGAAAATAGGTTGAGGGAGATAGCTAAGAACAAGGGTAAAGCTAAGATGGTTGAGGAGGGGCATAATGATCTGACAGCTAAGGTTAAGCTGTCGAGAAAGGAGAGGGAAGGAGAATCAAGTAAGCAAGTTAAGGATGGTGTAGAGAGGGTTTATACCTTGGGTGAGCTAATGAATCTTGATAGTAATGAAAGGATTAAGGTTGACACACAAATTGGTCAACCCGATTTCATACTTTGTCAAGGAATACATTTGTCACCGGGGATTCCCTAACTCTTAGCCAAACAGTTCTTGAGGAACTGGAGATAACTTTGCGGGAGTGCAAAGTTCTCCTTCCAAGGTTTATATGAAGTTGTTTTCTCAATTTCTCAAGTGTTTGAGTCAAAATTGCGAATGGTGATGAAGATGAAGGTCCTCGACCGATCAAGCTATCATTGCACGAGGCAAGTACAAATTCTTCGGTACCTTCGGCTTTCTCTCACCACTCAGTGAGTATCCTCCTTATAATGCAGTTGAAGAATGGTGGCCAAGGAGGGTGTGTCCTTCTTTGCAGTTTTCAACCACAGCCATTGATCCTTTTATGGAGAGGCACCCTGTATGGCTAGAGAGATATGGAGACATTAAAGATAATGCATATCAAGCTCCAGACATTATCTATAGTGATAAAGGATATGGGAATGATTACTTCCAAGATCAGCTATGGGATAAACAGGATTGACAGTCCTTAGCTGTCAAAGCTTTTCAGAAGGGCTTGCTGTGATGAGAAGGAGGGTAGTGAAGCTTTTGGTAATATGGATTTATGTTTGTTTTTATGATCTTTGTGTTTGAAGTTTGATTGTAAGGTAGGAATGAATTTTGGTTTTGATGTTTAAGAGGCTTTTAGTTTGGTGGAAAGGGTTAGCTGTCAGATACCATGTTGTTGACAGCAGCCATAAGATATGGTTTTATCTTTAATGAATAAGAGTCTTTATTTTGGTAGGTTGATCATGCCTAGCATTGCTCTTAACATCTCAAATCTTTTCTCATCCATAGCCTTTGTTAGAATATCAGAGACATTATCCTCAGTACAAACTTTAGCAAGGTTGATATTCCCTTTATCAACATGATCTCTGATGAAGTGATGTCTGACCTCAATATGCTTTGTTTTTGAGTGTTGGACAGGATTTTCTGTCATGGCAATAGTACTTGAGTTGTCACAAAAGATGGGAATGTTAGACAATTCAATTCCAAAGTCTTGTAGTTGACTTTTGAGGTAAAGTATTTGTGAACAACCTGAAACGGCAGACAATATACTCGGCCTCGAATTTGTTGAGGTGGCTCTTGAGGTTTGCTTTTGCTTGACCATGAAATAATTCTAGATCTAATAAATTGGCATCCACCACTTGTGGATTTTCTATCTAGATTACATCCAGCATAGTCAGAGTCAGTGAATCCAATTAGAGAAAATGGGGATTCAGTAGGATACCACAAACCATAAACAGGGGTTCCTTTGAGATATCTCAAAATTCTCTTGACAGCAGAGAGATGAGATTCCTTGGGGTTTGCTTGAAATCTAGCACAGAGACAGACACTGAACATAATGTTAGGTCTTGAAGCTGTCACATAAAGAAGAGATCCAATGTAACTTCTGTAAAGTGTTGGATTTACTCTTTGACCATCTGGATCAGCATGAAGTTAGGTTGTGGTTGACAAGGGAGTTTTGGCAGGGGAAGCAGTTTGCATGTCAAACTTCTTGATCATATCCCTTGTGTATTTGGCTTGGTTAATGAATATTCCTTCCTTCATTTGCTTGACTTGAAGCCCTAAGAAGAAAGTGAGCTCACCAATCATGCTCATTTCAAACTGATTCTTCATAATATCCCCAAATTTAGTGCAGAAGTCCTCATTTGATGAGCCAAAGATGATGTCATCAACATAGACTTGTATGAGCAACTGATCATCTTCATATTTCTTGATAAACAAAGTGTTATCAATATGGCCCTTGGTAAATCCTTTGCCAAGGAGATATTTAGATAGGGTATCATACCAAGCTCTTGGTGCTTGCTTAAGCCCATATAATGCTTTGTCCAATTTGTATACATGATCAGGAAACTTGGGATGCTCAAATCAAGGGGGTTGAGATACAAACACCTTTTCATTTAGGACTCCATTAAGAAATGCACTCTTGACATCCATCTGAAACACTTTCATCATCTTGAATGAAGCATAGGCAAGGAATAGCCTTATAGCTTCAATTCTTGCAACTGGTGTAAAAGTCTCATCATAGTCAATACCTTCTTCTTGTCTGTATCCTTGAGCAACCAGTCTAGCTTTGTTTCTTACTACAACTCCTTCTTCATTCATCTTATTCCTAAAAACCCATCTTGTTCCAATGACAGTTTGGTTCTTTGGCTTAGGAACAAGCTTCCAAACTTTATTTCTTTCAAATTGCTCCAATTCTTCCTCCATTGATTCTATCGAGTCTGGGTCTTGAAGGGCTTCATTTATCTTTTTGGGTTCAATTTGAGAGATGAAGGCACTCATTAGAGAGTCAAGAACAGGCATGTCGGGTGGAATGTCCATTTTGTGTATAGGTAGGTCAATATAGATGCTTTTGTTTGGAGGAATGATGTGGGTAATGGTTTCAGGTTGAGGAATTGAATGAGAGGAGTTGTTATCAGGTTGGATAGAATCTTTTTCAAGGGAATTTTGATGACTGGATGAAGGTAGGTTATGAGGTGCACCTTGTTTGTCGATTCACCTTCTTTGTTGAGAAGGGATTCTTGGCTGTCAAACAAAGTAGGTTGTTTATTAGTGTCTTTGGGCACTATATAGGGAAGGGAAGGTGAATCTTCTTCAGGAATGAGACATGAGGGATCATGCACAAGAGACACTTCAGGTAGGTTATCTGAATTTCCCACAGCTTCATCAAAATCACATAGCTCAGTGTGACTTTGGTCATTATTTTCATCAAAGTCTACATGAATTGATTCCTCTACAACAAGTCTTCTTTTGTTGTAAACCCTATAGGCTTTGCTAGTGTTGGATTATCCAAGGAAAATTCCTTCATCACTTTTTGAATCAAATTTGTCAAGATTGTTTTTCCCATTGTTGTGTATGAAGCATCTACTTCCAAAGCCATGGAAGTATGAAATGGTTGGTGTTCTTCCATTCCAAAGTTCATAGGGAGTCTTGGAGTGGAACTTGTTGATAAGAGTCTTGTTCTGAACATAGACAGCAGTGGTGACTGCTTCACCCCAAAAATACTTAGGAAGGTTGTGCTCTGACAGCATAGACCTTGCTGCCTCACAAATTGTTCTATTCTTTCTTTCAGCCACTCCATTTTGTTGAGGAGTTCTAGGAGCAGAGAAATTGTGCTTAATCCCTTTTTGATCACAGTATTCTTCGACACCAGTATTCTCAAATTCCTTACCATGATCAGATCTGATTTTGATGATGGATAAACCCTTTTGGTTTTGAATTTTATTGAACAGTTTGACAAGTTGTTCTAATGTATCTCTTTTAGATTCAAGAAGGATGATCCAAGTAAATCTGGTGTAGTCATCAACTACAACAAGAGAGTATCTCTTTCCACCAAGAGATCTAGTTCTGATTGGTCCAAAAAGGTCCATTTGGAGAAGTTGAAGTGGTTTTGAGGTATCTAATCTGGTTTTGGCAGTGAAGGAGGTTTTCTTTTGTTTTCCACATTGACAAGCTTTGCACAACTTGTCCTTTTTGAAGGGTATTTTGGGTAGGCCTTTTACTAGGATTGAGTTGGATAGTTTTGAGATACTTTTCAGGTTTAAGTGAGCCAATCTTTTGTGCCATAGCCAAGACATGTCAGATTGACTGAAGGAGAGTAGGCAATGGGCATCTGAGGAATCCACAATTTCTAGGTTTAGACAGTAGAGGTTGCCTTTTCTTATTCCAGTGAGGATTGATTTGTTGTTGACATCCTTGACAGTGCAGTGGTTTTTGGAACAAACAACATGATATCCCTTATCACAAATCTGAGTAAGGCTAATCAAATTGTTCTTGAGACCCTCTACATAAGATACATTAGTAAAAATAATATCTTTAGTAACAAGGTTTCATGATCCTTTGACTTTGGCTTGAGAATTGTCACCAAAAGTTACATTTGGACCATTTTTAGGGACATATTGTTGTAGCCACTCCTTGTTGTAAGTCATGTGCCTGCTGCATCCACTATCCAAGTACCATATTCCTTTCCTAGGTTCCTACAAAACAGAAAAAATATATTTATGGTACCCTTTATTCTTTTGGGTCCAAAGGATTAGAATTTCTTTGGTACCCTAGCTTTGTTCATTGCTCTCTTTCCAAAGTACTGGTTTAGGGCATTATAATATCCCATGATTTGCAGCATATAGGGAGTAGGAGCAATAGATTGGGATTGGTTAAAAAATTGGTTGGGAGAAAAGAAATGGTTTTGGTTATGAAACTGAGAATGGCTTGGGGAATTGTTTGAATGAGATGATCTAGGAGAGGTATTATGTTGGGCATGGTTTCTTCCATTAGAGAATGGCCAGTTAGGTCTTTGAGGTTTGACATATGAGTGATGATCATAGAATCTTTGCTGTCTTGGAGACCTCTGCTGTCCACCATATCTTGGTTATCTAGGAGACCTCTGATGTCCTTCATGTCTTGGTTGGTTCTCCTTCACTTGCTCCTTGATTCCTTTCTTTTGCCATATGTATTTACCTTTGCTTGCTTGTTTTCCTTTTCCTTTTGACTGTCTTAAGATGGCTATATGAGTTTTATCAGTGTGAGTGGGGCTATCTGGAGTTGATACATCAGTGTGGCTGGAGCTAGCTTCATCCATTTTTCCCTTTTTCTTGAGATCTTCCTTGGTTTGGATAGGATAAACATTTTCTTGGGCTTTGACATAGCACATGCTTTCAAGAACCATCTTGTCAATGGCCCTTTCATCAGTAAGAGGGGTATATGTGTACATAGTAGGATTGTTAGCTCCAATTCCTGATTTGTCACCTGGGTGTCTTTGATTGTAGCTAAAGTGGGTCAAGGCTTCTCCAGAGTTGTTCCAGGTTTCAAACTTCTTTCTGAAGGATTCATTTTCCTTTTCAAGATTGATGTTGGTTCCTATAAGTTTAGAATTCATGGTATCGGCTCTTCATTGGCTTTTTCAAGCATAAGGTTTTGAACTTTCAGTCCTTGGTTGGCTCTTTCAAGGCTTTCAATGGTTTTACTTTGGGATAGATTATCAGTGAGTAATGAAGCAAAGCTAGTTTGGTGTCTTTTTATTTGAATTAAAAGAGTACTAATTTATTGCTTAAATTCTTCATTATTTAAAGTGTTAAATTGAGGTACATGTTTTAGTTCTTCAGCAACAGCTAAGGCTTCAAGATCTTCTTCATTGTCTGAGTCTTCATCATCTCCAGCCATCAAGCATATCATTGCTTCTTCTCTTTCACTTTCAGAGTCACTGTAGTCACATTCCTCATCACTAAACTTAGATGAGTCAGCAATCAATACTTGCTCTTTGTTCTTTTCATTCTTCTTCTTTGTGCAGTTGTAGCAGTTACACCTTGAACTGTGAATAATCTACTTGGAGTATGAGAACTTCTTAGCTGTCTGATTTTCCCTAGGTTTCCTTGGTTCAAGGCAATCAGATGAGTAATGTCCAAGCTTCTTACAGTTGAAGCATTCAACTTTCTTTTTAGGGTTTTCTTGATCAGAGGTGGATGGGCTATAGCTTCTCTCAAAGGACTTCTTATGTGCTCTCAAGGTATTTCTGACAGCCATGGATATGAGACTAGGTAGATCTCCTTGGGAGAGGTTGTTTGAGGGAAGGTTTACTTTTTGGAGGGAAAGAAGAACCATGGAATCAATGTCTTGTTGAGTGATTGGTTTTTGAGTGGTTTCTTGGGCAGTTAAGGCAAGGGTTTGTGAAATGGAAGGAACTGGTTGGAGTTTTATCATTCCTTCTAGTTCATAAGCTATCATTCCTTCTAGTTCATAAGCTTCAAGCTTACCAAAGTATTGTTCAACAGTCATGGTGCTCCATTCTGAGCCTTCTCTTATTGGTAGAGCTACCTTCTCATATTCTTGAGGAAGGTTGGAGTATATTTTGAGACACAGATCTTGGTTCTCAAAGGTTTTACCATGATCAACAATGGATCTTACCAAGTCTTCAAACCTTGGTTTTGCAGCACTTACTTTCTCACCAGGGTAGAACTTGAAGTTGTCAAGTTGTCTAAGAAGGTTGTATAGGTTTTGTGTTCTAACACTGGTGTGTTTTTGGAACTTGGTATGGATGAGTTCCCAAGCAGCGTTTGCAGTTGGTTCCTTGGCAATTTCTTGAGCAAGTGAGTCATTAACACTCGTTTGGAGTATGTTCTTGACTTTAAGGTTGGCACTGACTAGCTGTCTTTCTCGAATCAGTCCGACTCGAGATTTTACTTTGCTAGGTCCACCATTTGTATCAACAGATACAGGGTATGTGACTTCATTTTCAGGGGCATACCAATTCCAGATACTATTGGCATCAAGGTAAGTTTTAATTTTTGATGCATATATTTCAAATGATCCACAGTCATCAATATGGGGAATGTCTTTCTCATTATTTCTCCTTGGTTGAGGCATGGTGGGTTGGTAGTTGATCCTTCACAAGTTGTTAGACTTTTGTGTGTGAAGACAAGCTCTGATACCAATTGAAAGGTCATGTTTACTTAGATCAAATCAAAGGTTAGGTAGTTAAGGTTTGACAGCTGAGGTGAAATCTTAGCTGTCAGAGGTCAACTGGTTTTAAAGATTAGAGTTAAATGTGCAGCGGAATAATAAGTGTTGAAATAATGTAAAGACAAGTGAATAGTGTTTGTGTGTGAGATGTGTGTGTGTGTTGTGTGATAATACCAATTGAACACAAGGAATTTTAAGGTGGTTCAGAGTTCACTCCTCCTACGTCCACCCTCACTGTCAAACTTGACAAGTGAGATCAATCCACTTAAATCTAGTTCCCGTTAAGATTTACAAAGGATTGAATAGGCAAGTTCCTTGAACTTCCTCTTCCTAATAAGTACAGTCTATTAGGGATTATGCTCTACACTGAGCAAATTACAATTCCCACTTAAAGTCAGTCTTAAGGGGTTCTTACAAATCAGTTTATACACCTGAGATCAGTTACAAGTGTCTTAATGTTGTTTGATTGTTGGTTGCAGGTTGAGAAAGGTTAAAGGTAAGGTTGTAAGAGTTGTGTGTAATGGGGTTGCGGTCTTCAGTCTTGGAGAGTTCCTTTTATAGGCTAGGAAATAGCCGTTGGAGGAGACAAGGAGACAAGGTAGTAAATGCATGTTGGAGTTGCATTTAGAGCCTTTGTTGACTGGAGAATAATATAGCTGGAATCTGCAACCAAGCATGTGATCTTTATGGAGATGAGCTGGCAACATCTGTATGGAGAGATTGGGCAAGGCACATCTTGGTCATCACAGGAATTCATCACTGCTGCTGATGTTGAAGATCATAGCTGTTGAGGGATGAAGTCTTTGCTGTGAGAGAACCTTAGCTGTCAGAGCTAAGTTCTTGAGCTGGATGGTTAGATGGTTTGAACAATATGTAATACATCATACTTCATATGTAAATAGATGCATTAATGTATATGATTGGTTTTGGGTTAGATCATTTGCAGGATGGTTGAATCACTGCTGTCCAGTTGATATAAATATGTATGTGCAGATGGAGTTGAGGGCATAGCTGTCCAAAGTCATATGTTATCTTTGCTGTCAGATAACATATGATATATTTCTTTGTCAAAACCTTTTATAACTATGTGGCTTACATAGTTAGGTCCTAACAGATGCCATTGCCCATGTCCTTCCCAATGGACCGGCAATTGGTGATCTTTTCCCCGCGCGGTAAGTTCCTGCCCCCGCCCATGCTGAGCCCTCCTTTGATCCTATAACGGATCTTCTTGTGAACATCCTTCCTTCTCCGACCCCAGCCTCAGAAGATCCCAAGGGGCAAGCTCCTTTAGCTTAGGGTTTTCTTTTTCTTTGTTGTAATAGATTGATAGGATCTTGTAAATTTTTCTTATTAATGGAAACATTTTTCTCAGTACTTGCATTTCTCTTAATTGCTTTGTCCTGGTAGGCTGTCTTGAGTGTTGGCAATATTTGAGTATCCTAGTACTTACGTTCTTGCCTTTACTTTTTCCAGCATTTTTGACTAACAATTAGATTTTATACTCTCCTTCCGCAGTTAAGAGCTTAGTAGGCCTCACTACAAGAAAAGTGAAATTATGCGACGGATTTTTGCGATGGATTTTGTGCCGTCGCAATAGATATACATTATGCGATTGATTTATTAGTCGCAGAAATATTAATCGCATAATTAATACAATCTCACGCGGCAACTCCAAAAATTTGCGTGGGCCCAAATAAAAGTGATTGGCGGGAGGAAAAAAGATAAGACGACCGCTAAAACAATTATGCGATGGGATTATTAATCGCATACAGTAATTACGAATAAAAATGAGTTATTTTTCTTTTTTAATAAAATGCTACAAATTTTCAATCGTATAATAATGGAAAAAGGAAATACTCCCTCCGTCCAAGTAAGTATTTCACAGTTACTGTTCACGCGTGGATTAAGGAGAGGTTATTATATTGAAAGTGTTGTGAGTGTGAAATTAAAATAGGAGAGAGAATGAGTGGAGGGAATATTAAATTATAATGGTGTTGTGAGTATTAAAATAATGTAGGAGAGAGAATGAGTGGAGGGAATAGTAAAGATTCCTTTCCATTTTGGGAAAGAAACAAAGTGTGAAGTATGTAATTGGACGCCCAAAATAGAAAGTGTGAAGTATGTAACTGGACAGAGGGAGTATATAGTATACTCATTACATAAAATATCTTCATAACCCGGTTCTCTCTCTTCTCCTTATTTCTCTCTGCAAATCCCCTCCCGCTTCTCTCTCTAGAATGGCTGCCCTACCCTAGATCTTCAAGCTTTGTCGTCGCGTCGTCACAATCCTTCAATACTGGTAACGCTCTTCTCTCTTCTGATTCAATCCGTGCCCTAAACCCTTCCCATCCATCTGATTTTGATTTTGCCCTAACTCTCTTTTTCTCTCTTCTCTCGTTTTTCTTATCTCCAGGAAAAAATATCACAATATATTACACTAAACTTGGTTTGGATGGACCGGTAATGTTCTTCAAGCTTTTCCCTAATTCTCTCTCACTTTTAGTTTTAAGCTTTCAAGACTATTTTCATGTAGATTTGTAATTTTACTTGCCCTAAATCTTCTTTTCCATCTGATTTTGATTTCCCCCAATATTCATGCCCTAATTTTCTTCCCTATGACTTTTCTAATTTTCTTCCCTAATTTCGTAGGGCTAAATCTTTTGATTTTGTTTTTTCTGGAGAGATAACCTGTTATTTTTTCAGATTATGTGGTTCACTTAATAATTTTTCTTATGCTCATTTTTCAAGTAATTATTTTATGAAAATAGTTTTCTATTTACATTTTTTTTAGAGTTTGGGTGTGTTTCTTTTCTTGTGCTATTGAATTGTAATTTCATAAATCAGTTGATTTTAGGTCTGAGTCACTTGGGTGTTAAATATAGAGAGGTTGGCATCGTGACCCTCTTCCCCTGTTGTGTGTATTGCTTTGTTTGTACTTGTACGATGATGCTCTCGTTTAACATTTTAATGAAATACTTCCTCCGTCCCAAAATGAAGGTCCAAAGTTTTCAAATTTACTCTTGAGATCAAGAGCAAATTTAAATTTACTCTTGATAAAGAGCAAATTTAATTTTTTGGACATTCATTTTGAAACGGAGGGAGTATTATTCCTTTCATTCACTATCTAAGTGGACAAGTTTTAAAGAACAAATGTGTAGACACACACACATTTCTTACCCAGTCTAACTGTATAGAGAAACATGAATAGACCTAATATATGCATAAATGATTCAATTGGTTGGTGCATATATCCTCCTGTAGTTGTTATTGACCAAACGGTGTATCAAAGCTACACATTTTGATGGTTTTATGCTATTCGACTGCAGTTTGTTTGTGTTTCAATATACTTTTTGATCATCATTTTTTACAATAGTTTCAAGTCGATATAACTAGACAAATGTATGAAAAATCCTTAACAATTTTTCTGATCTCTTGAATTTTTTCCCCAGCATTCCCATTTTGGAACATTTATTTGCCGTTTTATGACTATTGGTTTAGCAGTTATCAGCTTTTATCTGAAATTAGCTTTGGAGATTGTCATCATGTATGCAATAGTTTGTTTCTGTTTCGAGTCGATATAACTAGTTATGCTATTCGACTGCAGTTTGTTTCTGTTTGGAACATTTATTTGCCGTTATTCCTCGTTTTCTAGCAGCACATGAAGCCCCTCATGTTCCCGTTTCCCCTATTATTCCTCCTGGTGTCTGCTCCTCCTGAAACTCACTTGTACCTCCATTGCATAATGACCATGAAGATGTTAATCTTCCCAATAATCAAAAATCAATAGAGGAAAATCTGTGGTGTAACCTGGGGTGTAAAGGCACCCGGTGCTGGTGAATCAAAGATGAGTAAGTTTGAGGGGAAATCTGTTTTTTCATAAGTTATAAAAAGCTCACTTTTATCTTTAAAAATATCGAGTTTAGACCTTAAAACATTGAGTTTAGGCCTTAAAATACCTAGAAAATAAAAAAGTGAGTTTAGGCGTTAAAACAGTGAGTTTAAGCTAGAAAATAAAATAGCGAGTTTAGGCCTTAAAATAGTGAGTTTAGGCTTTAAAATACTAAGTCGATATATTTAAAAACAGGATTTTTAAGTCACTTTCCTCAAATCCATAAGTCACTTTCAAATCTGTTCATTTTTTTTATATATCTATATACATACTCCCTTCGTCCTGCATACCTTTTCTATGTGTTTTAAAAAGTCAACTTGACTAAAATTTGACCAATAATTTAAATAAAAAACAATTATCCTAATAAAAGTCTAAAAAATTTAATTGAAAATATTCTTATTTGTGATGCAATAACAATTTTTAGAAATGGTATGCGGGACGGAGGGAGTATATATTCTTTTTATTGTGTATAAAACTCTGTTCTTTCATATTGTTACCTTACGTCAAAGATTGGCCCGATCATTAGATGACACTTTGATAAAGTGGGGAGCATCTAGCAGCAAAGAACTTTCCAAAGTACCTCCACGGATGGAAAACATAAGCAATTAAAGATTATTGATCAATACCTGAGGCAAGAAAACACACGCCTGAATGGACAGCAGATGAAGTTTGGCAAGGGTTATGTGATTATTGGATGTGTCATGCCTTTTTGAGATCACGTACCTAGCATAAGAAAAACCGATCATCAATCAAAAATATTCCTCACACATCAGGCAGGATTCCATATGTTGTAAAAGACTTGCGACTCGTAAAGTAAAATAAGTTTATAAATGTGTTGGTACTTGTATTTTTTGTTTAATCATTTCATAATTATTTTTTTCATTTTTCGTAGAAAGAAGGTAAAAATTGTGTATTATTGTTCAGGTTTGAAACCTTGGGTCGCCAACCTACTCAAATTGAAAGGTATCATATCAGAAAGAACAAAATTGGAGACACTGAAAATATATGGGTTACTAAAGATGCTGAAGAACTTAAGGTACATGCCATACATTATATTTTTATTGTTTCCAATAACAATCATCGTCTGTGTGTTAATTGCAAAATGTCTCATTTGATAATAGAATAGCAAGTGCATTAATGTTAGTTTCAAGAATACATGAAAAATTGTTGACCATTAAGGTGATGATGATTTTAAGCTTTATTTGATGCAATCTTGTAGTGTAATTGTTAGTTTTGATATATCTTGTGTAGCAGTTTAATGTTGACATTTTTGGCTTTTGGTACTTTGAGTAAACATTGAGGCCTTGTTTTGCCCTTTTTTTTGTGACCTGACAAAGTAGTAAAGTTGGTAGATAATTTGGTAGAAAATCTTTATCAAGAACAAGAATTTAATCTCATTTTGGGACGGAGAGAATATTTATTAAAAATGTAGGACTGTAATGGATGAACAAGTTAACCGGGCAGCGTGAATCTAAGTCTCTGAGTGCTGATTATAATGTGTATTTGTATCATGTGTTGTAGATGTTCAATAGCAATTACAGTCTTCATTTACTCTATTTAAAGTCCTCTTATTCATCTTAATCCCCATCTTAAATTTTCTTTGTATCAAGTATGGTAACTATTCTTTCTTTGTCAATATTCGTAGAAGGTCTACGCAAAGAAATTACACATAGTGAATGGTTTATATCCTGCAACTCCTGTCAATGGAATTCTTCACCCCGGGTGTGATGTTTAGATCCTAGTTATAAGACGTGGGCAGAAACAATTGGTGGTGTTACAAAAGGTAGGTTGTTTGGTTGCCCAGGGGAGAAGCCGCCAAAGCATTCGAGTAACGTTTCTTACGTTGATGATGATTTTGGGACATATTTGAGCATACTGTTGACTTGTAGATTCACAATATCAATTAGGTGCTTGATTTGTTTTTTTGGACATGTACAACTCTTGGTGTAAAATTTATGTATATTTATGTATTTCTAAATTTTATTTTGTGGCAGTGTGTACAACTGAGGATCACTTTTAATGTTGCTCTAGTTTTATTTATTTCAATATATCTACACCCTCCGTCTCATAATAAATACCTAAATATTTTTCAATTAAATAATAAAAAAAGATAATTATCACTTTATGCGATTGATATAGCTGTCAAATAGTCTTTTAATTAAATAAATCAAAAAGATAATATTTTAGATATACGATGAAAAAACTCATCGCCTATTGTGGCATCATGCGATGGCAAAATATTTTAGAATTAAATAAATAAATAAGGTAATAATTACTTTCTACGATTGATAAATCAATCGCATAACAATGGTAACATTAAGCGACTGCCAAAGTGATCGCATAAACCTTTGGCGATAAGGGATTACGCGAAGGCCCTATCGATGGCTGTTTCCATCGTAGAAGCTTTTATGCGATGGTTTTTAAGGATTATGCGATGGATACTGGCCATCGCAAAAAGCTATTTTTCTTGTAGTGCCTTGTGCCCGCATTTTTTGAGTTTTCCTAACTCTTTGTTCAAAACCTCTTGGGTTTTTTGTGAGAGTCAGCCCCATTTCTCTGTGATCGCGTTTGTTTGGCCTTGTGGCAAACTTTGAGGCCTTAACCCCGTTTGTTTATTTGGCTTTGTTAAACTCTTTTGATCACTCCCATCCATTTACACTTATTCCCAGCCTTGCGAGCCGTGGTGTAAGTCAAAAGCAGCCAAGGCAAGCTACTTTCATAGGGCATGTAGAGTGTGGCCATGAGGCTATAGTCTACGCAACAGTAGGTAGGAGCATATTTAGCATATTGGCCCTTTAACTTACCGGCATCTGTATCCATTTATTGGTGGTTCACGCTTTTTGAACCTTTATTCAAAACTCCTTAGAGTTTTTTGTGAGGGTCTTGTGGCGATCATGTAAGCGGGTTTATATGTAGGCCTTTGTTACATACAGGCATGTGAGTAACGGCCTTAACGAAGGCCTTTGCACACTTAGTGGATCCGAACTTCAGGTCTTTGTCCCCACTAGAATCCGTAGGTCCGGGCATCATGGCCTTTGTACCCATGTTCATCTATACCCACTTTTTCTTGGTGGTGTCACGCGGGCAGGACAGAGTATCCTCCCCGCGATCGAGTACGGGCGTAATGGCCTTTGTACACATATAGGCTTGCGGATCTCAATGGATCTTTGCGCAACAGTAGGTAGGAGCTCATATGTTGGCCCTTGAACTTACTGGCCTCCGCTTGCGGGCATCCACTCTAGCTCTTAAGGCTGGTTGGATAAAGTTGCAACAGTTTTGCACAAAAATTTGATGGTAACTTCATACTCATATATCATACTCCCTCAAAAATTTACAAAGATATCAAAAGAAGTACTTTCTAAGGTGATCGCTATTCCAAGCGTGCTTGAGATCTTTTCCTTCCTTTGTTCGCAATATGTAGGTGCCTTCTTTGATTATTTTGGTGACCTCATATGGACCCTCCCATTTCGGGGACAGCTTGTTGAAACCAGGTTGGGTCCCTTGGACCTCCACATTTCTGAGTACCCAATCTCCGACAAAAAAACTCCTCCTACTTACTCTTTTATCGTGGTGCTTCTTCGCCTTCTGCTTTTAGTTCACCATTTTTTCATTTTCCCGCACTCTCTTTCCTTCGAGATCGTCCAGGTCACACCTTCTGTTTGCCTCGTTTTGAGACTTATCGAAGCATGTGACTCTGTACGAGGGTTGGGCTACCTCAACTGGAGCCATTGCCTCTGACCCATACGTGAGCGAGAAAGGAGTTTCTTGTAACGACCCTAACCCTAGGCACTAGTTTAGCATTCTATTATATTCATTTTATATTGATTGTTGACTTTATGTGCTAATTTTATGTCTTTAATTGTTTATGGGAAATAAGGATGGAAAGGAATTAACTTAAATGATATAGGGGCTAAATAAAATAAATATAAAGTGTTGTGGTGAAGTTATAATAATTGAGAATAAATAAAATATTATATGTGGTCAAGGTGTGTTGTGTAAAGATTTGAAGTGTAGGTGGTAGTTGTATTTCCTTAGACTTGAGGGGCTTAGGTGGAAAAGTTGAATTATTTCCTTCATTAGTCAAGGGGAAGCATGGGAGGCCATACTTCCCACTTTTTCCCATCACCTCCTCCCTTAACCTCCCCATTCCCTCCTTCTCCTCTTCTTACTTCCTCCATTTTCTCCATGGAAAATCTCCATGGAAATTCTTTCCTAAACATTTCCTTCCAAAATTTATAATAAATCCAATCCTTCTTCATTTGATGATCCGATTGTACATTCTTGATCATGAGGGCGAGGGAAGCGCATCAAGCGAGAAAAATCGTGGTTTCATCTCATATTGCTAATGTAAGTTATTATGACTTCCTTCTAATAATTGCTCATTTTATGTGTTAATGAACATTTTCTGAAAAGGAAAAGGATTTTGGTATATTTGAATAATGTTATTTGAGTAAAATGGGTTATTTAAGTTTGAATTGATTTTTAGTTATGAGATGATGGTCTAAGTTGAAGTAATGAGGGTACAATGAGTGTAAAATGTTAATGACTTTAACGGAGTTAGTGTATGTGGTTATATACATATTACTTTGATTTGGAAGATGTCATGAGTATATTCAATGGGGTTGAAAGAAGTAGAAAAGGATTGGGTAGGCTTTTAAATGGTGTGAGTTATTATGACTTTCCTTCAAATTAAATGTCATGAAACATTTGATGTTGTTATTGTTTATTATAATTGTTGTTTGATGATTTGGAACCTTTCTTGGAGTAGAGAAATTGTTTAATGATCTAGATATAAGATTGATGTTCATGGAGGTTGATAAAGAAGAAAGAGTATGGTTTGAATGGAGATAGAAAGGTTAAATATGAAATGGGTAGTGTAATGAATAAAACAACTAAGTATTAAATGGGTTAAATCTATTTTGTGTGATTAGGAATGATTTAGTATGATATTGGTAAAGTTAGTAAACCTTTTTATGTTCACAAAACAGAGGAAACTTGGTTTGGGATCAACTTGGTGTAGCTATTGATGAAATTGCAGTTCTGTTCTGAATTATGGGCTCAAGTCACGAGTCGTGCCCTGTGGCACGAGTCGTTCCTGAGGATGGGACGAGTCGTGATCAATGTTAAGCCTAAGTCGTGCCATGCTAGGGACGCCTGAATCTGGAGGAGGTCAAATGGGCACGAGTCGTGCCCTGGGCCACGAGTCGTGCCCTGGGCAACGAGTCGTGCCCTGGACTGTAACTCTTGACCATTTTCCAAGCTGTTTAAACCCAATTTAACTAGGATATAAATGAACCCTCTTACACCTAGATTAAAGTAGAATACTTGGGCTACACAATGACACCTTAATTGGTTAAAATGGAATTATGGATGTAGTTTAAATATTGTTCGGAAGATGGTTGATAAGCTTGATTCGTAACTTCATCAAAGTGGTTCCAACATGGGAATTTGATCTTGAACTTTTATTATGGTTATTCAAGGGTGTGTAATGACTACTTAGGAATGGTTTATGGTACATGGTGACCTTACTTGCTCCCATATCCTTGGTGGTTAGTTTGAATAGTGTTGAAGCTATAGGTTACACTATTGCGTTAGTTAGAAATGTATATGTATCACATTGTTGCATTGTTATCCCAATTGTGGAATTATTGATTATATGGATACCTTGATAACCCCAGTGTGGACTATTTGGCATATTGTTATATTGTATCCCAAGTGTGGATTATTTGGTTATATTGTTACCTTAATTGAATTCATATTCATTGATGGTATTATTCATAGTGTATTAAATGAATGTTGCACTATAGTATTGATTTAACATGAGTATACATTACCATGTAGTTATATTCTCATCCCTTTGGTGGATTTTATTTCAAGTATCTATTATGTGCTTGAACGTGCTTATATTATATGTGATTCGGGGGTATAATGGAATTCAATCAATTATGGATTTGTTCTATAAGTGATTGAAGGTTCATCATACCTGTGACCGTCCCCTCTGTGGCCACTGAGTGGGAGTGCAAGCTTTTGGATTGAGCCAAAAGTCTTACAGTCAGCTGCGATTTTATGGAGTTAGGTGGAATGCTTCTGTATTAAGCCAAAAGCTTTACAGATAGCGGCGATATTATATGGTACTCTGAATAAGGGTCATATAAGTATCTTCTTTCCTTATATGGATCTCTGGGGTATGAGTCCTATAAGCGGTGAATGTGCATAGGGGCAGTTCACCAAAGAGCGGAGTTTTACTCCCACTTTGTACGACATATTATTCAGACGGGAAAGGTAAATTGAGGTAACGTAAGGTGTTTACCGCTTTAATAATGTGTTATGTGTAACCATGCTATGTGTTGCATCTTGTTTGGCATCTTGCTGCATTCATAATAGCTTATTGAGATTTATTCTCACCCCTTCCCCTTTTACTGTTTTAGATCGTGTTGAGACAGGTGACCTGAACCAGTGAGGCCGGGGATAAGAGTTTGGACTTTTGCTTTTGGGACTTGTCAGGTTATGTATATGAGTAGGTTGTCTGGGAGTATTTAGTAAGTATTACTCTTTTGGAAAGTTGTATATAAAACTCTTTTGTAAAACAAAGTTATTTGGGGATTTTCGATGTAATTAATCAGATTATGGTTTATTGAAGTTGTTGTTGAAATTCCTCCAAGTGGAGATATAATTAGTTGATTTATTTTTGGTAGTTGAGAATTTGTTTTCTTGTAAGGAGAAATAAAAGTTTTTAAAAATCTAAGATGGGTTTTCTTAGTTTCGGCTTCCCAAGCTCGGGACACGCGTTAGGTTCCAGGTTGGGGTGCTCACAGTTGGTATCAGGGCTTAGTTTAGAGGTCAAGGGTTGATGTCTAAACTAAGGGGGAGTGTGTGGTAATTGACGCTGAGCGTTTAATGCAGGAGTTCGTTCTAATGGCCGGAAGCAAGGATGACCAGCGAAGGGTTCCAGAAAATGAAGGAAATATTGGGATAGGGGGAATTCAGAATGAAGAGATGATGAATTTATTCAGGAGGTTTGTACGGAATATGGAGACTCGGGGATCAGTTCTGAATCAACCTGAAGGATGTCAAAGTGATGGATTGGAAAGGTTTGTGAAGATGAATCCACCGAGCTTTAATGGAAACCCGGATCCGTTAAAGGCAGAAAAATGGTTAGAGGAAATGAACAAAATCTTTGAGGTTATGGAAAGCCCCAACGAGGAGAAAGTTAGATATGTCGTTTTCAAACTTGAAGGTCCAGCTGATCAGTGGTGGCAGATTTTGAAGGGAAGTTGGGAGCAGGATCATACGCCTCCGACTTGGGATAATTTCACCCAGCAGTTCGAGGATTATTTCATTTCAATGGTTACAAGGGACATGAAGGAGATCGAATTCTTAGGATTAGAACAAGGGAACATGACGGTGGATCAGTATTCAGTCAGGTTTGAGGAATTGGCTCGGTGTTGCCCTCATTTGGTATCGCATGAAGCGAGAAGGGTTCATAGGTTTGTAAAAGGTTTGAGGATTGAGTTTAGGAAGAAATTATTGATTGATAGCTTCACCAATTATCAGACATCCATAGACAGAGCATATAAGATCGAGAATGACATTAAGGAAAATAGTGGAAGATCGGAAAGTGGGATTAGAAATAAACCAAAGTATCTAGGACAAGGATCCAAAATCACTATAGGACTGCCAAGGGCTTCAACTTCAGGGAGTGTGAGAGGGGAACTTGTTGTAGCTTCTTCGTCTAGGCCAATATCCAGACATTATGGGATGATTTGTAAATTTTGCAAGAGGATTGGACATACCGAAGATCAGTGTTGGAGTAAGCAAGGCAGGTGTATTAAGTGTGGAGAAATGGGACACTTTAGGAGGAATTGCCCAAGGTTGCAGCGGGGACGAGCTTCAAGTAGCGGTCAGCTGGGTGGACAACAAAGAGGTGGTACCAAAAGAGATAACGAATGGGAATCAAAAGAGAAGGTCTAAGGTCGAGTATGTGTTTCGGGTCTAGGAGAGATAGATCCCTCAGAGGTCACTAGAGGTATATTACCTTTCTCAAAAGTTAGGGGTAATATTTTATAGATCCTGTTTCATATCATTTATGTTTGGCATCACATTTTGCTTCTATGTGGCATACATTGCTTGAGACTTGTTTTATATGCTAGAGGTTTCTACTCATATGAGAGAATACCTCGAATCTTCTTTGGTTTACCACGATGATGATGTGGTTATAGCTGGGCATGTATTGCCAGTTGATTTGGTATGATTACCGATTTGTAATTATGAGATATACTTGACCTGGATGGTTAAGTAGTTGTTGTGCATTGGTAGACTATCATAAGAAGTGAGTCTCCTTTTCTATGCCTAATTTGATTATATTGGTATTTGATCTAGATAAACCATTATATGGTATTCTTGTTATATAAGCATTAAAGGCAGAAAATTTTGGGTGAAAGTGTGAAGGGTAATTGGTTTGGGTTGGACTTGAGTAAGGAGTCCTTCTAAAATTTTTTATGATCTAGTTGTGAGTAGATGGTAAATATGCTTCCATCGGAGTAGCCATGTGTTGGTTTTGGGTATGATAAGCGGAATTTTAATCCTTATTTTGATGGCCATATGATAATTAGGATTGATGACCTCTTTGTTTAATTAATGTTCCGGGAAGATCATGAAAATCATTTGAGAGTTTGGTTAAGGATCCCTTGTGTGAAGTCCTTGTATGCAAGGTTTAGCTAGTGTGAGTTAACTCGAGAAGATTTCAAATTTTGGGTTCTATAGTCTTAAGCTTGGATGTTACCATGGATCTTGCGAGGATTGAGTCCGTGATCTTTGGGTTGGCAAGTGCTACCGAAGGAAATTCTAGGGAATTCTTGAGAATTGTAAAATCGTTGCTTTATCTAACTCTAAAGGATATATAAATGGTGTAGAATGTAATAAGGATAAATCATATTGATAGAGATGGAGAATAGATTGGCTATAGATCCGATCCTTACCTTACCTAGTGGATGTGAGGACTTTGTGAAATTTAAGTGTGTATTAAAGGAAGATTAGGTTGTGATATTATGCAAAATGGGAAAGTAATAGTGTATGTTTCGAGGAAGTTAACTTAGATAAAGCAGAATTTTCTTATCCTCTACTCGAGAGTGGCTGCAATTGTTTTGCGTTATTTAAGTGGGAAACTTATCTTTTTGAAGCTCTATTTGAGATCTGTTACCGATCCTAAGAGTTTGGAGGATTTAGTTACTCGAAAGGAAGAGATTAGAGGACTATCCAGATTCTGGAAGAATAGGTTGTGTGCTGTGTGATGGATTTCCTTTCAGCTTGAGAAGTTAATTAACCTTAGCGAGTTTGCGTATAATAGTAGTTTTTAGTTAGCATTGATTGAGTACTGTATGAAGCTTTGTATGGAAAAATCATTTGCATGATCCCTCATTATTTGGTGTTCTTTAACTAATGTGGATTAACTGGATTTGACTTATGCGGGAAATCGTTGGGCGTTATTCGAATCGCAAGTTAGGAATTGAAATCCTAGAGTCCTCGAGTTGTGAAAGGGTATAGAAGAATCATGCCATTAAGGAAACTATTTGGAAGTGATAATTTGAAATACGTGAGAGGTAACCTTTGTTATTTGATCCTTAAGGTAAGCAAGTTTAAAATTTGGGGCAAATTTTCTTTAAGGGGGAGTGAGTGTAACGACCCTAACCCTAGGCACTAGTTTAGCATTCTATTATATGCATTTTATATTGATTGTAGACTTTATGTGCTCATTTTATGCCTTTAATTGTTTATGGGAAATAAGGATGGAAAGGAATTAAATTTAATGATATAGGGGCTTAAATAAAATAAATATAAACTGTTGTGGTGAAGTTATAATAATTGAGAATAAATAAAATATTATATGTGGTCAAGGTGTGTTGTGTAAAGATTTGAAGTGTAGGTGGTAGTTGTATTTCCTTAGACTTGAGGGTCTTAGGTGGAAAAGTTGAATTATTTCCTTCATTAGTCAAGGGGAAGCATGGGAGGCCATACTTCCCACTTTTTCCCATCACCTCCTCCCTTAACCTCCCCATTCCCTCCTTCTCCTCTTCTTACTTCCTCCATTTTCTTCATGGAAAATCTCCATGGAAATTCTTTCCTAAACATTTCCTTCCAAAATTTATAATAAATCCAATCCTTCTTCATTTGATGATCCGATTGTACATTCTTGATCGTGGCGGCGAGGGAAGCGCATCAAGCTAGAAAAATCGTGGTTTCATCTCATATTGCTAATGTAAGTTATTATGACTTCCTTCTAATAATTGCTCATTTTATGTGTTAATGAACATTTTGTGAAAAGGAAAAGGATTTTGGTATATTTGAATAATGTTATTTGAGTAAAATGGGTTATTTAAGGTTGAATTGATTTTTAGTTATGAGATGATGGTGTAAGTTGAAGTAATGAAGGTACAATGAGTGTAAAATGTTAATGACTTTAATGGAGTTAGTGTATGTGGTTATATACATATTACTTTGATTTGGAAAATGTTATGAGTATATCTCAATGGGTTGAAAAAAGTAGAAAAGGATTGGGTAGGCTTTTAAATGGTGTGAGTTATTATGACTTTCCTTCAAATTAAATGTCATGAAACATTTGATGTTGTTATTGTTTATTATAATTGTTGTTTGATGCTTTGGAACCTTTCTTGGAGTAGATAAATTGTTTAATGATCTAGATATAAGATTGATGTTCATGGAGGTTGATAAAGAAGAAAGAGTATGGTTTGAATGGAGATAGAAAGGTTAAATATGAAATGGATAGTGTAATGAGTAAAACAACTGAGTATTAAATGGGTTAAATATATTTTGTGTGATTAAGAATGATTTAGTATGATATTGGTAAAGTTAGTAAACCTTTTTATGTTCACAAAACAGAGGAAACTTGGTTTGGGATCAACTTGGTGTAGCTATTGATGAAATTGCAGTTCTGTTCTGAATTCTGGGCTCAGGTCACGAGTCGTGCCCTGTGGCACGAGTCGTGCCTGAGGATGGGACGAGTCGTGATCAATGTTAAGCCTAAGTCGTGCCATGCTAGGGACGCCTGAATCTGGAGGAGGTCAAATGGGCACGAGTCGTGCCCTGGGGCACGAGTCGTGCCCTGGACTGTAACTCTTGACCATTTTCCAAGCTGTTTAAACCCAATTTAACTAGGATATAAATGAACCCTCTTTCACCTAGATTAAAGTAGAATACTTGGGCTACACAATGACACCTTAATTGGTTAAAATGGAATTATGGAAGTAGTTTAAATATTGTTCGGAAGATGGTTGATAAGCTTGATTCGTAACTTCATCAAAGTGGTTCCAACTTGGGAATTTGATCTTGAACTTTTATTATGGTTATTGAAGGGTGTGTAATGACTAATTAGGAATGGTTTATGGTACATGGTGACCTTACTTGCTCCCATATCCTTGGTGGATAGTTTGAATAGTGTTGAAACTATAGGTTACACTATTGCGTTAGTTAGAAATGTATATGTATCACTTTGTTGTATTGTTATCCCAATTGTGGAATTATTGATTATATGGATACCTTGATAACCCCAGTGTGGACTATTTGACTTATTGTTATATTGTATCCCAAGTGTGGATTATTTAGTTATATTGTTACCTTAATTGAATTCATATTCATTGATGGTATTATGCATAGTGTATTAAATGAATGTTGCACTATAGTATTGATTTAACATGAGTATACATTACCATGTAGTTATATTCTCATCCCTTTGGTGGATTTTATTTCAAGTATCTATTATGTGCTTGAACGTGTTTATATTATATGTGATTCGGGGGTATAATGGAATTCAATCAATTATGGATTTGTTCTATAAGTGATTGAAGGTTCATCATACATGTGACCGTCCCCTCTGTGGCCACAGAGTGGGAGTGCAAGCTTCTGTATTGAGCCAAAAGCCTTACAGTTAGCTGCAATTTATGGAGTTAGGTGTAATGCTTCTATATTAAGCCAAAAGCTTTACAGATAGCGACGATATTATATGGTACTCTGAATAAGGTTCATATAAGTATCTTCTTTCCTTATATGGATCTATGGGGTATGAGTCCTATAAGCGGTGAATGTGCATGGGGGCAGTTCACCAAAGAGCGAAGTTTTAGTCCCACGTTGTACGACATATTGTTCCGACGGGAAAGGTAAAATGAGGTAACGTAAGGTATTTACCGCTTTAATAATGTGTTATGTGTAACCATGCTATGTGTTGCATCTTGTTTGGCATCTTGCTGCATTCATAATAGCTTATTGAGATTTATTCTCACTCCTTCCCCTTTTACTGTTTTAGATCGTGTTGAGACAGGTGACCTGAACCAGTGAGGCCGGGGATAAGAGTTTGGACTTTTGCTTTTGGGACTTGTCAGGTTATGTATATGAGTAGGTTGTCTGGAAGTATTTAGTAAGTATTACTCTTTTGGAAAGTTGTATATAAAACTCTTTTGTAAAACAAAGTTATTTGGGGATTTTCGATGTAATTAATCAGATTATGGTTTATTGAAGTTGTTGTTTAAATTCCTACAAGTGGAGATATTATTAGTTGATTTATTTTTGGTAGTTGAGAATTTGTTTTCTTGTAAGGCGAAATAAAAGTTTTTAAAAATCTAAGATGAGTTTTCTTAGTTTGGGCTTCCCAAGCTCGGGACACGCGTTAGGTTCCGGGTTGGGGTGCTCACATTTCTCCTGTAGAATTTCTTATTTTGGTGCGAACAACCCATAATGCGATCTGGAGCTCGTTCAGCCATCGTCCTCCTCGTCCCTCCAAGTTTTTCTTTAGGGCGGTCAGGACAAGCTTGTTCGCGGCCTCAGCTTGGCCATTTCCCTGAGGATAAGCAACTGCGGACTGACGGTGTTGCACCTTCATTCTCACACTTTTAGCAGTGAATTTCACAGAGAATTGGGTGCCATTGTCTGAAATTATTGCTCGTGGAACCCCAAATCGGAAATAGATGTGATCGTGGACAAAATTGATGGTATTCTCCTCGATGATAGTGGTTAAACCCTTGGCTTCTGTCCACTTGGTAAAATAATCCACGGCCACAACGGCATACTTAATGCTTCCTCAAGCAGTTGGGAATGGCCCAATGAGATCAATCCCCCACGTATCAAACGGCCCCGATGGTACAACTAAAGTTTTCTCTCTGGATGGTAGTCTAGGGATGTCCGCAAATCTATGGCACTTATCACACTTTCTCACATACTCTTGCGCATCTCTCCTCATTGTAGGCCAAAAGAATCCCTGGATTTTGATCTTGTCCGAGAGAGTTCGAGCACCTGGATGTCCGCCACAAACTCCTTCATGCACCTCATAGAGTAAGTTGGTGACCAGGTGAGTTTTGACACATCTTAGCAAAGGCTTGGTGAATGATCGTCGAAAAAGCACCCCATCGAGGACGAGGTATTTCATGGACACCGTTCTAATTGTTCTAGCCCTGGCTGGATCTTCAGGGAGGGTCTGCTTCTCGATGTAATCCTTGATCTCATCTACCCAGTCCCTTACTTGATCCTCAATATTTCTTATCTGAATTCGATCTATAGCAGGTCTCTCCGTGAATTCTATCTGGCAGTCCGTCTCTAAGTCTGTGATTTCTTGATCGGTTATTCTGGAGAAGAGGTCAGCTTCCACGTTATCCTCTCTCATGACTTGGTTCAGCTCATAGTAGGTGAAATTTTTGATGAGGGTTTTTGGAAGACCGCAGTACTGAGTTAGCACTGGGTTGATTCTATCATACTCCCCCCTAATTTGATTGACTATGAGCTAGGAGTCACTGTTGATCTCAATATTCTGCACTCCTAAGTCTCTTGCCAATTCCATGCCCGCTATAATCGCCTCATACTCAGCTTGATTGTATGATGCCTCGAACTTGAATCTCAAGGCTCTTTTGAATTTCTCCCCGCAGGGTGCGATCAGGAGTATGCCCGCTCCACTAATTAACTTGCTCGCAGAGTCGTCCACGAATAAAGTCCACACTTCTTCTGGATGCTCCTTTGGCTGTATAATCTCAGTGCTCGAGCTATCTGGGCTTCTTCTGATTCTGCCCTCTTTCTTTTTCCAAGGTCGCTGTCCGCCAATTTAAATGATGATTCTACCACAAAATCAACTAAGGCCTGCGCTTTGATTGTCTTTCTCTGGGAGTAGGTGATCTGGAACTCAGTGAGTTCGATAGACCAAGCTAGCATTCTCCCCGAGGACTCTTGTTTGTGTAAAACCTTTCTAAGAGGGGCCTCAGTTCGATAGAGTGTGTAAAACCATTACTACATTTGCCAGCCATTTGGGGTAGGAAATCTCCTTTATTATCCCCGCTTTGAGCAATTTTTCCACCTCTTCCTTGATCGCGACTTCTTTCTCCGGGGAGAAGTACCTTGATTTTTGATGAATGTTATTGAAGGATGGGTCATCATTGATTTTATGGAGGATCACGTCCTCGCTGATTCCCTGCATATCCTCCACCCTCCAGGCGAACACATCACAGTTTGCTCGAAGGAACTCAATGAGGATCCTTCTTTCCTCGCAGTGAATTTCCAGCCCGACCTTAACAGTTTGCTCGGGGAAGTGGAAGTTGATTACCACCTCCTCGAGCTCGTCGTTAGTTCGAAGGTCACTGATTTCATGGTTATGCAAGGAATCGATGACAATAGTTGGGGGGTTGACCTGGGCTCCGGTCAGCGCTGCCATGGAGTATGACCTCGCGGTCAATCTTTTCCTCAATTCCCCTATCAATGTAACCTTCCTCTATAGGGGCCAACTGCTTTGATTTTCTGCTCGTCTTGAGCTCCACCTTAGTCGTATGGAAAGAAAGCATGCCAATTGGAATGGGTGCCGGCACAAGTGCGAGGGCCTTTCCCTTTTTAAATTTGTCCTCGCCCTCTTTCTGTGGGCAGGACGTCTGGTCTTTACTAGCTTTTCTTTTCTCCTCAAGTGCTCGGAGGAATCTCCTGGGCTTGTTCTTGATGGTAGCAACCCCGCCGCCGGGGTGTTAAATTTCACCCTTTGGTGGGGAACGGAAGCAACTATTCCCAATTCGGCCTGAGCAGTTACGCCGAGAATGGCATTGTATTGGGAAGGAAGGTCGACCACCATGAATGTAATTTTGGCCGTCTTCTGCATGGGCTTTTCCCCAATAGTCACTTCAAACACAATCGCCCCCTTTACCCCTACGGCGTGGTTGGTGAACCTGGCCTTCAAGCATGCCCGCATAAGGAGTCAGGTTAGCCTCGGTCATTCTCATGCCTATCAAGGTATGATAATAGAGTATGTCCCTGGCTGCGCCTGTATCAACTAAAACACGGTGTATGTTGGCTCGGTTAATTTTTATATGAATAGTTAGGGGCTGAGTAGAGTGAAATAGGGAGGAGGCAAGTTCACTCTTTTTGAACCCTATTTCCTGCTCTTCCTCAGGAGCCATTGCGGGGACTGAAAAAACTTTCTCCAGTGTTCGAATCTGAATGGAGAGCAGTTTGTCGGAGGGAGGCTCCTCGCCAATGAAATTAATGTCATAATCCCCCCAAATCGTCATCGTAAGTATCTCTCTCATTCCTCTACGGGCCACGCGTGCCTCGTGCCCGTTGTTGACTATTGTTATTGGGGGCGTTGTTATTGCCTTTAACCCATTTGGTTAGCTCCCCGTCGTTGATTCTCTGCTGAATAATTCGCTTCAACTGGAAGCAGTCCTCTGCGCCATGACTGTGGTCATTGTGATATTCGCAGAACTTGGCCCTACTCCTCTCATTTGGTTTTCGGAGCATTGGGGGAGGAGAAGGAAAGTTTGAGGCTCTCATGATTACAACCCGCGGCCTCGGTTCTTGCCCTGGTTATTGGCGCGGACAGGCTCTGGGGTAGTCTCCTGAACTTGGCTTATCCTTTCTTTTGCTGAAGCTCGGGGAGCGGGCACATTGGGCTCTTCAGCGGATGCAATGGCAGAGGCCCTTTCATACATCTCCTCTACGGTTTTTGGCCGGCTGGAGGTAAAATTCATTTTGAGGAAAGAGGAGCTGAGGCCGCCCTCAATACAGAGTCTGATGTCCCCCTCCTCCAAGTCCACAATTTCCTCGCTTACCTTCCTGAACCGGGATATGTAGTCTTTTGTGGCTTCGTTTGGGGCCTGCTTGAAGCGGACAAGATCTGTCTTTGGTCGAGCGGGCTCCCCGGCCCCTGCAAAGGCATTTAGAAAGAGGTTTCTAAATTGACTGAAAGATTGGATGGACCGCGGTTTGAGAGCCAACATCCAAGATAGGGCCTTGCCCGTGAAAGTTGCAGCCAAGGCTTTACACATCACTGACTCGTCCGAGGAGAATAGGGCCATTTGTCCCTCAAATCGTCCCATATGGCTCTTGGAATTTTTTGAGCCATCATATGTGTCCATCTGGGGGGGTTTGCCCCTCTGAATAGGTGCCCGCGCGATCTTGTCGCTGAAGGCGTCCATGGTGCGGCCACACTTCTGGGCTGCCTTTTGGTGGGTCTCCCACATCTTTTGCATAAATTCAACAAATTCAGGGCTCTGGTTATCCACCTTCTGTTTTTTAGTACGTGGAGTCACGGCTTTCTCCTTTGCCGGAGCCAAGGGTCTGGCTTGGGACTTCGCACGGCGGCTTGATTGTGCTTCTTCCCTAGCCTCCTCGCTGTCATCCACATGCACCACACTGCGCTTGGCTAGATGTCCGTGATCAAGGGTTGGTTCAACCCGGTTTGCCCCCCTAGCTTGACTAGCAAGCGTGTTAGCGGGAGCTCGTTGGGAGAACCTTTGTGACCCTCGAGGGAACTGTAGCCCGCCATTGGCCTCTATCTCAAACATCTCCATTTGAGCGTCGGCGATGGCCTTGGCCTCAGCGACCAGCTTGGATTTGGAGGCCAGAATCTCTTGCCTCCTCAAGATTTGCTCCGGGGAGAGTGGAGTGTTTAAGACGGTGTTTTTTATAGGAGCTTGAGGAGTTTTGGGCTATTGTTTAGGAGGGCTTGGGCTTTCTCAGCTCGTGCCTCATCAGTTAGCCGGTGTATAGCTCGTTGAGCTGGGGAAAGGCTTTTTTGTGGCTGAGAACGAGCCCCCATCCGGTTAAAAACAGAGTTGGTAGATTTGTCTTTATGGACATTGGAAGGTGAGGCTTGGTCATCCGTATGCATGGTTAAATGACCAACGTTTTCCAAGGTTTTAGACATGCTCTGAAAAGAATAAAATGACTGAAAAGAAGTGTCTTTTGACAGTCAGCTGTTTAGAACACAAAGTGTGTCTGAAAACAAAGATTTTTGACGAGAAAACAAATGAAAGGTTCCCGACAATGGAACCACTGATGACACCAAGCTTTTCAGGGTCAAGAGCGGTTCAAGGATATCTGGCTTGATATATTGGATGGTTTGTGGTACCTATAACACAACACAAATGAAACACTGTTAAGGTCAAAGTTGGATGTTAATCCAACTCAGGCCCTCGGGTGTGAGAGTAAGATTACTGAGTAAATGAGGCTTGGAATACCTTGAGTGTGTGTGAGTGTTTAGGGTTTGAGAATAATATGGCTTACTCAATCTATTTGGAACTTACCTTCCCCAAGGGGACAAAGGTCTTCTATTTATAGGCAATGTAGAGGTGCTTGTTGATGTAAGCAATGAGATCAGCCCTAGAGGGCACTTTGGTATTTGACTGCCTACACGTGTCCGCATCTAATTGGCCCTGTCAGGGAGGGAACATTGACTGGAGAGGGGACATGGCTGAAAGGGACATGAGCCGTGTATATGGCTTAGCGTATTAAATGAAATAGTAGGCGCCTGTCTGAGCCGCATTGAATGCGTGAGGGGAGAGCCGGCAACTTGTATGTCAGAGCCAGTAATCTAACTTGCTCAGTAAGGTTTGACATTAACTGGGAGGCAGGCGAGATAACCGGGAGGCAGGTATGAGCCCGCGGTCAACATCTTGGGCGCGGTCAAAGGTATTTGACGCGGGCACGGATTAAGCGGTCATACCTCCTGCGGGCACCAATCCAGCGGTCAGGATCCCTCCGGTCTTTGAGAAGGATGATGCGGGGAGGAACGCGGTCTTGACCTCAAGGGCCTATCTGTCCGCGGTCTTCCCCTCAGCGGTCTAGGAAATGCCACATCACCGGTTCCTTAGACCAGACCGAGCGTGGGCCCGGTCCAGCAGGTACGGGCTCATCACTTTATATGACGGCACTTTTGATGGGCTTTACCATTTAAAAAATTATATGTGATGGTTTTTTCCTTTAATACAAACTTATTGTTCATTGGGTCAAAAATAATTAAATTGATTTGGGAAAAAGACTAAAAAGTCCCTCTAAGAAAATTTCATATCCAAATTTTTTTAGAGATATTTATTCAATCTAAAAAGTTATAAAGTTAAAATTTTAATTCCAAAAATTTCAAAGTTTAATGATTTAATTCAATGTCATTAAGTTTGAAGCTTTTATATAGATGAATTTGTCTTTTTTTTTTAAACCGAAGATTTACGAATATAATAGTTATTATATATTTAAACTAATAATTATTTAATAATAATAAAATATTTTACCTTCATTATAAAAATAGAAATAACAATTTGATAAATTCTTAATCTCGTGTCCATTAATGATTAGAAAAGCAATTGCATTGTATTTGTTACATTTAATTATAATTTATAATTAGAAACTAAAATAATATAATTAATAACAATCATGAATTATGTTTACAAAACATTATCACTATCATTATTTTTAGCATTATTATTAAGTTATTACTATTATATATTTTACTATTTTATTAATATCGATATGGGAAATTACCGCCGGTCAATCACCACAAGTGAAAAAATCAATTAAGAAAAGAATTTTAGAATTTAACCACCTAGTCCGGCATTATAACCAAAATTCCACCTTATCCTTCGCTACCCAAACTATCCCTTGATCAAAAATAAAAAACCATCATCTCTCTCTCTCTCTCTCACGCTCTTCTCTCACTTTCTCTTTCTACCACCCCTTCCGGCCAACCTTCTATTAAGGATATCACTATGGAAGCCACTGAACAACACAATCCGAGGCTGAAGCTACTGCGCATGAGGCGCCCGCCTCACGCCACGCCAGGCGCCCGCCTCAAGACAATCACAATGAGGCTGATCCTTCTGCGAGTGAGGCGCACGTCTCAGAGATCCCAAGCGGCGGCCTCACGGCCTCTCCTTCTCAGCCATTTCCCTCTGCAAGCCAGGCGCCTGCCTGGCCCATTACCAGGCGTCTGTCCCGAGGTTCGACCAGCTCCTAGTCTGTTATGAAAATTTGATGTAGTTTCCTAATCTATTTCTCCTTATTGTATTTGGTTAATATTGTGCCTTACATAGATTAGGAAACATATTATTCTCCTTGTATAGTTGAGATTTCACAATCCTTGTATAGTTAGAACTTCTCTTTTGTAACTATATATTGACACCATTCTGAATAAACAAAAATCAGGCTTCTCATTCTTTACACCTTCCCCTCGTGCGAACCTTCCCTCCCCTCCGACAACTCTGAAAGTTTCGTGTAGCTAGGAAGCTTCAAACACTTAACAAAATATAGATGTGAGTACAGATGTGTCTCACAAATGTCCACACATCCACAGATAATGCAGCGGAATAAAATAGAATAAAGCAATAAGACAAGGGTTATATACGCTTACTGATCTTGAGATCAGCAAACTAGGCTTACGCCCAAAAACTTTTCACTATAAAAACTTTGATGCTTACAAAAATAAGAATAAGTTAAAAACTAAAAGACTAAAATACTTAACGAGTTCTAATCACCTTCTATAACAAGAACACTTCCCCTTTCCCAAGTAGGACCTATTCTAGTCAGAAGTAAAACAAAAAACTCAATGAAAACCTAGATGTGAGTTACGGATGTATGTCACAACCTTCACTCACAACCTAAAACAACAATGTTGAAAAAACTATGAAGAACAAGAAGTTTTCTCTCTCAAAATTCGTCTCTTCTCTTGTGCTGATGTCCTTGTATTTATATGCACCATGGAGAAGATCTTCACGCAATCATCATCATTCCTTTGTGAGATCTCAAATCCTACAAGGAAACATAAAGCACACTCACAAAGAAATAGATTGTTAGTAGGTTAGTCCTAATTTAAAACTATGTACATAAATACAAGATATTTACATATTAACAAAGTCCTTTTCAAAGTAGGATACTTATGAATCTTTCCATGAAAGCATAAAATCAACTTACCAAAAATTCCTCTTTGATTCAAAATAGGAAACAACTTATTTTCTAGAATAAAGTCCTTTTCACAATAGGACAATATAAATCTTTCCATGAAAGTCCCAAAATCAACTTACTTTTTTTATATTGATTTGAAATTGAGGAACCACTTTGTTTCCTAAAAAAGCTCACGCTTTCAATCTTTCCCTATTTTCGACTTTCTGGTCAAAACTAAAAATTTATGATTTGATTACTATGACCAATATTTTCAGATTCGAAAACTCCCCCTGAATGGATGTGTGTGCAGATGTGTCAACACATCCACACAAAAATTGCAAAGAACAAGTTAGTACTAAAAATTGCAGTTCAATAAATGTAAACTAAAGCAACCATTCAGCAAATGTATTTAGGGATTACAGATCAAGACTAAAACTAACAAATAACTAAAACGAATATTAAAAGCAAACCTGTTGATGTTTCATTAACAAGTAAGAACAAACAGTAAAGCTCCCCCTGAGTTTAAGCATCCCAACTGAAATAGCAGCAGCAATAGCAAAGATAACATCAGTATCATTCTCATTCCTTTTCTTCTTCTCCCCCTTTTTGACTAGAAAGTGAAGTCACCCATTTCTGGAGATCCACCTTGAAAACCTTCAGGTTTTTGGCATGTGTCTAGGAGGCAATCAGTTAAGCATTGAGGGCAACAGCTGCAACAATTTCTTCATCAAAGGTTTCCACGATTGCATCAAAAGAATCTGCAAATCTGTGGCAAGATGTGGCCACATCCTGACGCACATCCACAGCTTCAGCTCCATTGATTATGCAGATTGATTAGACACACAAATAGAGAGAAATATATGGTGTGCGTGTGTGTGAGATAAAAATTGGGGCAGAGGGGAAAGAAGCACAATGAAGGATTAAAGAGATGTGACAGATGAGGCACACAATTAAACATACAACTCCCCCTTTCCAACTGAATTAAGGAATCCTTTTCCAAAAAGGTCTCACAGCCAAAATTTCACAAAGATCCTCCAACGGCTATAACCCTTTGATATTACCACACACCAAATTGCGAAAAAATAGGGATTAGAATAAATCAAAATTTTTCCAACGTTTTATGGTAACAAAAAATCACTTCAGCCATATCTTTTTCAACAGAATCCCTTTAAAATTGTCCTTCCTTTTTAAATACGGATTGACACACACCTTTTTCTTTCATGGTAGATATTGGAAATAAAAAACATGTTAAATCAAAGAATAAATTAAGAATGAAAATAAATTAACTAGCATATTTACAAAGCATCCTATATGACCTAAAAAATGTAGTATGCCTAGCATGATGCAAACACACAGGTGAAGGAAAAATCTCAGCTCACAGATGTGGCATAGGATGTGAGTCACATTTGGGGACACATTTAGATCACAAAAAGTCAATGAGCAATAATCCAATCTTCACAGCCTCTAGGATGCATCTACCCATTTTGTTATTGTGGATTTTTGCATTGTGAGTAGCTTTCACATTACTTGAATCCCAAAGATAGCCCTTTTTCCCAATGATCTTGTCAAGTTTGATTTCAAGATTTCTTATGAGAATCACTTGATCACAACGGTATGGCTTCATACTAAGGGTGAAGCAGCTGTTTCTCACTATATTTTTTTGTTTAAGCACCCACTCTGAGATATCTAGTAAGATCATAACAGGTCATCAAAAGATGACAAGTACAGGAAGTGCTCACAATTAAGTGATCAGAACAATGTCAAGGATGAAAACTCACAAGTGACCATACTGAGATATTTTGTGCTAATGCATGATATTTTTTTTCCTGTTAATCTAATATACAGATGTGTTAGAGGATGTGAGGCACATTTGTGCTCACAACCTTAGATATCACACAAACCAAGAGACTTTCTCAAGGAGGAAAATCTCTCCAAATCTAATGCTTTTGTAAATAAATCAACCAATTGATTTTTAGTCTCAACAAATTCCAGACACACAGTTTTTTGTTCTACAAGATCCCTTATGAAATGATGTCTAATATCAATATGTTTTGTTCTAGAATGTTGGACAGGATTTTTAGATATGTCCAAGGCACTTTTGTTATCACAAAAAGCAGTCAAAATTTTGCTATTCAATCCATAGTCTTTCAGCATTTGATTCATCCAAAGCAATTGTGTGCAGCAACTTCCAAGGGCACCATATTTAGCCTCAGCTATGAACAAGGAGAAATAACTTTTTCTCCTTCTGTACCAGGAATCAAGGATGTTACCAAGGTAGGAACATTGAACACAGATGTTTTTATCATCAAAATTGCTTGCCCAATCTAAGTCACAGTATCCCACTATGTTAGACATAAAGCAGTAACAACATACCTTGGAGTATAAGGATGTATGACTCCATAAAGCATCCAAATACCAGTGATTTACCTTCTCATTCCTTCCGATTTGCCTTTGATCATGCATTTCACCAACCACTTGAGAAGTGAGTTGATCTTTCTGAATTCTGGACAAAATGTCAATTGATCTATCAACAGACCCAACATGGTCTCTTTCAGAAATAGCTTCTCCCTTTGAATCTGAAGAACTGGCTTCAGACTCAATTCTTTGTGTGGATGTGTGTTCAGATGTGGGAACAGTTGTGTTCACATATGCAGATACATCCTTCTGCACATCTGGACACACATTTGCATGTCTTTCCTTTGAAGTGCTTTTCGTATCTCCAGCACCTATATCAGCAGATTTCCACTCTAGTTGATAACCTGAAACATCATCCTTGGCAGTTTTGAGGTTAAAATCAAGTGTATCATCAAATACAACATCAGAAAAACTTAAACAAGACAAATTGTCACAAAACTTGTAACAATTGTCAGATGATCTTAGACTAGTGAGGACACATGTGTTAGACTCATCAAACACCTCACATAGCTTCTTATCAAACTTTACATATAAGTCATCATCACATAACTGACTTATACTAATGAGATTAGTCCTAAGACCTTCCACATGATACACATTGTGCAATTTTGGGAGACCTTCAACATCTAGGGTTCCTTTCCCAACAATTTTGCCTTGAGCACCACCACCAAAATTCACTTTTTCCCCACAGATTGACTCATAGTCTATAAGAACAGCTTGGTTCCCAGTCATGTGCCTAGAGCACCCACTATCTGTAAGTACCCAAATCTGGCTCATGCCTTCCGGTTAATTTTCCCGGCAATTCCGATAAATTTCCCGGTAATTCCCCAGACTTTCCTAGAGTTCCGGAACAATTCCGGAACTGTTCCAAACCTCTTAAGGGCTGAAGGGAATGCTTAGTAATTAAGAAACACGTTTTTCTTAATTACAAAAAGCTTCTAGAATTGCCACCTTGCATGATTCTAGAAACATGCTGAGTCATTGTGGATAATGCCGCACGGCTGCATTAGGAGAAGACTCCTAGCCGCACGGCTTCATTAGCCCTATCCAGACTGCCTATAAATAGAACCCTCCTCTACCCATTTAACAACAACAACAAGGAGAGCAACACCAGCATAAAAACACTCTCTAAATACTCCACGAAGATCAGGAAGTTGAAGGTGCCAAGAAGCCACCCCCCTCCTCCTTGAAGCCTCCAAGAGTTGGTCCTACCGCTAGGCAAAACCCCAAGAAGAAGAGGCAACCACCATTGGTAACCTCTCACTCCCTTACCTTGCATAATGCTTGTCTATATGATTTAATTGCTCATTGCATACATAAATTGTCATTATCTTGCTTGGGACATGGCATTTATCAATTAAAGATCCTATCTTTATAATACCCCCTTTCCCCCCTTAGCATCATTTGCATGAATTAAGCATCACTTGCTATTAAAAATGTAGTCTTTACATCCAAAGGTGCATCCTTTGCACCTAAAAATCCTATTTTTACACAAAAATGTCATCTTTATGCATCCTTTGCTCATAAAAATGCAATCTTTACATCCAAAATGCATCATTTGCATATAAAAATCATATCTTTACAATAAAGGGGCATCCTTTGCACCTAAAACCCATTTACATGCATCCTTTGCATTAAAAATCATCTCTTTGCATGAACTTAGCATCCCTTGCTTTCAAAATACAATCTTTGTGCATCCTTTGCATATTAAATCCTACTTTTCCTCATAAAAATGCATCATTTGCATAAAGATCACTTCTTTACATCAAAAAGCATCCTTTGCAAATCAAATGCATCCTTTGCAACCCAAAAATGTCATCTTTTCACTAAAATGTCATTTTTACATGCATTCCCCCATGTCCCCATTAGCCACCTTGGAACGAACCGGTGTAAAGATCCTATCTTTACATCGTTTCTTCCATTAAAGGTGCCACAATTTCTTTAGAAAGGGACAACCTTGAACCCTATATCTCCGATTATCACTTAAGACGAGCATGAAGCATCCATATAAGCTCAATCGTCTTAAGGTGTAGGATTGATGGGCTAAGGTCACTCCTTTCCTAAAGAACCTCATTTTGGACTATAAAAGGGAGTCCTTCTCTCGATCACGCAAGTCCCGAGGTTAAAATGCGATGATCACAAGTCCAAGATGAGGACGGGATCAAAATCCCGAATACATAAAATCCAAGAATTCCCGAGCGACAACCAATAAATGGTTTGTATGTCCGGAAGACAACTTGGGACATTCCCTCCCCTTTTATTCAAACACATGCACACAAGAAAGCACGTAAGCAAGCACGATAAATGGAATCTAGGGAGACTTGCTACGGCAAGGCACCTTGGGTGAACGACGATCCGTTCTTCCCAAGGGGTAACTTAACCTCCGAACCCATAAAAACCTTTTTTTCAAAGTTTTGAGGAAATCAAAATGGCGTGGCGACTCCGTTTTTCAAATTAAACCGGATGTCTTCAAACTCGCGTGAATCCAAAAATTTGGGCACACATTCACAGTTTGGCGACTCCGCTGGGGAAATCCCAAAGGAGAAAAGCTTTCATTTTTAAAATAAATGATACCTGGTATATAGGTGGAAACCACTAACCTTCCTGTATCGCTCCCAAGCCCGGGGCTTGGGATAAACGGTGGTTTAACAATCCCACGTACCGGTATCACTTTTCGAAAAAAAAGAAAGCTTTTCCCTTTGAGCGGGTTAGACTCCCGTCGCGGATTCCATGAATCGTGCTTGCTTTCTTTGCCTTGCATTGAATCATTTGCATCTTGGGATTTGTGCATACTTTGAACAGGAAACAACCTGAAATAGCAAAGGAGTGGAACCTGGAAAATTGATCCATGCAAATCGATCGTGCGGCTCAATCCTCCTTGGATTACGACCGGGCGGCCTCAAAGTGGCAATTCCACCACGAAAAATTAAGGTTAATGCGCGGACCTAGTAGCTTGAGGCTATTCAGTCCCAAGGCCGGCGGGGCTCCCGAGAAAAATTTACGTGCCTTATACATTTGCATTTTCCCGTCCTCATTCCTTTAAAATACATTTATGAAAATCTCTGTTTTAACACAAAAAGGAACATTTTTAGGAGACCGCACACTACGCGCACCTTATATATCCTGTACACTTTGCAGGCACGTCTCTTTAAACCCGGGATGGTTTATCAGCTGCAGTCACGGACAGCCTTACGATGCTCCCGGGCGCGCACGGAATCATTCCAAACTCCCCATGGCAGCCAGTGTCGACCAATGCACAGTCCGTGTCACACGTTTCAAAAAACCGTGACTTTTGGTTGGTTTTTTGTCTAGTCCGTGTCATATAGCCCAGTTGCATATCCCCGTAAAGGTCAAGCCTTAGTCCATAACGAAAGTCAAGATCTTTCGTTCAAGCGAAACTCTGCCGAAATTCCGACAAGGAAAAAATCGGTAGAATCTTAACTCCGACATTGACTTCGACCTTGACCGGCACGGAATGGGTAAGAGTCGAGACCGAGTCTTTGCCAAGAAAATCCAAAGATCTTTCGCTCAAGCGAAGCTCTGCCAAAATTCCGACAAGGAAAAATTGGCAAGATCTTGGCCCAGCATTGACTTCGATTTTGACTCACGCACGGCATATGCAACGAAGTTCAATGTGACACTGTGTCATCCGGCTTTTACCGCCCGACCCATGCCTATTATCTTCTCGTATATTACCGAAAAGTCAAAAACGTCAATCGCGCAAGCGAAATTTTGCCGAAATTCTATCAAGGCTGAAAGACGAGACTTTCCCGGTATTGCCTTGACTATAATTCGCATTGCTCATGCGTTAAAAGTTCCTATGACCCGCTAGACCCATTAGGAGCGTTCTTCTCTCTCGGTCTGTGGGATCCGCGTGCCCTATAGGACCCTCGCCCGGGGCTGTCCACCCTGGGAGGTCGAAATACAGGTGGAATACGAGGGGCTTATAGACGTAGTGACGGAACCCACTGATCCAGGATTTAGAGTAGTTGCGAAAAAGAAGGGAAAATCCCCTTTTCCAACCAAATAGAAATTAATAAAAGACACTGCTTTAAGTAAACTGGAAGATTCTTAATTTGCATATTGCTTGAGCCTTCAGCCTAAACACCTACCCCGAGTCTAAACCTCTCCTATCCCTTTCCCGCAGCGAGAAAGAAGTGGATGAGAACACCGGGTCAGCGACTTGTTAGCGCAGAATTCTCAGACAGTTCGCCAGAATCCCCAGTTTTGTCAGTCCAGAGAGTCAGAATGGCCGATTTGACAGAGAACAGTACTGGTTTGGGTAACCAGATGACTAGGGAAGAAGAGCTATCCTTAGCCTTGGAAAACAGTCGTAAGGCCCACGAGGAACAGCAGACTATGCTCATTGATGCGCTCCGCCATCATGGGGTCCAGATAGTGGTAGAGCCCAATGGTTCCCTGGTTATGGTAGAAGATGAAACTCCAGAAGTAACCATCTCAGCTCCCCTAGCCTATAACCAATGCCCTCCTCCAGTCACATATGATCCTTTACCAAAGACTGTCCCTTTTCAGTCCTTCCCAATGCCTCAAGCCATCAGGGTCCCGACACCCTCACCTCCTCAGACGAGACCTAGCTTCGCCACAGCTATCCCAGTCACGCAGCCTCTGCATTACCGCGTGGGACTTTTTCCCTCCTCTCAACCTGAGCCAAATCTCCCTACGTTGGAATTCCAGTACCAGCCTGACCTTTCTAACTTGTCAACGCCTGTGAATTTGCCTATCTCCCAGACAGTGGTAGTGAAGAATCAGTCGGAAATGAGAACAGGAATGGTTGGATTTACAGTGATGATGACAGTTCAGTTGAAGGAATGAACTTGGAGTCGACCAAAGTGAAATTCGGAGAGCAAGATGAAGTAGAAAACCACGAACCTGGAATAGGGGATGGTATCACTTCAAAATGTGTCTGTAGCCTGTGTGAAGGTTCGGAAGGGAAAGAGGATGCGAGCTCAGATGAGGCAGCATATGAATTCTACATCCTAGAGTTCAATACTCCTTACAAAGACTTGGTCGGCGAATGGAGGAACCTGATCGAAGCTTTAGCTGAAAGAGGGAAGTGGGCTCCACCCGCCGATCTAGAACATGTAAGCGTCATTGAAGCTAAACCCCCGTCGGGAAGAGTAGACTCCATTGCGGTCTTTGAGAATCACCCACGAGACCTTGTCTGAAGAAGAGTGTATGGATGCCCTGGAAAGAGTTCTAAAGTTTGAAGCGACCCCGGTCCCCTTTATATCCTATGATGACAGCGATGTTTTCTTGGTAATTCCCAAGTCAGAGGAAGAATCCAAGATACCTCTTATATGGCGTCAAGTATACCGACCTGCGTTTGCCCTCATTGGTCATCAGAGTCAAGATGAGAGTTCTCACGAGAGTTACTGTAGTGATACCGAGGGAGACACAGTCGAAGTGCCGAAAGGAACAGTAGAAGAGTGGTTAGCCCAGAAGCCAAAAAGCCCAGAAAACCTTCCCGACAGTAAAGAACAGGAACCCGCCATAAGGTTTGACCCCGCAGAAATCCTTCTCGATGATGGAATTTCCCACTTCAGAAAATTCTTGGCCAATGTCAAAGATGCCGTCAGAAAACTATCCCCTAGAGAAAGGAGGGACATGCTTGACAGTGATGAGGAATGTGATCCCACTCTGTTGAAAATGTTGCTAGGTCCGGATGAGGAAGCCATTCACCAGACTCCAAACTCTGAAGATGATAATTCCTGTTGCATGCTGACCTTGAAAAGCTTGAACGAGACTGTGAAGGCTTTAAATGAGGAAGGTGAAGTTGAAACCAGCCGACTGTTGAGCCAATTAAGGAGTCGGAACTCGAAAAAGTCGAGAAAGCCGGTAACACGGAATCAGATTCGGGAAGCCGCCTATGCCTCCGTGCGGTTAATCGGATTAATCAGCGAGAGTTGGCCATACGCCGGCCAGAGCCCGCCTCTCACTTTGAAAGAGGCGACACAATCCTCCCGGTAGGAATGACGATCCGAGAGAAGTCGAAGTCTATGTGATGACTCGGTCCGGATAGATGAGTGTTGAACGGCCTAAGGGTGATAAAAGAAATGCCGTCTACGAGCCGAAAACAGGACAAAAGACCCTATAAGCCGAAGCGAAAAGCCGGACTCGACAAGGAGGATCCAGTGCTGACTCAGTTGAAGTGTACTCAGGCCAATATCTCCTTGTGGTCCTTATTAACCTCTTCATACCCTCATAAGCTGAAGCTAGAAGAAAGTTTGGCCAAGACCATGGTGCCCATAGATGTCACCCCAGATGAGGTCGTTCAAATGATTGGAAGTATCCACTACGGAAACATCATTACCTTCACCGACTTGGACCTGCCAAAGTATGGGGCTAGTCATAACGAACCTCTTTACATCACAGTCCAGTTGGAAGAACGTCGGCTCCCACGAGTATTAGTTGATGGAGGGTCCGCAATGAACGTCCTGACAGCAAAGATGATGGACTTACTAGATTTGAAGCCTACAGACTTGAAGCCTTCTAGTCAGACCATTAAGGCCTACGACTCCACTGCATGATCAGTTTTGGGGATTGCTACTCTCAAGTTGTGGTTCGGGAAAAAGGTAATGGATGTTGACTTCCAAGTAATTGACATTCCGATCTCGTTTACTGCTTTACTAGGGCGACCTTGGATCCACCAGATAAACGGAGTGGCCTCTACTCTGCACCAATGCGTCAAATTTCAGTCTAGTGATGGGACTATCACCACCATCTATGGAGATAGTGTCACAGTGGAAGGAACCAGCACTGGAGGTATCCCGATATTGGAAATTAAGCATGATGATGAAGGTTTTGCCTTGACCGGATTCTCTGTAGCTTCTTCCAAGGCACAAGTGTGTTGCACTGACCTCACCGCTACTTCCGATAAAATCCCCCCTGCCATGTGAATGAACGCTCGCCCGAAAACAAGAAGTATTTTCTCTTTTTTTTTTTTTTTTTTTTTTGAGTCGCCACGCCGTTTTTAGAGGAAAACATTGAAAAACCTAATTTTAAGAGATTTTGAGTCCGGGAGTCTGGTTACGTGTTGGGAAGAACTAGAGAGTTCACCCAACACGCCCCTTTCGGGACTTTCAATCAACATTTGGACAAATATGGACATTTAAAGTGTGTGTGCAATGTGTGTAAACAAGTAAAGTGTGCAAGCCTTAGATTTCATTAATGGTATGGAACTGAATACAACTTGCGAGCCATGATAGGGGGCCGCACCCTTTTTACACGTGATATCTTTTATCGCAAGGCAGAGGTTTTGAGACAGATTGTCCCTTACAGAGGTAAAGCTACTCGAGAAATGAAAAGACATTATTTTGCTCATTTAGGACACTATTTAGTGGTCTAGAACCCAGTTTGGGGTTGATGGGAGTGGACAAAGTCACGATAGGCTTTGTCGACGCGGATGTCACATGACATAGAGTCTTTTAAAGTCTTCTATGTCACGTGGTGATCCTCTTCCGTCAAGTGGGTTGTGCCCAAACTGAGTTTAGGCACCCAAATAGTGGCTTATGAACCAGAAGATGCTTAGGTAGGCTTTGAGTCCCAAAGGGATGGGCCTAGCAGATTCTGAAGTCCAAGAATGGCTTTGCAGCCTTCTGGGAGTCCCATGTCGTATGACACAGGATCTCCATGGAGACCTATGTCGCACGACATGGGGAGCCTGTTCAGTGCCCTTGATCTGTTTGGTTCCTCCTTTGTTCCCCAAGCAAACCAAGCATCTTTATTGATTATAAACAGTAATATAAAACTATAATGTGGGTATTATGGGAAGATCACATGGCTTTAGTGACCAAATGTGATAAATCACATATTTTATGGCCACTTTGAAGTAGCCATCACTTCCTAACCCAATGTAGCTAGGCAAAGATTGAAGCTTTATTGGTGTGTGTACAACCAAATATCCAGATCTGAGGAGGGGAGAAGTGAATATTGAAGATTCACTCCACCACCACCTTTGTCATGCAAAATCCCAATTTCTACATGGTAAGAGAGCAAATATGCATGCAAGGTATATTTAAAGACTTTATTTAAAGGGAGAGAGAGGTTTAGGGTCTACCTATTGTAGTCCACGAAGTAGGATCACCAATAGTATGGTATCTACCCCTTCAATTACCACCAAAGGAAGCTTCTTGGAGCCTTGACCTTGAAGTGTGTGTGTGTGTGTGAGGAGGGAGGTGAGTGTGTGTGTGAGGGAGAGGGAGAGACTCTATTTGGCAAGAGTTTCCCCTATTTTTCTGGTATTCCTCTCAGAGTTTAGACCCTCACTTTGGTTCTCTTCCTTTCTCTTTTCCAAATGACCAGCCATGCCTTCTATTTATAGGCATCATGATGGGGCTTCTTATGTCGCACGACATAGGCAGTTAAACCGCCTTAGTGGCCCTTGTCGGACGACAGCGTACACATTTTGGCCATAATGGGCCAAGTGGCTGGCAGGCCCAATGGATTGGTGGGCTCTGGGACTTCTTATGTCGCACGACATAGGCAGTTAAACCGCCTTAATGTCCATGTCGTCCGACAGCGTACATCTTTTGGCCATAATGGGCCAAGTGGCTGGCAGGCCCAATGAATTGGTGGGCTGCTGGGATTTTTGGACCCTAATTGCTTTTTAGCAATTTGTGTAAGCCCAAATTTAATTAAATTGAATCCAAAACTTGAGTTCGGATTGGGGTACTCACAGAGCCCCTCGGCGACGTCGCTTCCACGGGAAGCGGGGTCGTCGACAAAAAAATGAGAATCCTGAGCCGAACACGAACGACGGGGAATGAAGTGACCAAGATGGTCAAGTGGCTGGACCTCTTATGAAGAGGATTCCTACGTATCCCGTGGGGGAATCAAGCCAAGTCGTAGTTCAGGCAAAGATGGGGTACCAAATGAAAGGCTACGGGTTTTGTACCCGAAAGTGACTGTTCCAAGGGGAGTCACCCCGAAGATGGGCGTTTGTACCCAAGATTGACTGTTCCTAGGAGTCACCCCGAAGATGGGTGTTTGTACCCAAGATTGACTGTTCCAAGGGGAGTCACCCCGAAGATGGGTGTTTGTACCCAAGATTGACTGTTCCAAGGGGAGTCACCCCGAAGATTTTTACTGGAGTTTGACTTTTTTTCTTTGGGAGTCACCCGCTGGAAATGTTGACTTTTTTCTTTGGGAGTCACTCGCTGGAAGTGTTGACTTTTTTCTTTGGGAGTCACCCGCTGGTTGGACTGTGGAAATCTGTGCGGTCTTTCCGGACCGGGTAGTTTAAGGCCATTCCGGGCCGTTGTGTTGTGTTAAACAAGAGAGGTGGGTATTTGAACCCAAATGAATTGGTGAATTTTGGTGATGGGCAGCCAAGATAGGCTGACAGAATTTGATCAGGGGCAAAAGGGGAAAATCACCCTTCTGGGCCATGGATGTCGTACGACATGGGGAGGTTCCCAGGCAGTTTTAATTAAACCCGCAGGTCGTAAGACAGGTCTTTCAAAAGACCATCCATTGCCGTCGAGAACAGAGAGAAAGAAAGAGAGAAAATTTTGAAAATTCTCCCTTCGATTTTGATTTAGATCAAGACATTGAAGATGCCTCCGCGGGCCGAATCAAGAAGGAACGTGCAACGAGTATTGTCCAAGAGACGGATGCTTGTGGATCGGAACAAGCGGATGAAATTCCCCGAGGGACATGGGCTCTACCCGGGTCTTGATTTTCACACTTCTACGTTGGAGCAGAAGGGGGTAAGTATTGAAAGATTAACCCTTTTCGAAATCTGATTTCTAGGGTTAGGGATTGAAATTGGGGGAAATCGCACCCAAATAGGAATTGCATGCCTGGCATGGGATGAAAGTGTTTTTGAAAAGATTTTTCTTTTTCTGTTTCTTCTTATTTTGAAAGAATTTAGTGATGATTTGTGTGTGTGAATGCATGCACATATTGTTATGGTTTTTGATACCTGTGCTGTGCTTACCTGCAGACCTTGCGGACCGGGATTGCGACCATTTGGGGTCTTTTACCGGGCTCTTCTGATTTACCGGACAGTCCTAAGGGACTGGTCTTCGCTGCTGGTCTTGGACCGTTCTTCACAGCTGTTGGAGATTTTGGGGACACGGCCAGGAGCGTGGAGCTTGTGCGGGCCTTTAGGCAGTTCTGGTGGGACTCTACCCACACATTCCATCTGTCCTGGGGTGAGGCGACCATCACTCCATATGACTTCACTGCCATTACCGGTCTGCAGTTTACAGACAGGCCGATCTTTACTGAGGATCCTGGCGTGCTGAGCCCAGACGCCATCAGAGCCTTGACTGGCATGACTTTTCGCCTTAAGGGCAATGGGGTTCCGTTGGCGGACCTGCATTCTGCTTTGACGACTCAGAGTCGTCTGTTTTCTGAGGGCGCTGCCGTGGTTACTGCTGAGCAGCTAGCTAGAGCCTTCGTCTGGGTCGGGTTGTCTGACACCCTGTTTTGCAATGCCTCTACGACGGCATTGACTCTTCTGTTGGAGCCTCTTAGAGATTGGGACCAGGTGTCCACCTTTTCATGGGGAGAGGCTGGTTTGGCCCAGGTGTACAGGGGCCTGGATGAGGTGAGCAGAGGCAGTGTGACCTCTTTGGATTTTTACCAGACTGTGCTGGAGGTATGTCCTTTGCTTTTCGCGACTTGACTTCTGTATTTGACTGTTCTGTCATCATTCTTTTGCTGTTGCTGCACACTGAGAGTTTTTTGTCTCTGATTTCAGGTGTGGGCCTATGAGGTGTTCGGCTGTTATGCCTGGACTGTGCCCGAGAGGATTGCGGCAGATCTGTTCCCTGCCATTCGCCGCTGGACATTTGGGGCGAGAGAGAGCCGGAAGGTGGACGGGGCGAAGCCCCGTAAGACGGCTTGTTATCATGATATTATGATTGCTCTGAGGGCTACTCCTGCCGGGTTGAGACACTTCCCCTGGCACGGCCGTTATGGTGAGGATTTGGTTGGTGCTGCTGCCCTGGTGACCAGGACGAGGAGGCTCTTGATCGGCCTGGAGGGCGATGCCCTGTACTTGGGGGAGAGAGTGAGCAGGCAGCATGGTCCTGGTGCGGTTGCTCGTGTTCCTCGCGATCCTCCTCCGGGGATATGGCACATTCGGGCCCTGCCTGATTTGGAGCGGCTGCGGACCGGCATTGATGCTGCTGAGTTCTATGAGGAGGGTGGTTACGCCTATTTTGTTTTCACCCGGTTGGTGAATCCTCAGGTCATGGCTGCTAGGAGGGCAGCGGGGATTCAGGCACCGATGCCTCCCCGATCTTTTGAGTATGAAATTTGAGGGCGATTCGCCGTTCCTCTTTCGACATGTCCGAGACTCATCCGCATCTGCGGCTGCCCCGAGGGACTACTTCTGTGAGTAATTTCCCTTTTTTCTGATTCATTCCAGCTTTTAACTGCTTTACTGTCTGCATTGATTGCTTCTGACTGCCTTTTCTGTTTTCATTGAACAGGTTCCGGCCAAGACGTTCAGGACGGTGGCGAAGGCGCTCACCGGTGCTGTGAAGATGCTGCGCCAGTTTAAGAGGAGCGCGGAGCATTGGAAGGAGAAGTGCAGCTCACGGCCTGATGATGTAGTGCCTCCGAAGAAGAGGCCCAGACCAGCTTTGGCTCCTTCTGGTTCACAGGCGGGCGGATCTAGTCAGCAGCCCCAGCCTGACGACGATGATGGCGAGGAGGATCCTTATCATCCCCCTTTTACTACCGTACCTGAGTGGCAGGGATATTATGCTGAGCCCCAGCCTTGGGCGCATTATGAGGGTGATGACTCTGACGGCGAGATCCATGAGGTGTTGGAGGGTGGCGATGATGGCCAGGAGCAGAGTGGCTCCGAGGAGGAGGTGGGCAGCGCTGAGGATGACAGCGGCTCTGAGGAGGAGGACGGTTGTGAGCACCCCAACCCGGGACCTAACACGTGTCCCGAGCTAAGGGAGCTCAAACTAAGAAAATTCATCTAAATTTTTAAAACATTTATTTGCCTTTAAAAGAAAACCACCTTTCAAACTTCCAATAAAATCAATTGGAAATATCTCTACTTAGAGGAAATCCAACCACAACTTTTAATAAACCGAAATCTGATCAATTACATTGGAAACCTTAATTAACCTTGTTTAACAAAAGAGTTTTCCATACAAATTACAAAAGAAGACTACTTAATAAATACTCCTAACAACCGACTCCTATACTTAACTTGTCAAGCCCCAAAGCAAAAGTCCACAATGAAATCCCAGGCCTCACTGGTTCGGGTCACTGTCTCGGAATCTAAAACAGGTAAAGGGAGAGGGGTGAGAATAAATCTCAATGAGCTATTATGAATGCGGCAAGATGCCATACAAGATGCAACACGTAGCATGGTAACACTTAACACATTATGAAAGCGGTAAACACCTTACGTTACCTCATTTTACCTTTTCCGTACGAACAATAAGTCGTACAACGTGGGAGTAAAACTCCACTCTTTGGTGAATTGCCTCCGGCACATTCACCTCTTATAGGCCTCATTCCCCAGAGATCCATATAAGAAAGGATACCTATATTAGTGTATCCAAAAATAACATCTTCCCTCCGTACAACGATCGCAACAGGTCTGTAAAGGCTTCTTCATGCTCAATACAGTCGTTAGCACAGCCCCACTCCGTGGCCACAGAGGGGGAAGGGTCACCGGTATGATGAACTTTCAATCAATTATAGAACAAATCAATAATTGATTGACTTCCATCATACCCACCCGAACATTCAAGCACATACCAGATACTTGAATTATAATCCACAAAAGGGATAAACATATAGTAACATGGTAAAATATACTCACGTTACAACCATACTATAGTGCAACAGTTCATGTAATACACTATGCATAATACCATTAACGAATTTAAATTCAAGTAAGGTATCCATATAACCACATAATCCACACCGGGATACAATATAACAATACCAAATAATCCACAAAGGGGATAACCATACAACCACATAGTAAACATATCCACACATTAGGAATCATAACAACGTATCAAATATTCCACACTTGGGAAGCCACATAACACTTGCCAAATAATTCCCACTTGGGATGCCACATCACAAATTGCCAAATAATCCCTACTTAGGATATTAAGGTAACCATATAATCAATAATTCCACAAATTGGAATAACAATGTCACAAGGTGGTACATACCCCTTTACCAATTAGCTCAATAATGGAACTTATGGCTTCTACACCCTTTGCAACCATTCACCAAAGCTATGGAGTAAGTAAGGCCACTATGTATCATAAACCATTCCTACATAGTCATTATACAACCTCGAATAACCTTAATAAAAGTTCAAGATCTATTTCCCAAGTTGGAACTATTTTGGTGAAGTCACAAATCAAGCCTATCAACCATTTACGGAACAATAATTAAACTACTTCCACAATTCCATTTTGATCACTTAATATGTCATTGAGTAGCCAAAGTATTCTACTTTAATCTAGGTTAAAGAGATTTCATTTTGGTTCTAGTTTGATTAGGTTTAAACAGCTTAGAAATTGGTTAAGTGTTTTCAGTCCAGGGCACGACTCGTGCCCCAGGGCACGACTCGTGCCCATTTGACCATTCTCAGATTCATGCGTCCCTCACTGTCACGACATAGTTAAAATCCAAGGGACGACTCGTCCCCAACTCAAGCACGACTCGTGCTCTGAGCCCAGAATTCTGAACAAGGCTGGAAATACCTATGTAGCTATACCAATTTATCCCAACCCAAGTTTCCTCTATTTTGTGAACATAAAAAGGTTTACTAACTTCATCCATATCATTATAGATCATTTAAATCTCCAAAATAACATCAACCTAGGTTACTCACTCTTGGATTTACTACTCATTCAACCATCACAATATCACATTTCACACTTAGTTTCTAAATCTAGTTCAATCCACTTTCTTACATTCTTAATCAACCTTTATGAACAATACTATCATTCTAAGGCATTATCAAATTCCTCCACTCTAAGAATGTTTTCAAGGCATCAAACAATCATTAATATCACAATAACAACATCAAATCATTGATGAGCATACAAAGAAAGGAAGTCATAATAACTCACCTTAGGGTTTTAAATGTGGAAGGTTGATCTTTATATCTTGATGGACTCTCCTAGATGATCCCACTTCAAGGATGTTCTTGGACTTGGATTTGATGGAGGATTTGCTTGGCTTCAACACTTGTACAAAGGGGACTTCAATGGAGGCTTCAAGTTTTTCTCTAGGAAGAAGGAAGTAAGAATGAAATGAAGGAGGAGGAAGGAGAGTGAGGAATATGATGGAGAGGGGAGGGGCCGGTCAAGGAGGAGTAAGAGGAGGGGTTAGGGGAGGACACTTGGCAAGGGGAGGGGAGGTTACAAACTTTGGCCCCCCATTAAAATCTACTAAGGCTTTCACCCTCACCATTTTAATTTAAATTTAACTCATTTATCCAAATAATTCATCCTACTCAATTCACCTCCTTGCACTATTTATCATTTTTCCATTTTTATTATTTCCCCAAATTTCTTTATTTAATATCCAATAAATTCTCAAGAGGTTCTAAATTCACTTCTCACCCAAATTATCTTAAATTAAGAATTTAAAGACATAATTGAACACATAAAATAAATATAAATATTAAAAGCATTTAATATAATATTAAAAATTGATGCCTAGGGTTGGGGTCGTTACACTCACTCCCCCTTAAAGAAAATTTGTCCCGAATTTGATTGTCACTTACCCTAAGGTTCAAACTAGCAAAGGTTACCTTTCATACATTCTAACTTAATATTTTTAATTAGATTTCTCAATGGCATGATTCTACTATACACTTTCACGACTCGAATACTCTAAGACTTCCATTCTCAATTAGTCTCATCAATGCTATGATTCTTTCCAAGATTCTAATTTCATTAATAATGTGATATTACAACTTAATATTCCGAGAATACCATACCATCAACACTAACCCGAATTTCACGACCTCAAAGAAGTATATTTAAATAAAAAGTATTATATCTTATGTTACCCAATACATTACGACATTACATTTAAACTTCCAACGCTCAATAAGCTACTCTAAGTCGGTCTCTAAGTCAAATCACCAATCTTTTCTAAAACTTCAATGAATTAACAAACTTTGGCGCTAAATTACCTTAGGCCTAGCTTCACTAACCTCATCCCGACAAATTGGAGATCGATAATATCTCCACGAACCACGCCTCATACGATTTTATCTCAAAGCTAGAATGATACCTGCTATTTACGCAAACTCGCTAAGGTTAATTAAACTTCTCAAGTTGAAAGGAAATCCGTCACACAATATAACCTATTCCTCAAGAATTTGGGTAGTCTTCTAATTTCTTCCTTTCGACTAACTTAATTCTCCAACTCTAGGATCGGTAACAACTCTCAAAGGAAGCTTCAAAAGATAAGGTACTGCTTAAATACGCAACACAAGTGTAGCTACTCCCGAGTAGAAGATAAGAAAATCTCACTTATCTAAGTCAAACTCCTCAAAGCCTACGTTATCACTTTCCCATTCCGTATCATATCATAATCTAATCTTCCTTTAATGCACCTTAAAATTTCACAAAGTCCTCACATCCGTTAAGTAAGGTAAGGATCGAATCTATAGCCAATCTATTTTCCATCTCTGTCAATATAATTCATACTTATTACATCCTACACCATTTATACATCCTTTAAATTTAATTAAAGCAACGATCTTTCATTTCTTAAGAATTCCTTAAATCTCTTCGATAGCATTTGCCAACTCAAAGATCACGGACTCAACCCTCACAAGATCCATGGTAACATCGGGTTTAAGACTATAGAACCCAAAAATTTGAAATCCTCTCGGGCCAACTCATACTAGCCGAACTTTGCATACGGGGACTCCTCACAAGGAAATCATTAACCCGACTCTCAAATTATTTTCCACGATCTTCCGGGAACTTTAATTAACAAGGAGATCATCAATTCTAATCACCCTAAAGCCATCAAAATAAGGATTACAATGCCGCTTATCCTACTCAGAACCAACACATGAAACATACCGACGGGAGCACATTTACCATTTACTCACAACTGGCACCTAAAAATTTTGAAAAGACTTCTTATGTAAGTCTAACATATACCAATTACTCTTCACACCTTAATTCAAAAGTTTCACCTTAAATGCACGTAAATAACAAGAATTTCCCATTACAGTCTACCTATATCAAATACCAATATAAGCAAATTAGGCATAGAAAAGGAGACTCACTTATTATGACAGTCTACTAATACACAACCACTACTTAACCCTCCAGGTCAAGTATATCTCAAAATCATAATTTAATAATTATACTAATTCAACCGGCAATACATGCTCGAGCCATAACCACATCATCGTCGTGGTAAACCAAAGAAGGTTCGAGGTATTCTCTCATAAGAGCAGAATCCTCCAACAATAAAACAATTTCTCAACAATGTATGTCACATATAAGCAAAATGTGATGCCAACATAAATGATATGCAACAGGATCTATGAAATATGACCCCTAACGTTTGAGACAGGGAATATACCTCTAGTGACCTCTGAGGGATCTATCTCTCCTGAACCCGAAACACATACTCGACCATAGACCTTCTCTTTCGGTTCCCCTTTGTTATCTCTCTTGGTACTACCTCTTTGTCGTCCACCCGGTGACCGCTTGAAGCTCGTCCCCTCGTCATCCTTGGGCAATTCCTCTTAAAGTGTCCCGATGCTCCACAATTTAAACACTTGCCTTGCTTACTCCAACACCGATCTTCGGTATGTCCAACCTTCTTGCAAAAGTTACAAATCATCCCATACTGCTTGGGTATTGGCCTAGACGAAGAAGCTACCACAAGTTCCTCTCTCATACTTCCTGAAGTTAAAGCACTTGGCTGTCCTCTAATGACTTTGGATCCTTGTCCTAGATACTTTGGCTTGTTTCTAATCCCACTTCCGGACCTTCCACTATTTTCCTCAATGTCCTTCTCGACCTTATATGCTCTATCTATGACTGTCTGATAATCAGCGAAACCATCAATCCATAATTTCTTCCTATACTGACTCCTCAAACCTGTTACAAACTTCTGAACCCTTTTCACTTCATGCGATACCAAATGAGGGCAAAACCTAGCTAATTCCTCAAACTGGGTGAATGCGATCTACCGTCATGTTCCCTTGTTTTAGTCCTAAGAATTCAATCTCCTTCTTATCCCTTGTAACCATTGAAATGAAGTAGTCCTCAAACTGTTGAGTGAAATTATCCCAAGTCTGGGGCGTATGATCCCGCTCCCAACTTCCCTTCAAATTCTGCCACCACTGATCAGCTAAACCTTCAAGTTTGAATACGGCATACCTAACTTTCTCTTCGTTGCGACTTTCCATAACCTCAAAGATTTTGTTCATTCTCTCTAACCATTTTTCTGCCCTTAACGGACCCGGATATCCATTAAAACTCGGTGGATTCATCTTCACAAACCTTTCTAATCCATCACTTTGATATCCCTCAGGTTGATTCGGAACCGATCCTCTAGTCTCCATATTATGTACAAACATCCTGAAAAATTTCATCATCTCTTCATTCTGATTTCCACCTATACCCATATCTCCTTCGTTTTCTAGAACCTTTCGCTGATCACAATTGCTTCCGGCCATTAGAACGAACTCCTGCATTAAACACTCGGCGTTAATTTACCACACATTCCCACTTAGTCTAGACATCTACCCTTGACCTCTAAACTAAGCTACGATATTAACCTGTGAGCACCCCAACCCGGGACCTAACACGTGTCCCGAGCTAAGGGAGCTCAAACTAAGAAAATCCATCTAAATTTTTAAAACATTTATTTGCCTTTAAAAGAAAACCACCTTTCAAACTTCCAATAAAATCAATTGGAAATATCTCTACTTAGAGGAAATCCAACCACAACTTTTAATAAACCGAAATCTGATCAATTACATTGGAAACCTTAATTAACCTTGTTTAACAAAAGAGTTTTCCATACAAATTACAAAAGAAGACTACTTAATAAATACTCCTAACAACCGACTCCTATACTTAACTTGTCAAGCCCCAAAGCAAAAGTCCACAATGAAATCCCGGCCTCACCGGTTCGGGTCACACGTCTCGGAATCTAAAACAAGAAAGGGAGAGGGGTGAGAATAAATCTCAATGAGCTATTATGAATGCAGCAAGATGCCATACAAGATGTAACACGTAGCATGGTAACACTTAACACATTATGAAAGCGGTAAACACCTTACGTTACCTCATTTTACCTTTTCCCGTCTGAACAATAAGTCGTACAACGTGGGAGTAAAACTCCACTCTTTGGTGAATTGCCTCCAGCACATTCACCTCTTATAGGCCTCATTCCCCAGAGATCCATATAAGAAAGGATACCTATATTAGTGTATCCAAAAATAACATCTTCCCTCCGTACAACGATCGCAACAGGTCTGTAAAGGCTTCTTCATGCTCAATACAGTCGTTAGCACAGCCCCACTCCGTGGCCACAGAGGGGGAAGGGTCACCGGTATGATGAACTTTCAATCAATTATAGAACAAATCAATAATTGATTGACTTCCATCATACCCACCCGAACATTCAAGCACATACCAGATACTTGAATTATAATCCACAAAAGGGATAAACATATAGTAACATGGTAAAATATACTCACGTTACAACCATACTATAGTGCAACAGTTCATGTAATACACTATGCATAATACCATTAACGAATTTAAATTCAAGTAAGGTATCCATATAACCACATAATCCACACCGGGATACAATATAACAATACCAAATAATCCACAAAGGGGATAATCATACAACCACATAGTAAACATATCCACACATTAGGAATCATAACAACGTATCAAATATTCCACACTTGGGAAGCCGCATAACACTTGCCAAATAATTCCCACTTGGGATGCCACATCACAAATTGCCAAATAATCCCTACTTAGGATATTAAGGTAACCATATAATCAATAATTCCACAAATTGGAATAACAATGTCACAAGGTGGTACATACCCCTTTACCAATTAGCTCAATAATGGAACTTATGGCTTCTACACCCTTTGCAACCATTCACCAAAGCTATGGAGTAAGTAAGGCCACTATGTATCATAAACCATTCCTACATAGTCATTATACAACCTCGAATAACCTTAATAAAAGTTCAAGATCTATTTCCCAAGTTGGAACTATTTTGGTGAAGTCACAAATCAAGCCTATCAACCATTTACGGAACAATAATTAAACTACTTCCACAATTCCATTTTGATCACTTAATATGTCATTGAGTAGCCAAAGTATTCTACTTTAATCTAGGTTAAAGAGATTTCATTTTGGTTCTAGTTTGATTAGGTTTAAACAGCTTAGAAATTGGTTAAGTGTTTTCAGTCCAGGGCACGACTCGTGCCCCAGGGCACGACTCGTGCCCATTTGACCATTCTCAGATTCATGCGTCCTCACTGTCACGACATAGTTAAAATCCAAGGGACGACTCGTCCTCATCAAGCACGACTCGTGCCTAAGGGGCACGACTCGTGCTCGAGCCCACTTGAACAAGGCTGGAAATACCTATGTAGCTATACCAATTTATCCCAACCCAAGTTTCCTCTATTTTGTGAACATAAAAAGGTTTACTAACTTCATCCATATCATTATAGATCATTTAAATCTCCAAAATAACATCAACCTAGGTTACTCACTCTTGGATTTACTACTCATTCAACCATCACAATATCACATTTCACACTTAGTTTCTAAATCTAGTTCAATCCACTTTCTTACATTCTTAATCAACCTTTATGAACAATACTATCATTCTAAGGCATTATCAAATTCCTCCACTCTAAGAATGTTTTCAAGGCATCAAACAATCATTAATATCACAATAACAACATCAAATCATTGATGAGCATACAAAGAAAGGAAGTCATAATAACTCACCTTAGGGTTTTAAATGTGGAAGGTTGATCTTTATATCTTGATGGACTCTCCTAGATTATCCCACTTCAAGGATGTTCTTGGACTTGGATTTGATGGAGGATTTGCTTGGCTTCAACACTTGTACAAAGGGGACTTCAATGGAGGCTTCAAGTTTTTCTCTAGGAAGAAGGAAGTAAGAATGAAATGAAGGAGGAGGAAGGAGAGTGAGGAATATGATGGAGAGGGGAGGGGACGGTCAAGGAGGAGTAAGAGGAGGGGTTAGGGGAGGACACTTGGCAAGGGGAGGGGAGGTTACAAACTTTGGCCCCCCCATTAAAATCTACTAAGGCTTTCACCCTCACCATTTTAATTTAAATTTAACTCATTTATCCAAATAATTCATCCTACTCAATTCACCTCCTTGCACTATTTATCATTTTTCCATTTTTATTATTTCCCCAAATTTCTTTATTTAATATCCAATAAATTCTCAAGAGGTTCCAAATTCACTTCTCACCCAAATTATCTTAAATTAAGAATTTAAAGACATAATTGAACACATAAAATAAATATAAATATTAAAAGCATTTAATATAATATTAAAAATTGATGCCTAGGGTTGGGGTCGTTACAACGGTTCTGACGACGACTCCGAGTCGGAGTGATTACGGCCGTCCCCTTATGCCATGCTTTGACTCTTTTTAGGGAGAGAGGAAATGCATGTGCTATTTTTGTTCTTTTGGATTGTAAAACAATATTTTTTATTACTCTTGTACTTTGACAATTACAATTTTTTTTTATTTATGCATTTGCGAGCTTATATGCATGAGTTCGTCCCAAGAAAGGCACGGGATGGTGGCTTTTGGTGTGATCGGGTGTTTTTTGCGATTTTTGTATGTTTTGGGCAACATTTATGTGCCTGTGGGTGTGTCGGATGTTCCGAATCCTCTCCCGTGGGCTTTATGAGCGAGGGGAAGTGTTTGGGTATGTTTTTATGGTGTTTTGGACAGGTTTGGGTGGTTGTTTGAGCAAGCGTTGGGTCGCTTTGGTATTGCTGCAGTTGCAGCTGTGGCTGTTGCTGATGTAGCTCTCTATGTCGTCCGACACAGGGCTTATTGGGACCTTTATGTCGCACGACATAGAGAGTCTGTGGGACAGATTTCTTGGTCAGTAAGTTTCAGTACTTTATAAAAGGCAGATTCGGGAACAGTTCATTCCAGCAGCCACATCAGGTGTTGAGTTTGTCTTTCACCTCAAAATTAGCCCCAAGATTTGATCATTGGTCCAAAATGGAACATTATGACGACAGGTCTAAGACTAAAGAGCGTCAATTTCATTCCGATCTCATAGATCTGACCCGCCGTCATCGCAGCAACAATAGGAGGATCATTGACCAACGATATGGGTTGAAATGCATCTGGGCATTGAAGGAGTGGGCGGTAGACTGGAACCTTCTCCGGGCCGCATCCAGACACTGGGACCGGGAGAGGCATGTCTTTACCCTCTCGTATAATGATCTCACACCTACGATTGAGGAGTTCCGTGCACTGATTGGGGGAGCTGAGCTTAGAGATCCTGTCTTCCCGCGAGATTCGCGACCTTTGACTGAGCAATTGGCCGACTTCTTGGGATTTCGTGCAGAGCAGGTGACTGATCTGATTCTCGACCTGTCCTTTGTTGACCTGGCCCAGATAGCCCGATTGGCTGTGTCATGCCCAGAGCAGTTTGACTTATCTACAGCCATGGACATCTTTATGCTGATTATGATCTCCCTATACTGCTTCTGTGAGTATGATGGGGTATGCTCCGGCTTGCTGCTGGGAGTTGTTAGACAGATGCGGGGCTCTCGAGGTATCACACTGACTGAGGTTCGACCCGGGCAGGGAGAGAGAGACATAGTTCCCATTCCTGGCCGGCAGAGACCTATCACGGGATGGACCGACTGGCTGGAGGATCGGTGCACATGGGACGCGGCAGCCCCAGTCTTTTGTCATTGTGGCTCTTTGAGCGGTTGAGGCTTATTTCCCCGTTACCTGTTGGACAGACTGCAGCACCTTGGGTTACGCAGCAGAGGCGAGTGGCTCCCGAGGTTTCACAGAAAGGTTGGCAGAGGCGGCTGGCCAGGTATACTACCACTGATATCCAGTACTGGGTTCCTGGATGGAGGCTCGAGATCATGAGCGGTAGGCAGGATGGATCTGCTATAGTGAGGCTGCCAGGACTACACTTCTCGTCATTCAGTATCCCCTTGCTTGTTCAGAGGCAGTATGGATACCCACAGCAGGCTGTTGATGGGTTCAGGGAGCAGATGGATCGGGATACTGCCCTTCTTGACATGACTGATGCCTGGACCCTTAGGTTCTTTGCCAGGGCCTTTTCAGGAGCAGCTTTTCCCACTCATACACTGATACGGAAGACTCGGAGGATCACATATCTATCCCCGAGGTACCTTATCTGGTACAGGGAGCAGATGGGACCAGTCCAGGACACCATCGAGGCATATTGCAGAGGGATCCGAGGAGGAGACCCAACTAGCCGGGAGCTACGCGATGTTGAAGCACAGGCTGACCCAGACAATGTGACCGATGACTCGACGGCGGATTTTGAGAGACTCGTGGAGAGGAGAGCCAAGATGAGGGATGACCCTGAAGTTATGGCTAGGAGGGCAGCTCTGAGAGATGAAAGGGCTACCCAAGTGGCATTGAGAGCTGCCGGATTGGTCGACTCGCCGACTCGTATTATTCCCGAGTCGGGGCGACGGGAGACAGAAATGTTTGGGATAGCTAAGCCAAAGACCTCCCGGGGACCGAGGAAGAGGAAGAAGAAGGGTGCTAGTTCAGGAGTGGGAACGAGCGACTAGGATTAGGCGACCTATTCTTGAATCCCTTATTTGCCAACACAGACAATTTAGATGTACCTTTTTAAAAGACATTATTTTGCTAATGTTAATGAGCCGAGAGTAAACCGTGCTTGAACTCATCAATGAATGTATTAATGTGATGAAAGTTGAAATTACTTCAAAACTTAATCAAGACACATTTTGGTGATCACAAATACAACTGTTTGACAGGATTTGGTGATTTTTTATGTTTTTTAGACCGAACCGCGAACGGCTGCCTACGTTCCCCTTTTACAGATTGGACTGAGGGGCTCAGGTCTCCGTAGTTCGACCCAATTTTGTGTTTAAGAAAGGGATAGATAGAAGGGGGACAAATGGTGCAACCCTGTTTTTTACCTAGACCGCCCGTTTTTAGGGTTTTCAGCCTAGTTGGGTATATTCTTTAGCACCTAGCGCGCCCTTTGTTTTGCACGGACTGCCTTTTGAGAGGTTTTCAGTCTCGTCTGGGTACATTATTTTCGCGCTTTTCTTCTTTTTTTTTATCTTTTCTTCTTTTTTTTTTTAGAGGGGGAGACTCGATTCAGATGTAATAACGGCATAATTTGTCGCCGTTCACCGGATGCATGAAGGGGTTTCCATCCAAATCCGTCAACTTCATTGCTCCACCGGAGAAGATTTCTTTCACCAGATACGGGCCTACCCAGACTGGTGCCCACTTGCCCAGAGGACTGAACTGATTCGGTGGCTTTTCTTTTAGGACCAAATCACCAGATACGAGCCTACCCATTGCTTTAAGCCTTCGCTCGTCCAGGAGAGCTAGCTCGTCGTGTCGACTCTGAAGCCATTCTATCTCGTTGACCTCATTTTCAAGCAGGACCCGTAGAGAGGGTATCTCTAGCTCAATGGGTAGAACGGCATCCATCCCATATGTCAAAGCGAACGGGGTTTCGCCGGTGGCAGTTCTTACTGAGGTGCGGTAGCCCCATAGTGCTAAGTGAAGCTTCTCAGGCCAATCCCGGCTCCTTTCAGCCATTTTCCGGATGATCCTTTCTAGATTCTTGTTTGCGGCCTCGACAGCACCATTGGTTTAGGGGCGATAAGGGGAGGACTTGTGTCGCTTGATTCTGAATTCTGCGAGCAGTTTGTCGGTGTGTCCCTCGAAATGTGACCCGTTATCTGAGATAATCTCATTTGGAACTCCGTATCGGCACAGGATGTTTTCTTTTATGAAACGGGCCACCTTTTTGGAGTTGAGGACTTTGTAGGACGCTGCTTCAACCCACTTGGTGAAGTAATCCACAGCGACCAAAACGAACTCGTGCCCGTTACTGCCGGCAGGAGTTATTTTTCCAATGACGTCTATTCCCCAAGTTGCAAATGGCCAAGGAGTGCTCATGCAGTAGAGATCATGGGGAGGCATATGGTTAAGATTGGAGAACCGTTGACATTTATCGCAGGTACGCACAAACTGAATGCAGTCAGTTTCCATGGAGATCCAATAATAGCCCATCCTGAGTATGCTGAACATCATTGCTCGGGCGTTCATATGTGGTCCGCATGCGCCACTATGGACTTCTTCCATGACTTTTCTGGCTTTAGATTTGCTGATGCAGAGCAGAAGTGGCCCTCGATGCCTTTTCTTCCACAGGTCGTCCCCGTAATAACGTCATCGCGCGTACAACCTTTTCAAAGCTTGTAAACTTTTGGCGCGGAGACCTTCTTTTATTCTACCATCCTTTTCCGTTGGGAACGAAGCTTCGCCATGTTTAAGGTACTGAAAGATCTGACTGTACCACAAGTCATCGACCCTTTCTAACTCGATCTGGAAACAGTAGGCGGGATTCTCGCGCCTCCCAACCCTGAATGGTTTTACTGATTTTCCTTTTGGAAGTTTATCTTGGTGACGAGGACTTCTCGTTTTTCTCCGGTGAGGCGAATGCCAGTTTGTGTCCCTTTGGGTTTTTCCGTAGTTCCCAAATTCACCGTGGTTAATACCTCGTCGGCAGCTTGGGCCCGATTATCGTCTCGGTCAAAAACCTGCTTTATATTATCGTTTAAAAAGTTTTCATTTAAAAGGTATGTGTCTTCTTCAAATGAATCATTGTTAACCACTTTTAAGTCATTAAGATTTGTCTTAGTTAACTTATCATTTGTTAAGGTGGCAATTAAGGGATACGCAGAAAGGTCAACCATTTCATTTAATGCAAAAGGGAAGACAGAGTTAAAGACACGGCGATGATCATCGGCCGTGAGAGTACTAGACCTATCTAGAGACTCGAACTCGATAACAAAAGATTCTGAGGACTGACTCAGGATTACAGGGATCGACTTTGACTCAGACACACCAGGACGAGGGGTCAGCCCGAGCTTCTTTGTCATAACTTCCCGGCTGGCGATCGGTCCTTTGAAAGAGATCCAATTTTGGAGTGGCATTTCTGAAGTACTGACGAAGGTGCGCGGATCGATCTTCTTGTCTCCATCAAAATCAATCACTGATACATAATTTTTACCTTCCGGAAAGTCGATCACAGGTATATAATCATCCCCAGTTAGAAGGTCAATCATACCGAGAGGATCTTTATCAACAGCCCCGGCCATTGGTGGCGCATCTTTGCGTAAATCAATCAGTGGTGCTTTCATTGGTGGATCAGCCCCGGTGGGTTTTGACAAATCTGCTCCTTCGAACAAGGCTGCGATATCTTTGCCCATATCAAACTCGGTGATTTCGTTGACCTCCCCGATCATAGGCTCGATCATGGATAACTTTTTGAACTGGCTGGTGAAATCAGGGTTCCCCCAGAAGTGATACTGGCTTTCGAAGGTAGTCACAGCCCCTGGAATGTCAGGCTTGTCAGTGATGAACTCTTTCAAAGTGAGGTCTTCCATTTTCTTGAGCTGGCTTTTGGGGCATGCGAGATCAACACCCTTTTCTTTGACGAAATACTTTTCCAGGGAAGGATGATAAGGACGGAGATTAGGCTTGACATAGGTTTTTCCAGCAGCCCTAGCCTTCTTCTTTTCTGCGGCTTCGATCTTGTCAACCTCTTTGTCCTTGGGGGTCTTCCCGACATATCCCAGACCTTCTTTGTCCCTCTTCAGCTTTAGTTCTTCAAGCTTGTGGGTACCCTGTTGACGTCTTCCAAGACCAAGCCCCGGAATGTAGTTCATACGTCTCATCATTATCATAACTGGGGGGAGCTTGTCAAGAGAGGTTGTTAGGTCGATTGTGCAGATTTGGGCCTTTGGGCTTTCGACTCTGAAACCGCTCAACATCAAGTTGGCTTCATCGTGTTTAATTTCCATTACCGGCCTTCCCTTTTCATTGGTGCCCTCGACGGTGATACTGTCCCCATAGATGATGGTCAGCTCGCCGTCTTGAACGAACTTGACACATTGATGCAAGGTTGAAGCGACGCCATTGATTTGGTGCAGCCATGGTCTTCCTAGCAGAGCGGAGAAGCTGACCGGAATGTCTATCACCTGAAACTCAACCACCAGGGGTTTCTTCCCGAACCACATAGTTAATGGTATCACACCCAGAACTTTCCTAGATGTAGAGTCGTATGCCTTTATGGTCTGGTCGGATGGCTTTAGATCAGTGGCCTTAATGTCCAACAGGCTCATCATCCTGGCAGCAAGACATTCATAGCCGAGCCATTGTCTACCATTACATGGGGAGTCAAGGCGTCCATCTAACTGAACAGTGATGTGCAGAGACTCGTTGTGACTGGCGCCGTATTTTGGCAAATCCAATTCTGTAAAGGTGATGATGTTTCCGTACTGGGCGGTACCTATCAACTGGCATGCTTCGTCGGGGGTGGAATTTACGGATACCATCGTCCTGGATAGAGCTTCCTCCAGCTTCAGCTTGTGAGGATAAGAAGAAGTTAGGAGAGACCAGAGAGAAATGTTGGCCTGGGTTCGTTTTAGCTGTGCAAGGATTGGGTCATTCTCTATTAGGTCTTCTTCGAGTGTCCCCTTGGCGTATGGACTTTTGCCAGCACCTTTCCCCGGAACAACTACTTCTTTGTCTTTTCCCGATGGTCCGGCGACGTCAGTTCCCAACATTTTTCCTGACCTGGTGAGCAAGTTTACCTTAACGTCTTGGCCCTCATCGTGTTCTTCATTTAATTCTTACCAACTCAGAGGAGGCCCATGTGTGGCATATGGCCAGGCTGCTTGTCGCAATTGGTTAATAGTGATTGCCGAGCTTGAATTTGCAGCACACTTAATCTCTTCCCAAGTGAGGGGAGTAGACTGGGAATTGGGGGCCATGCCATCATGCTGGACATTGTTTGCTGTTTTCGCTGCGACCCGGATTTCCTCCCAAGACAGCATGTAGCAGAAGAGAGCGTTTGACTTGTCATCAGCACTGATTGCTTCACCATTTGCGGGTACTATAGGTTCTTCCCTGACTTCTTCGTAGGACCCATCCGGATGATGGATTACTGCGATACCTTGAATGCGCATCACTTCGACATAGCGAGCCCAACCGACCTCTTCACGGGCACGAGAGGCTTCGAGGGCGGCACGGAGGGAAGCTTCCTGAGGAAAGTTGAATTGAGGGTTGACAAACGGACTTCCCGGGGGTGTCATGTGAGGACCCCCGCCGTATCCGCTGCTAGGAGAGGCATTCAGGGCTATGTTTGGCCCTGCGTTCTGTCCTTGATCTGGCCCTGTGCCCGGACTGATATTCTGATTCTGAGCTGGATCTGCGTTCGGACCCAGACTTGCTGAACTCTGCGAATCTGCCATTTCTGAGACTGCTGAGAATGAATCCCTGACTAGAGAGAGACTGATTAACCGACCACCCGGAACTCTGACCCAATTCTTGCTCGCTGAAAGAGGGAGAGAACGGTTTTAGGTAGGGGAGAGGATAGGCTGAGGACGGACTCATGCATATGCTCTTTTTTTTTATATATATTTTTTGTTTTTTGTTTAAAAATGATTTTATTAGTCCTAGGAATGGTTGGAAAAGGGGGAAACCTTCTTTTTCGCATTCTACTCTATTCCTAGATCAGTGGGTTCTATCACTACGTCTATAGACCCCCTGTATTCCACCTGTATTGCACCTCCGGGACGGACAATCCCGGCAGAGGTCCTATAGGGCACGTGGAACCCACCGACCGAAAGGGAGAACGAACCTATAGGCATACGAGCCAAAACAAATCAAACTCGGGGTTTTCAAAACCAAGTCCAAGTCAACGTCTAAACTCGGGAGGAGAGAGGGTCGAGCGTACGTTTGAACGTATGAGACCGCAATGACCTCTCCTCTTTTCGAGTTGGAAATCTGGCATGGCCTCTCGTCACTTGGTGGCGAAATTTCGGCATAACTCTTGTTAGTATGCGTTAAGAAATCGACATGGTCCCGTGTTGACACATGTCGAGAACGCGTCATGACTTCTCACGAAGCCAAGCCGAGAAATCGATATGTACCTACGTAGAGATATGTAGAGATCTTAACGTGTACTTACGTTGGAATTATGTCGTGATTTCGACACGAAGAGGGAAAGTATGCCAAGATTGACGAAGCATGACTCGGACTTTGTGAGAAAATTTTGAAAAACCGAGTTTAAGATGTTTTGAAAAGTATTGGCCAAAAACCAACCGGTCACGGTAGAAAGTGTGTCACGGATAAGTGTTGGCTGACTCACAGGCTAGGAGGACTTTAGGCGCTCAAACGTCAGCGAAACATGTCACTTTCCGCGATGCCGTCCGTACACTCCCGGGTTCTAACTCTATGTGCGGGTAGAGTGCGAGTAGTGTGAAGGTATTTTCTAGAAAAAACTTTTCTTTTTTTTTTCTTTTTGCTTTTTTGCAAAAGGTTATTTTTTTTTTTTTGTTTTTGATGCAGTATGCAAAGAAAAGGTAAAAGAATGAGTCAAAGCATGACAAAAGGGGACTGCCCCAAATGTCAGAATTTACCAGCAGCTGTAGTCTTGTATCCCTCTGCCCTGTTCTATTGTGACGGAACAAGCAAGTAGCAAAAAAGGAAAAGAGCCCCGACTTTCGATAGTATCACATACCAAAGCATGATAGAGCATGGAATCAAGGTAAAGCACACAAAATGACACAGATGCACACACACAAGGTAAATGCCGAAATTGTCCAAGTTGATTAGAAGAAAGTTAGACTCTCTTAAGAAAAACTTTTCTCTTTTTTCAGAAAACAGAAGAATGATACTGGTACGTGGGATTGTTAGACCACCATTTATCCCAAGCCCCGGGTTAGGGAGCGATACAGGAAGGTTAGTGGTTTCCACCTATATACCAAGTATCGACTTCATTTTTTAGAACAAAAAGTTTTTCAAAGTCCCCAGCGGAGTCGCCACTGAATGAACGCTCGCCCGAAAACAAGAAGTATTTTCTCTTTTTTTTTTTTTTCTTTTTTTTTTTTGAGTCGCCACGCCGTTTTTAGAGGAAAACATTGAAAAACCTAATTTTAAGAGATTTTGAGTCCGGGAGTCTGGTTACGTGTTGGGAAGAACTAGAGAGTTCACCCAACACGCCCCTTTCGGGACTTTCAATCAACATTTGGACAAATATGGACATTTAAAGTGTGTGTGCGATGTGTGTAAACAAGTAAAGTGTGCAAGCCTTAAATTTCATTAATGGTATGGAACTGAATACAACTTGCGAGCCATGATAGGGGGCCGCACCCTTTTTACACGTGATATCTTTTATCGCAAGGCAGAGGTTTTGAGACAGATTGTCCCTTACAGAGGTAAAGCTACTCGAGAAATGAAAAGACATTATTTTGCTCATTTAGGACACTATTTAGTGGTCTAGAACCCAGTTTGGGGTTGATGGGAGTGGACAAAGTCACGATAGGCTTTGTCGACGCGGATGTCACATGACATAGAGTCTTTTGAAGTCTTCTATGTCACGTGGTGATCCTCTTCCGTCAAGTGGGTTGTGCCCAAACTGAGTTTAGGCACTCAAATAGTGGCTTATGAACCAGAAGATGCTTAGGTAGGCTTTGAGTCCCAAAGGGATGGGCCTAGCAGATTCTGAAGTCCAAGAATGGCTTTGCAGCCTTCTGGGAGTCCCATGTCGTATGACACAGGATCTCCATGGAGACCTATGTCGCACGACATGGGGAGCCTGTTTCAGTGCCCTTCAGTCTGTTTGGTTCCTCCTTTGTTCCCCAAGCAAACCAAGCATCTTTATTGATTATAAACAGTAATATAAAACTATAATGTGGGTATTATGGGAAGATCACATGGCTTTAGTGACCAAATGTGATAAATCACATATTTTATGGCCACTTTGAAGTAGCCATCACTTCCTAACCCAATGTAGCTAGGCAAAGATTGAAGCTTTATTGGTGTGTGTACCACCAAATATCCAGATCTGAGGTGGGGAGAAGTGAATATTGAAGATTCACTCCTCCACCACCTTTGTCATGCAAAATCCCAATTTCTACATGGTAAGAGAGCAAATATGCATGCAAGGTATATTTAAAGACTTTATTTAAAGGGAGAGAGAGGTTTAGGGTCTACCTATTGTAGTCCACGAAGTAGGATCACCAATAGTATGGTGTCTACCCCTTCAATTACCACCAAAGGAAGCTTCTTGGAGCCTTGACCTTGAAGTGTGTGTGTGTGTGTGAGGAAGGAGGTGAGTGTGTGTGTGAGGGAGAGGGAGAGACTCTATTTGGCAAGAGTTTCCCCTATTTTTTTGGTATTCCTCTCAGAGTTTGGACCCTCACTTTGGTTCTCTTCCTTTCTCTTTTTCAAATGACCAGCCATGCCTTCTATTTAAAGGCATCCTGATGGGGCTTCTTATGTCGCACGACATAGGCAGTTAAACCGCCTTAGTGGCCCTTGTCGGACGACAGCGTACACATTTTGGCCATAATGGGCCAAGTGGCTGGCAGGCCCAATGGATTGGTGGGCTCTGGGACTTCTTATGTCGCACGACATAGGCAGTTAAACCGCCTTAATGTCCATGTCGTCCGACAACGTACATCTTTTGGCCATAATGGGCCAAGTGGCTGGCAGGCCCAATGAATTGGTGGGCTGCTGGGATTTTTGGACACTAATTGCTTTTTAGCAATTTGTGTAAGCCCAAATTTAATTAAATTGAATCCAAAACTTGAGTTCGGATTGGGGTACTCACACCATGAGAATGATGAGAGAAATGGGTTATCTTCCGAGGCTTGGATTGGGCAGAAGACTCCAGGGTCGCAATACCATCATTGATGTAAAGGAACAGACTACCAGATATGGCTAGGGATACAAACCGAACTCTCGGGATGGCAGAAAAGCTAAAGGGGTCCAGCTCTATCCCTACAGTTTATCCCTGACCCATTACTTTACAAAAGGTGGGACTCAATACGATGAAAATGACCATCAGACCTCCCTGAGGAGAACCCTTCTGGAAAAAACTTGAGAAAGTTAGGGGAAAACCAGCAAATCCTGTTCGGAGAATGTTCCTTGACTTGCCAGACATCCCGGGAGCTACCATTACCGTTCAGAATGAGTATGTAGTCAAGGGAAATTAGAGCAGTGTCAAAGAGCTGGCATCCTTCTCATCCGGGGTAATGGATTTCTTCGCCTTCGAGTTATCTCTTCCAAAGATCAGCCAGATAGAAGCTGCCAGTAGTAAAGACAGTGAGTGGGGCTTGCAAAAGTTGTTTGATGAAGAAGTACAGATCCCAGATTTGATCGACTTCAGCTCAGATGATGAAGTAGTTGCCGTAATCGGAGATGGTGGTGAAGATCCTTTCGATCCCCGCACTTTGGTAACTAAGACAGAGATGCCGTTGAAGAATTGGGAGACATTCTCAGGGCCGATAGCCAGCCGACAGCAAATGATCATGGAGCTTGGATTGGTACCCGTCCTTCTCAACCTGGTCGTGTCAAACACCCATTGTCCATACAATTGAGTCGGGAATCTTTGAATTCCGGTCCTCGAGTCGTCCTCGTGCCTCACGCCTGCGGATTATGAATATGTAATCGATGTCATCTTTCCTCTTTCTTTGAATAAAATAACAGATATTTCTGATTATCCCCTTATTGCCAACTTAACAAATGATAAATTAACTCAAAACTTAACAACAATTAATAATGAATCATTTGAAAAAGATGCAAACACACTAAACGAACAATACATTAAAGAAATCTTTAAGCAAAGTTACGTAAAAGAGGAAAACCGGGCCCAAGCTGCCGAGGAGGTTTTGACAAGTGTGAACTTGGGTACTGTCGAGGAACCTAAAGAGACACAGATTGGAAACTTCTTCCAGGGGGTTGAAAGGGACAGACTGGTTAATTTGCTCAGAGAATACATGGACGTCTTTGCATGGTCGTACAAGGATATGTCGGGGCTAGACAGTTCAATAGTAGAGCACAGAAACCCTCTAGCACCAGATGCTAAGCCAATAAAGCGAGCGAGAAAAATCAAGCCGTAGAATGGTCTCTACAGGTCAAAGAAGAAATTGAGAAGCTACTGCGGGTAGGATTCATCAGAGTCATCGAATATCCGACATGGTTATCCAATATTGTGACCGTCACCAAGGCTAATGGAAAGGTGCGCTGCTATGTAGATTTCCGGGATCTGAACAAGGCCAGCCCCAAAGACGATTACCCCTTGCCATACATAGACGTCCTGGTGGACTCCACTGCCAACTACGAAGTCAAATCCTTCGTTGATGGCTTTGCAGGCTACAACCAGATCAAGATGGCCGAAGAAGACCAAGAAAAGACTGCCTTCACCACACCGTGGGGAACTTACTGCTATACAAGAATGCCATTTGGGCTTAAGAACGCCGAGGCTACTTATCAAAGGGCGCGACCGCGCTTTTTCATAACATGATCCACAAGGAGATTGAGGTCTACGTCGACGACATGATAATCCACTCCAAAGGCGAGGACGGGCAGCACTTTTTGACTCGCGAAAGTTCTTTGAGAGAGCCGAGACAACATTCCATGAGACTAAACCCCTGCTAAATGCACCTTCGGAGTGACAAGGGGAAAAGTGCTTGGGTATATGGTCACGGAGCGAGGTATCGAAGTCGACCCGAAAGATCAAAGCCATTATGGACATGAGGCCACCTCAAACCCGCACAGAAGTCAAAAGCTTTATGGGCAAACCGGTACATCGCCCGTTTCGTCAATCGGTTGACCACTATGTGCGAGCCCATCTTCAAGCTCATGAAGAAGAATGTAGACACCGATCTTGGACCGAAGAATGCCAGGATGCCTTTGACCGCATCAAAGCATACTTAGTACATCCTCCAATACTATGCCCCCACATAGACGTAAACCTCTTCGCTCTATCTCACCGTCACCGATACGGCGGTTGGGGCTATGCTTGCTCAGGAGAAGAAAGACTCTCGGATAGAGAATGCCATTTACTTTGTCGTGCGAAAGGCTGCAGGGAAGTGAGCTCAATTACTCGGCATGTGAAAAGACACATGCAGGGACTCGTCCGGGTAGTCGGCAAGTTGAAGCATTATATGCAGGCCCACCCTGTGAATTTGGTCTCAAAAATGGATCCCATCAAGTATATCTTCGATAAGCCTTCTCTCTCGATGCGTCTAGCAAAGTGGTCCTTCTTCTTAGCAGAGTACGACATCAGCTATGTGACCAGAGAGGCCATCAAGGGCCAAGCATTGTCAGACCATCTGGCAAACTTTCCCAGTAATGAGGACCGTGGGCCTGAACCCCAATTCCCAGATGAAGGGATCTTTGTAGTCGAGCCAGAGAATCGATGGCAACTTTTCTTTGATGGAGCCGCTAACAAAAAAGGAAATGGCGTAGGGATGCTACTAGTCGATTCGAAAGATGAGCATACACCCATAGCCCTCAAGTTGAACTTCCCTGCCACGAACAATGTCGCCGAGTACGAAGCTTGCATTGCTGGTTTGGAGGCTGCCTTAGAAAGGAATGTCAAGGAGCTCGAAGTTTATGGAGACTCAGCCCTGATCATCAAACAGGTCTCCAACAAATGGAAGACTGTGGACCCTAATCTTCAACGGTATCATGCCCATATGGAGGAGTTGACTGGACAGTTTAGAGAAGTGACTTTCCACTACTTGCCAAGGGAAAAGAACAGATTCGCAGATGCCCTTGCTACTTTAGCCTCACTGGTAGAGATCCCCGAGGGAAAAGCCATAAAACCCTTCAGAGTGGGTAGAAGAGAAGCCCCGCCTTTCTCTTGTGAAATAGACCTGGGACCCGAGCCTATCAAGTAACCGTGGTACAATCAAATTTACCAGTTCCTCAAAGATGGAGAGTCAGCTTTCAGAGATGAAGAAGGTAGGCCAAAAGAAGGTGTCAAAGCCAAGAGCTTGCAAGCCCTGAAAAGGTTGGCCTCCCATTATGTCATTTTAGGAGGAAACCTGTACAAGAAGTGGTATCAAGGACCACTACTCTTGTGCGTCACTCAAGAAAGGGCCAAAGAGTTGATGACCGAAGTCCACAATGGTTCATGCGGTCCTTATATGAACGCTAGAGCCCTGATGCAAGTAATCCTAAGAATGGGTTACTACTGGATTTCTATGGAGACAGACTGTGTCCAACATGTCCGAGCGTGCGACAAGTGCCAGCGGTTTGCCAACCTCAACCATCTCCCGCCTCATGACCTGTACTGCATGACGACTCCCTGGCCGTTTGCAACTTGGGGTATTGACGTGATAGGGAAGATAGCCCCGGCAGGAAGCAATGGGCATGAATTCGTGTTAGTGGCAGTCGACTATTTCACCAAGTGGGTAGAGGCCAAGTCCTACAAGGTCCTCACTTCCAAGAAGGTGGCCCAGTTTATCAAAGAAAACATAATGTGTAGATATGGGGTGCCCAATGAGATCATTTCTGATAACGGGTCACACTTTGAAGGGGACTGCGGTAGATTGCTGTTAGAGTTCAGGATCACTCGCCACAAGTCGTCCCCGTACAGACCTCAGACTAATGGAGCCGTGGAAGCTGCTAATAAGACGCTCGAACGGATCATCCGGAAAATGGCCACCCGTGGTCGTGATTGGCCCGAAAAGCTGCACCTAGCACTCTGGGGCTACAGAACGTCTGTCAGAACAGCCACAGGAGAAACTCCTTTTGCCCTAACTTACAGGATGGAAGCAGTGTTACGAGTAGAGTTCGAAATCCCATCGTTGAGGGTCCTCCTGGAAAACAGTGTCAACGAAGTAGAATGGTTGCGTAGCCGGCATGATGAGTTGGCCCTGCTCGACGAAAGAAGGCTTAAAGCCATGGAGCATACCCGAGCCTATCAGAGGCGAATGGCCAGAGCATTTGACAAAAAGGTCAAGGCCAGGGACATCAAAGAGGGTGACTTAGTGCTGAAAGTGAAGCCCCCTACCAGAGACAACCCCCTGGGAAAATGGGAAACCGTTTGGATCGGCCCGTATGTGGTGCAGAAGATACTATCGGGAGGAGCCATGAAGCTTGCAGACCTGGACGGCAATCCCTTTATCCACCCAGTCAACGGTGATAAGCTCCGAAGGTACTATGTCTAAAATAAAAAAATAAATAATAATAAAACAAAAAAGAAAAAAATATTAGTGCAAAAAGAGTAATACCCATCTAGGCTGAAAACCCAAAAAGGGCGATCTAGGCAAAAAACAGGGTTGCACATAAAAAAATATTAGTGCAAAAAGAGTAATGTCCAGCTAGGCTGAAAACCCAAAAAGGGCGGTCTAGGCAAAAAACAGGGTTGCACATAAAAAAAAAAAAGTTCACCAGAATGAACTACGAAGATCTGAGCCCCTTAGTCTTTCTTGTAAAAGGGGAACATAGGCAGCCATTTATGGTTCAGTCTAAACAATAAAAAAATAAAGGGGATTCCAGTTTCCATAAAACGGGTCCCGAGCAAATCAATAAGACATTTGAAGTTTCCATGAAATTGTGTCTTGATTAATTTCTAAGATAATATCTCTTGTTCATTACAAGTTAAAAACTCCTTGATGAGTTCAAGCACGGTCTACTCTTGACTCTGCTAACCTGCTACACAGATCTAAAATACAATAAAATGCCTAATAAGCTACTGTGTTTGCAAAATGGCAACAAGGGAATCCTAAGAAAAGATCTGTCAGTCGTCACTCACTGAGTCTTCTTTGGTCTTCTTCCCTTTACCTCGACCTCGTCGAGTTTTCTTTCTCTTCTTCTCTATGATGTCGGTCTCCCTCATTCCGATCTCCGGTATCCTCACTGGAGGCTACATCAAACCCGTGTCAATAAGTGCCCTCTCAACTCGGGCACGAGTCCTCACTTCCTCCCTCTGAGCCTCAGTCAAAGGAGTGACCTCGGACAATCTCTTGTATCGAGCCTCCATATCTCTGATCAGGTCACCCGACTGGTTATGGCGACTCGCCTTAGCCTCAGTCTCCCTCAGAGTCCTACTCAAGTCGCAGTCAGCTCCCAATAAAGCCTGACGTCTCTCCCCCAATATGACCTGAGTCGCTCCCATCTCCCTCTCGTACCAATCTATGTAGACAGTGGTCAAGATGGTACTCTTCCTGCTCCTGAAGATAGCCCTGGGTGGGAAAGCAGTATATGTCCAAGCACTTGAGAAGAGTGAGAAGCTGGCTGGATCCCTCATATCTAATGGCACCACCTCCATGGTACGGATGTCCTCCCAATCCCCCAACGGCTCCTGTAAGGCCCCGAACTGCCTGGATACCAAGCAGGGTATGTAGAAGGATGACCAGCAGAACCCTGGAACCCTCACTATATAGGACTCCTGAAATATCCTCCTGGTCTGCAACCTCCAGTGAGGTACCCACCACCGGATGTCCGAAGTGGATAACCTAGCCATCATCAGCTCCCAGCTACCCTGGTCCTGCTGTCGAGGTGCACCCCTCCGGGAAATCACCCAAGGGTACTGTGTCGGTAAAGCCCCTTGCAAAGCCCCAAGCCTCTCCTGCAGCCATAAAGTCAACACAGCCGGACTCCCAGACCTCATGAAATGGTCTCCCCTAGCCATCCTATCAATGCCATGAAGGGTCTCACCCAAAACCAGTGGGACAATGTCCTTCCCAGCCCTGCAATCTCTGACCATGTCTAAGAGACCACCATGACAGATCCCCACGGACTCAGCGGTGAACAGAGAAGAGAATATACAGAGGATAAAGGCATCCATAGCCACCGTGGTCGCAACCATAGCTGGAGACCCAAACCTGCCTGGGATATCAGAAAGGTCAATCCTGTCCGGGGCTATCATCATCTCCTCAGCCTCTCCCAGAGAAATCTGCATAAAAGATGCAAGCTTTGCCACCACCGGCACGTCTTCGATCAGCGGAATCGATATAGCCTCAATTTCTGGACCCCCAATCAAGGCTCGGAAGTCTTCATGCGTTGGGACAATCTCATTGTAAGAAAAGCAGTAAACATGTCTCCGGACGTCCCAAAACTTCGCTGCTTCTCTCAAAAGGTCCCAATCGGGCAGGAGATCCCTCAAATGCCATAAAGACTTGATCTTGAAGGTAGAATCAAGCAATCCCTTGTGAGATTGGAAGTTATATCTCACCCAAGACTGAAGATCGGACAGAAAGCGGTCTTTTTTCCCCCTTTGCAATCTAACGGGCTTCTCCATTGCAAAATGATCAAAGGTGGTGTCTTTAGATCCAATATGTGCTCTGGGAACAGTTGGGATAAGTCTAGGTTGAAAATGAAATGAAATGGCCAAGCCTTGGTTTTATTCTGAAAATAACCGGTCCAGACAGAACTGTGAGCCGCACGGCCTCATTTGCTCCAGAGACCATGCCGCACGGCCTCATTTACCTGATGTAAATGGCAAATCTGCAGCAACCAAGTTGCTGCCCAAAGGGAGTTTTCACCCCACTTTTTCAACCAAAACCTGTACAAAAACATGTTCAAAGACCATCCAAGCATTTATATATCATTATATATTATTTTGGCCCGCCAAATTTCCCCAATTCCAAGCAAAAAACTGCCCCGAGGCTCAAGTAATATGCAAATTAATAAAGCATAAATAGAAAAAGCAAATAAAACAGTATTACATTGTTTTCGCCCCATCGGCGCCTAAATAAAGCAAAAACGCCCCATCGGCGCCTAAATAAAGCAAAAAATAAACAAAATGTGCATAAAACTTGTTCATTGTTTGTTTTCTTCCTAAATCAACCCTAGAGACCTCCTAGGCCTCCGATCCTTCCTCTTCATCGCTACTCAGCTCATAGACGCTAGCCTCCCTCATCAAGTCCTCCTAACTTTAGCTACCTCTATCACAGATAGTGAAGTACGCTCAAGTTCTCCTAACTTTAGCTACCTCTATCACAGATAGTGAAGTACGCTCAAGTTCTCCAAACTTTAGCTACCTCTATCACAGATTGTGAAGTACGCTCAAGTTATCCAAACTTAAGCTACCTCTATCACGAATAGAGAATTACGCTCAAGTTCTCCTAACTTAAGCTACCTCTATCACAGATAGTGAAGTACGCTCAAGTTCTCCTAACTTAAGCTACCTCTATCACGAATAGAGAAGTACGCTCAAGTCCTCCTAACTTTAGCTACCTCTATCTCCTCGATAGTGAAGTACGCTCAAGTTCTCCTAACTTTAGCTACCTCTATCACAGATAGTGAAGTACGCTCAAGTTCTCCAAACTTTAGCTACCTCTATCACAGATAGTGAAGTACGCTCAAGTTCTCCAAACTTAAGCTACCTCTATCACGAATAGAGAAGTACGCTCAAGTATCCAATCAGGTGACAACCTCCATTAATTGTCAATCAGGTGACAACCTTCATTAATTGTCAATCAGGTGACAACCTCCATTAATTGTCAATCAGGTGACAACCTCCAGTAATTGTCAAAACCTCAAGGATCCTAGACATCGTTCCTAACTATCTAGTGATGCTTGAACTACGATCATGGCTTGATTCCTCCGGGATACGTAGGTAGCCTTTCATAAAAGGTCCAGCCATCCGACCACTTTGGTCACCCTGTTCCTTCGTCACTCCTCAGTGATGAAATAGCCCCTCATAAAGGTCTTGACATCTGAACACCTCGGTCATTTCTAGCATATCCCCAGTAGGATCAATGGCTTGACCTCCTAGGTCATTTTTTCTGCTATTTCCCCAACAAGAGACCAGTTTTCTCTTCTTTATTCCTCAGCGGATCTTTTCAGAACTACGGCCTGGCTTGATTCCCACTCGGGATACGTAGGTATCCTTCCAGAGGTTCAGCCACTCGACCACCTTGGTCATCCTAATCCGTCTCGGCATTCGCCAGATCGGATCCTTTTCTATCGACAACCCCACTCGCCCTGCAAGTGACATTGCCGAGGGGCTTCTGTAAGTACCCAAATCTGGCTCATGCCTTCCGGTTAATTTTCCCGGCAATTCCGATAAATTTCCCGGTAATTCCCCAGACTTTCCTAGAGTTCCGGAACAATTCCGGAACCATTCCAAACCTCTTGAGGGCTGAAGGGAATGCTTAGTAATTAAGAAACACGTTTTTCTTAATTACAAAAAGCTTCTAGAATTGCCACCTTGCATGATTCTAGAAACATGCTGAGTCATTGTGGATAATGCCGCACGGCTTCATTAGCCCTATCCAGACTGCCTATAAATAGAACCCTACTCTACCCATTTAACAACAACAACAAGGAGAGCAACACCAGCATAAAAACACTCTCTAAATACTCCACGAAGATCAGGAAGTTGAAGGTGCCAAGAAGCCACCCCCCTCCTCCTTGAAGCCTCCAAGAGTTGGTCCTACCGCTAGGCAAACCCCCAAGAATAAGAGGCAACCACCATTGGTAACCTTTCACTCCCTTACCTTGCATAATGCTTGTCTATATGATTTAATTGCTCAGTGCATACATAAATTGTCATTATCCTGCTTAGGACTTGGCATTTATCAATTAAAGATCCTATCTTTATAATACCCCCTTTCCCCCCTTAGCATCCTTTGCATGAATTAAGCATCACTTGCTATTAAAAATGTAGTCTTTACATCCAAAGGTGCATCCTTTGCACCTAAAAATCCTATTTTTACACAAAAATGTCATCTTTATGCATCCTTTGCTCATAAAAATGCAATCTTTACATCCAAAATGCATCATTTGCATATAAAAATCATATCTTTACAATAAAGGGGCATCCTTTGCACCTAAAACCCATTTACATGCATCCTTTGCATTAAAAATCATCTCTTTGCATGAACTTAGCATCCCTTGCTTTCAAAATACAATCTTTGTGCATCCTTTGCATATTAAATCCTACTTTTCCTCATAAAAATGCATCCTTTGCATAAAGATCACTTCTTTACATCAAAAAGCATCCTTTGCAAATCAAATGCATCATTTGCAACCCAAAAATGTCATCTTTTCACTAAAATGTCATTTTTACATGCATTCCCCCATGTCCCCATTAGCCACCTTGGAACGAACCGGTGTAAAGATCCTATCTTTACATCGTTTCTTTCATTAAAGGTGCCACAATTTCTTTAGAAAGGGACAACCTTGAACCCTATATCTCCGATTATTTCTTAAGACGAGCATGAAGCATCCATATAAGCTCAATCGTCTTAAGGTGTAGGATTGATGGGCTAAGGTCACTCCTTTCCTAAAGAACCTCATTTTGGACTATAAAAGGGAGTCCTTCTCTCGATCACGCAAGTCCCGAGGTTAAAATGCGATGATCACAAGTCCAAGATGAGGACGGGATCAAAATCCCGAATACATAAAATCTAAGAAATCCCGAGCGACAACCAATAAATGGTTTGTACGTCCGAAAGACAACTTGGGACATTCCCTCCCCTTTTATTCAAACACATGCACACAAGAAAGCACGCAAGCAAGCACGATAAATGGAATCTAGGGAGACTTGCTACGGCAAGGCACCTCGGGTGAACGACGATCCATTCTTCCCAAGGGGTAACTTAACCTCCGAACCCATAAAAACCTTTTTTTCAAAGTTTTGAGGAAATCAAAATGGCGTGGCGACTCCGTTTTTCAAATTAAACCGGATGTCTTCAAACTCGCGTGAATCCAAAAATTTGGGCACACATTCACACTATCGAAATACCAAGAGCCAGAGACAGTACTCTTGAGAGAAGAGTAAACAATATTGCAGGTAGCAATTGGTTTGGCCACCCACTGCTTTACAGCTTTCTTTTTGTGGTGCAGAGGTCTCATGTTTACCTGGATGTGTGTCCGGATGTGTATACATCTTTTCACACATCTGAGACTGAGTAACATACCCATATTTCTTATCAGCCTTTAACTTGTAACAGAAGGGTCTAATGTGCCCAGGAGCAAAGCAATAATGACAGATGTAGTGCCTCCTCCTTGGCCTTTTCTCACTCAAAAACGGTTTTTCTCTAAAAAATGATTTTTCCACACTTTTTGAAGTAGAAGCCTCACATCCCTCCTTTAAAAAATTTCCTTTTTCAAAGCCCTGACCAGTTTTATTAAGTTGACCCATAGAAATAGCTTCATCAAGTTTCATTTTACTTTTGTTCAACTTGGTAAAAGTACTTTCAGCTTTTTCACATTCATTTTTGAATTTTTCAAGCTCAACTTCTCTCTTGGTCACAAGGACTTCAAGTTTGACAGTGGTATCTTTTTGATCATCATTTTCTTTTGAAAGTCTGGCTTTTTCATCTTCACAAACAACTAATTTATCAGAAAGAGACTTATTTACCTTAGCAAGTACCTCAAGTTTGTCCATACACTTCATCCAATAAGCATGTAGTTCCTTATAGGTTGCAAAGAGTTCCTCATATGGAATGTCCCTATCTTCATCTTCTGAATCTCCTTTTACAGAGAAACAGTTGAAGGTCTGCTCGGATGTGAGTTCGAATGTGTGCACATCTGTATCCACATCCGTCTCCAGATCAGCTTCAGAAAATTCTTCTTCATTTGTATCTGCAGTATAAGCATTAAAACAGACTGAGGAAGATTCAAACGCAGAGATGTAAGCAAATACTTCATCATCCTCACTATCATTCGAAGCAGCAGTATAACTAATTCTCCTTTTCTTAAGTGTGTTAGCACACTCATAGCAAAGTGACCAAAGCCACGACATGCTCTACATTGCACAGAATCAGAGGATTTCTTGTTATCAAAACTTTTCTTTTTGAACCCCTTATCAGGATTATCTTCTTGTTTCTCTAAATCCTGAGAGTTCTTTTTAGGAAACTTGTTTCTCCTTTTGTTATTCAAAATAGAATTGAACTTTTTGGTGATTACAACCACATCATCTTCCTCAAGATTAGATTCATTAATTTCAGAGGAAAGGACAGCTATTTCCTTTGGAATGACTACAGAACTTTTAAGGGCAATACTTATTGCCTTATTCTTTTGTTGAGCTTCAAGATTTAGCTCGAACACAGTTAAAATACCAACAATATTGTCTAAACCTACTGTGTTGGTGTCATTGGTCTCTTCAATGATATCAACCTTGATATTAAACCTTTCAGGCAAAGTTCTTAAGATTTTTCTTACTAATCTAGCATTCGAAATTGACTCTCCTAGGCTAGTGCATTCATTGGAGATTTAATGAATTGAAGCAGCATATGAAACAATGTCCTTAGATTCTTCCATTCGAAGGATCTCAAATCTATCCATTAAAATTCTAAGCCTAGTAGCCTTTACACTTGGTGCTCCCTCACATTGTGTTTGCAAAATATCCCACGCAGCTTTAGCAACACTTTCATTAGTGATAATCTTGTACATATTCCCAGAAACATGGCTGGAAATAGCACCCATTGCTTTTGAATTATAATTGGCAGAAAGAATTTCTTCAAGAGTCCATTGATCTTCAGGTTTTCTTTCGAAAATAGACTCACCAACACCAGACGCAGGCTTCTTCTCCACAGTAGGAGGTTGCCATGCAACAAGGATACACATACAAGCCCTTTCATCAATACCTTTGATGTAATTTCGCATCTTAGACTTCCAAAGAGAATAATTGGTGCCATCCTAGACAGGAGGCCTGTTTTGGTGATTTTGGCATTCCATAATGACTACACTTTCTGGATCAACACTCAGTAATATATCGAGAGTTGGCTCTGATACCAATTGAAAGTTTCGTGTAGCTAGGAAGCTACAAACACTCAACAAAATATAGATGTGAGTACAGATGTGTCTCACAACTGTCCACACATCCACAGATAATGCAGCAGAATAAAATAAAATAAAGCAATAACACAAGAGTTATATACGCTTACTGATCTTGAGATCAGCAAATTAGGCTTACGCCCAAAAACTTTTCACTATAAAAACTTTGATGCTTACAAAAATAAGAATAAGTGAAAAACTAAAAGACTAAAATACTAAACGAGTTCTAATCATCTTCTATGACAAGAACACTTTCCCTTTTCCAAGTAGGACCTATTCTAGTCAGAAGTAAAACAAAGAACTCAATGAAAACCTAGATGTGAGTTATGGATGTATGTCACAACCTAAAACAACAATGTTGAAAAAACTGTGAAGAACAAGAAGTTTTCTCTCTCAAAATTCGTCTCTTCTCTTGTGCTGATGTCCTTGTATTTATATGCACCATGGAGAAGATCTTCACGCAATCAACATCATTCCTTTGTGAGATCTCAAATCCTACAAGGAAACGTAAAGCACACTCACAAAGAAATAGATTGTTAGTAGGTTAGTCCTAATTTAAAACTATGTACATAAATACAAGATATTTACATATTAACAAAGTCCTTTTCAAAGTAGGATACTTATGAATCTTTCCATGAAAGCATAAAATCAACTTACCAAAAATTCTTCTTTGATTCGAAATAGGAAACAACTTATTTTCTATAATAAAGTCCTTTTCACAATAGGACAATATAAATCTTTCCATGAAAGTCCCAAAATCAACATACTTTTTATATTGATTTGAAATTAAGGAACCACTTTGTTTCCTAAAAAAGCTCACGCTTTCAAACTCTTCCCTTTCCAACTCCGACGACCTTTCTCTTTAAATTTTATAATGTCTTGATTTTCAACGTTGGATCTTTTAGAAGAATGGAATAAGTATAACAAAATTGAAAATAGAAGGAAGCGCTTTCTGTTATTCCTTCTAAGATGTCTAAAAAGACATCCTTCTCGTGGCCTCCACTAATCTAAATATGGGGCCAGTAATATTAAAGAGCTATTGAGTTATTGTTGGGTTAGTTGGAATTGGAAAAGCGTAAATCACCTAATATTGTACAGTTTCCCATGGTAAGATATTTGGAATTTATCCTGGTTTTGGTTTTAAGCATCCTACGTAATTGCCATGTTGGGATAAGGAGTTGTTTCACAGTTGGTCTGATTAACCAAAGAAGAGGCTAAATCATTGAAGCAGAGTCACAACATGTGATAAAAAGATGAAAAAATAAATTAAGCATTAAAATTTTATTTAAATCTGGCCATATGCGATAAGTCACTGATTCTGAAATTTGAAAAACGAACCTAATCCTTCATTTAAGGGTGTCTATAGATAAATATTTTATCTTTATAATATTTTGACTTTCAATGTTGGCTCTTTTAGCAGAATGGACCAAGTATAACATAAATTGCAAGCACTTTCTGTAATTCTTTCCGATATGTAAAAAAAGATATGCCTCTAGTGGCATCCACAATTCTGTGAAATTAACTAAAAACAATTGTGAAATTAATAAATATGTCAAATAATCTTATAAAATTCAAAAATAGAGGCCATAAAAAGACTAAAAGCTTCTGTAAACATAACTAAAAAAAACTGTGAACTTAACAAATATATCAAATATGTTGGTGTTATGCCCTAGACTTATAGTTATTTTGACTCATAACTAATACCGTTATGTAATCGTCTTTACCATTTATAATAGAGAATGTTTATTTTGATTATTATATGTTTTACATGTTCATTGTAATAATCTGTGTCCCTAGTTATTGTGAATAACTAGTATAAGTTCGTAATGGATAATCATAGAGATGATTATATGCATGGGGATGCACATTACACTTATGGGTACTTGTTAGAGAACAAGGTACTGGACTGACCCATCTATGAGATTTATGACATGGTCAATGGTCATATATGTCATGATTAAATCTCATGATAGTCGTGTCATTCTTAGTACCTGAGATTATCATCGTCTTCCATATTATAAACGTTGTGTTTGATGTAGTCTTATACTATCTTTAATAGGATAGCAATAAGGGCAATGTTGGCACGACTGGATTCCTATAGGGAAGAATGATAAGTCAAGATGGGATTTGTCCCTCGTAAAGAGAAATGTCTGCTTGGGCCCCTCGATGAATTGTGTTGATGAAATGTGTGGCCATACTCAAGAGATTTGATAGAGATCAAATGCACTTGGATTATCAACATATTCGGAGTTGAGAAAGCATTGAATAATATATGTTGACGGGGACCATGACTTATGTTCAAGACGACATCGTGTGACAAAGGGATTGTGACAATGATCTATCAAGGAATTAAGCTTTGATGTTATATTAATTGGGTGTACATAATCGCTTGCTAAAAACCACTTATGTCTTGTGAGGATTGATGTTTCAACTCACTACCAACATAAATATTATTCCTATAGGGTCACACACCAAGAACTGATTGAAAAATGGTTGAAATATGGAATTTTGAGTAAGGCGGGCGCCTCGTGGGAGGCAAGGCGGGCGCCTGGAAGGCAGAAGAAAAGGCACACATTCTGAGGTTGAGGCGTGCGCCTCATATTGGGTGAGGCGGCCGCCTGGGCACCAGAAGGTGATTCCGTCCTGTTTTGCTGCAACTTCGATTTTGACTTGGAAAAAGGAATTTTCTCCATGTGAGTTAGGGATATTTATAAAGTATAAATAGACCCTTTATCCTTGGTCAAGATACATGAAAATTAGGGTTTATGAAACACTAATTCCTTGATCTTGATTACGAATCAAAGATATAAATAACCTAGATCCAAATTTCGTAACAGCCATAGATTGTTGAAAATAGTTTCAACAATCGAGGATCATCTAGCAATCCAACAAGATACATATCTTGGTTCGTTCGCGTGTGGATTACCAATAGAGGGTGGTTGATTTATCACCTAAAGCTTGGAGACCTACGTTGTTGATTCATCACTAAGGAAGAACAAGGAAGAAGATCAAAGTTTCGTCGACGATTCAAATTTGAATTACAAATCGTGTACGAAAGACAAACTCGCAACAAAGGTTAGTAAATCTATATTCATAGTTTTAATCTCTTCATATTAGACCAATTTATGGCTAGGGTTTTATGTTTATGTTAAATCTTCCGCTGTGCTTGTACCCCAAAACCCAAAAGTGGTATCAGTGCCGCATTTAATCATGATTGGGTTAAATTGGCATGCTAGATATAATTGAATTATATGCTTTACCATGCTATATGATATAGATTGATGATTTTATGCGTATTGTTTTATGAAAAAATTATATGCAATATAACATGATTATGTACACATAAGTTTCATATACAACCATGCGATGTTTGTTGCTATATGGAAAACCGTCTTAAATATTTAAGTTTTATGCCACCCCTTGATTAGAACACTTGTGAAATATTCGGGTAGTTTGATGTAGTTTCGACTCAGTTGAGTGCATCATTATATCTTAATATAGATCAAGATGAGATAACGGTTGATGTAGTTTCGACTCAGTTGGGTGCATCGTTCTATGTGTCTCATACGTTTGAAAAACGTTAAATTTAATTGGTGCTTTCAAAAGAGCTTTGACCCAAGGCATAGATGAGATTAAAACATGTGTTGACATATGATGTCTAGAATCTCATAAAAGATCTAAGAGTTATATATGATCTGATTGATAAGTGTTATCTACCTAAATAGCTTGATTTCGGGCAGTGACTCAGTTAAACCAAAATTAAGTGAAATATGGATCTTAGCCCATTATAATTATATGATACTTGCTTGTATTTGAAGGTGTATAATTTAGTGGGAGTATTTATGAAATACATTATTTATCTCTTAGATGGTAAATGAATTGATACTTATATGTGCTCATATTGTTTGTATATCTTATTGTAAAATGGCATCTCACAATAATCAACCCTTGTCGATGCGACCCGTCCTTGAGAAGGACAAGCTCGAAGAGAATGGTACAAACTATTTTGATTGGATCAGAAGCTTAAGAATTGTTCTTAGACAAGAGAAGAAATTGTATGTTCTTGACGAACCAATTCCTGCAGAACTCGATGCCAATGCTGCAAGGGCAGATAAGGAGCAACATAAGAAACATGTTGATGATTCTAATGATGTTGCTTGCGTTATTCTTGCCACCATGTGTAAGGCTCTACAGAAGGACCTTGAACACATGGAAGCATCTTTTGACCTAGCTCAACGCTTAAAGAAAATGTTCCAAGTGCAACCTAGGCAAGAGAGGTATGATGTGGTGAAAGCTCTTAATGCATGCAAGATGCAAGAGGGGCAGTTGGTAGGTCCTCATGTCCTTAAGATGAAAGGATATATTGAGTACCTTGATAGGCTTGGGTATCCTATGATTTTGGAACTCGCAATGGATACGATATTGAATTATGTAAGTGCAGCTTGATAGTGTTAGCACAAGTGCTTCCTAACACTCTCAAGTGTTACCAGACATAGGTGCTATAAGAAGTAGTGATAATACTGTTTAGGTGTTACCCAACACGTCTGACTGTTTTAGTTATGACATTTCTTTCATAGGTTATATTATGTTTATGTATAATCTATAGTTGCAAAATGTATATTTGTTGTTAGTATAATATACAGATAACAACCAAGAGAAGATTAAGATACAAAGGTGGAAGATCGTGATTTATGGAGATTTATGCATAAATAGATATTTATGTGTAACTTGTAAATAACCAAGGAAGCACATGGGAGACTTGTTCAACAACTGAGATTGAAGACAAACAAGAGACTACAACTCAGGAGAGCTCATGGGTACAAAGAGCTAATGCTAGGACTTGGGCACTAAGCAAAGGCGGTTGCTACAAACAAGGAAATTGACCAAGTCTTTAGATAGCCAAACTCAACCACTTCTCTACTCCATCTGATCCAAATCCAAGGTTGTTAACAAGAGTAGCCTCCAAGTATTTGAAGGCTATAAATAGCAAGGGTGTAGACAAGAGCAATATGTCGAGCATCACACACACACTTGCACAAGAAAGAGATCAATTACTTCTTGGCTCTTTATGTTCTTCCGTTCACGAATTATTCTACCTTCAATGTCTTAGGACTTGATTGTGTCATAGAGGATAGAAATTTGTGATTGATCTTAGTTCCTAGTTCATACATTGATATATAGAGAGGGAACAACTTTGGCTTTGTAATCATCTCATATATTGAATATAAAGTCTTTGCCTAAGGGCATCCTCAAGTTATATATTTATATAACTTGAGAAAAATTATTTCTTGTGTTTATACTTTACTTCCGCTGCAAAATATTTTGTTTTACAAACTATTGCTTTGTTTTACAAACTGTTTTTATATTCTGTAGTGTGTGTTACCGGAAGTGTTATCAGTTGTGATATCAACATTTTTTATAACACTTGCAAACTGGCCATAGACAATTTCAATTGGTATCAGAGCAGGTCACTTGACGTACTATGTGCTTGATCCAGTTGTCGTGGCTTATGATCCAACTAATCCTAACCAAAAGAGACTTTCTGTTCTCGATGGATCGAATTATGCTTATTGGAAGATCCGCCTTCACTCTCATATCAAATCCATTGATCTTAGGGCATGGCGATCTGTTATCAATGGGTATTCTCTTCCTATGTTACTCCCGGATGAGGATGGTGATTTTCAAGTCAAGCCTGAATCCGAGTGGACTAACGAAGATAATAGTCTAGCTAGTTTCAATGAAAAGGCACTTAATGCCAATTATGAGTGGGTTGACATTCATATTTTTAAACATATTCACAACACTCCCACGGCTAAGGAAGCATGGGATATTTTGCAAGGGTTTTGTGAAGGTGATAGTAGTGTGCGTGAAACTAAGCTTAGAAGGCTTACTAGCTAGTTTGAAAGATTAAGGATGAGTGAAGATGAAAATATTTCATCTTATTTTGGAAAGTTGTTTGATCTTGCAAATGAATGTCAAGTTTTAGGTGAATCTTTCAAAAATAAACAACTTGTTTCAAAAGCTATTAAAACCCTTTCCTGAGCGTTTCAATATGAAAATTTCATCTATTGAAGAGGCTCACAATATTTCTACTATGGATTTCAATACTTTAATGAGTATTTTAAAAACTTTTGAGCTAAATCTTGCTGAATAAAGTGAAGCCACTAAGGGCAAGAATGTAGCTTTGAAAATTCATTCCTCAATTCAAAAAAGTGAGGATGAAGAGGTTTTTGAAGAATTTGATGAAAATGCTAGTGTTGATTTACTTGCTAAGAAATATAACTTTATGGTTAGAAAGTTTAACAAAGAGAATGTGCAGGTAAAAGCAAAGGAGCAACAAATCAAAGTGTATGATTCAATGCCCAAAAGGGCATTTCCATCTTCTCAAAAGTCCAATCCAATAAGAAGGGCATCTTCTGACCAGTCAAGGTCTGATCCTAAGTACAATGTTTCAATTCAATGTCATGCCTATTCTGGATGGGGACACTATGCAAAAGATTGTGCAAACACATTAAGAAAGATGGGAAAGAACTTGTAGGTGTCCCTGAGTGATAATGAAGATGAGGGAACAACCCAAGATGAAGAACCAGATGTGACATCAATGTTGGTCACTGTATATGACACGGATCCTGGAAGTGCTACCACAAGTGTTACCGAATCTTTGGTAACACCTGAGATCACACTCAGCAGGTATAACCACTTCAGTTTTTCTAATGCTATTTGCTTAATGGGTTCAACTAACCTTGATACAGGAAACTCTTAAGAGGATGAGCTAAACAAGGATGAGCTCATAGATGGGTTGAAGAATCTCTACGAAGAACATATTGTTAAATGGAGAAAGGAGAACAAGAAGGTTACATTCTTAACTAAGGAAAATAATGAGCTGAAGGAAAGCTTGACTAAGCTGGAGGTCCAACTCACCAAGAAGGATGCCATGTTGGATAAGTCAAGGCCAAATTGTCTCTTGCAAAGACCAAATTCAAGAAACACAACACATGATTGTCTAAACTGGATGAGATCCTCAATTTGAGTAACCCTCTCAAGGAAGGTATTGGTTTTCAAGAATCTTTAAATAGTGTTGCTTCTACTTTGAATATGAATGAATGTGAAATGTGTTTTTGTTAAAGAACGTAGTTTTGATAAAAAAGTTTGCATTTCTGACTCTTCTGACACTGCTAAAGTGTGCAAATATTGTCACACTACTGGACATTTTAAAAATAAGTGTCAAGTTTTTTTAAAGAAAAAGTCCAGTTTCACAGTGTTACCAGAAGTGTTATCCACTACTTAAGACATCACTTCAGATAACACATTATGTCAGAAAGTCAAATGTTCAAAGAAGAAATCATGGAAACCCAAAGATAATTTAAGATGTGATGTAGTGTATACTGCTTTGAAAACAAATGTTGTAGGTTCATGGTATTTTGACAGTGGTTGTTCACGTCATATGACGGGAATAAAGTCATTTTTAAATAACTATGAGTCTATACATGGAGGGAATGTTACGTATGGTGGTGGTAGTAAGAGTACAATCATTGGGAAAGGGACACTTAATGTGCCTGGTTTCCCCACCTTAAAAATGTCTTGCATGTCGATGGTCTTACTGCTAACTTGATTAGCATTAGTCAACTTTGTAATGACAATTTATAGGTGAAGTTCAACAAAAACAATTGTGAGGTCTTTGATGGTTCTAATAAATGAGTTATGTTTGGAACTAGATCTAGTGACAATTGTTATCTTGTTGAAGATAAAATAATGTGCCATTCGGCTAAGGTTGATGCTACATCTTTATGGCATAAAAAAATAGGGCATGTTCATTTTCGTCATATAGAGAAGATAATTAAGCTAGATGCTGTGAGAGGAGTTCCTAAATTGGAATTCAAAGAGAAAGTGGTTTGTGAGGATTGTCTTAAAGGCAAACAAATACGTGATGCCCACAGTGCTGTCCAACATAATGAGCAACACTTTGGGACAACACATTGTTTTCAACTATTACACATGGATTTAATGGGTCCAGTTGAGGTAGAAAGTCTTGGAGGTAAGAGATATATTTATGTCTTTGTTGATGACTTTTCTAGGTTTATTTGGGTTTATTTTTTGAGAGATAAGTCAGAAATCTTTATAAATTTTAAAATCTTATACTCTAAAATCAAAAACTTGTTTTGTGCTTCTATCTTTCGTATTAGGTCTGATCATGGAAAGGAATTTGATAATGTTTATTTTTCAACTTTTTGTGAAAAGAAAGGAATTCATCATGAATTTTCAGTACCTAAATTACCCCAACAAAATGGGATTGCTGAGAGGAAAAATAGTGCATTACTTGAAATAACTATAGTAATGTTGTTTTTGAAAAATATCTCAAAACATTTTTGGGCGGAGGCACTAAGTATTACTTATCACACAATCAATAGAGTCTATCTTAGGACCGGAACCATAATGACTCCCTATGAAATTTTGAATGGCAGAAAACCAAGGTTCATTATTTTCATGTTTTTGGGAGTGAGTGCTTTATATTGAATGACCGGAATTACTTAGGTAAACTTGAATCTAAGGTGATAGGGCTATTTTTCTTGGGTATCCTCAACATAGTCGAGCATATATGGTTTATAATCTAAGATTTGAAACCATCCAAGAATCAATAAACATTGTTTTTGACGATTCCTTAAGCATTACAAGTGAAAGTGTTCAAGAGACGCCTCTAGAATTACTGGAAGAGACTCAATTGGAAAGCCAAGAAAGTGTTAACACAGATGTTAACACTAGTGCTGACCAAAGTGATGTCAGTAATGAGATAGCACCTCTGGTAACACCTGATTCCAGAACAGCGGATGAGGGAGTTAATAATGATGCTTCTTATGAGTAAATGAGAAGGGACACCTGCTAGTGTTAGACGTGATCACCCTACCTCACAGGTTATAGGAGAAGTGAACGAAGGCGTAAGGACGAGGCAAAAATAACCTATTGACTACTGGAGTATGGTAACATATGTGTGCATATCTACCACATATGCCAAGGTAAAATACTTGTGTTATGTTTCTTCCCTAGAACCTAAGAATGTAGTTGAGACCTTAAAATATAATTATTGGATTCAAGCCATGCAAGAGGAGCTTGAACAGTTTGCCCGTAATAATGTTTGGTTTTTAGTACCACGTCCCATAATACTAATATTATTGGGACAAAATGGATTTTTAAAAATAAAACAGATGAGAAGGGTAATATTGTTAGGAATAAAGCTCGTCTTGTGGCCCAAGGATATACACAGGTATAAGGTGTTAATTATGATGAAACATTCGCTCCTGTGGCTAGACTTGAGTCCATAAGACTTCTCTTGGCCATGGCTTATTATCTTAAGATCACTTTGTATCAAATGGATGTTAAAGCAGCTTTCTTAAATGGTTATTTGGATGAAGAGATCTTTGTCGAACAACCAAAAGGTTTCGAAGATCCTTCACAACCACACCATGTTTACAGACATGATAAAGCTCTTTATGGGTTAAAACAAGCTTCACGAGCATGGTATGGTCGTTTAACTAGTTTTCTTCTTGAATATGGATAATTAGAGGTGAGGTAGATAGAACATTATTTATACTTAGACATGGTAAAGAATTTGTTATTGCTCAGATCTAAGTTGATGACATAGTCTATGGGTCTACAAATCAAACATTTTTTGAAAGATTTTGTAGATGCTATGACTTCAACATTTGAAATGAGTATGATAGGTGAGCTAAATTTCTTCTTAGGCTTGCAGGTGAAACAAACAAGTGATGGAATATTCATATCACAAATCAAGTATGCAAGGAATTTGGTGAAGAAGTTCGGGTTGGAGGGGTGAAAGAGTTTGAAAGATCCTATGAGTTCTACTCTCAAACTTGGAAAAGACCAAGTAGGAGAAGATGTTGATCCCATACTCTACCGTTCCATGATAGGTAGCCTTCTATATCTTACCTCTAGCCGTCCTGATTTAATGTTTAGCGTCTGTGTTTATGCACATTACCAAGCCAATCCTAAAGTCTCTCACCTTAATTCTGTTTAAAAGATAATCAAATATGTGTCTGGAACATGTGACTTAGGTGTGTGGTATAGTAAATATACTAATACCAATCTAGTAGGCTTTAGTGACTCGGATTGGGTGAGGGATATGAATGATAGAAAAAGTACTAGTGGGGAATGTTTTTACTTGGGAAATAATCTAGTGTCATGGTATAGTCATTAACAAAACTGTGTCTCTCTCTCAACTACTGAATCAGAATATGTAGCAGCTGGGAGTTGTTGTTCACAGCTCATTTGGTTAAAGCATATGTTAGATGATTATGGTCTAGAAAGTAATATGTTAACCATGTATTGTGACAACCTTAGTGCCATTAATATTTTCAAAAAACCTGTTCAACATTCTCGCACAAAACGTATAGATATCCGTCACCATTTCCTTAGGGACTTAGTTGATAAAGGTTTAATAAATATAGAGTATATTGATACAAAGCATCAACTTGCTGACATATTCACTAAGGCCCTTGACCATGATTGATTTTTAGACTTGAAAAGCTCTCTTGGTCTTTGTATTTTTTAGAAAAATTTCTGGTTCACAGGTGCTACCCCAAGTGTAGTTAACACTTTCGGTAACACTGACCTTTTTGTTCTAGTAGGTTAAGACTTAGGTTAACATGTTTCGTCAAAATACCCTTCAATATCAAAGTGACAAAGGCACTAATTTCTTGATAAAAGGTAAAAAGCATTGTATTATTCCTTTAGTAACTCGGGACACGACGTTCGCTGCGACGATGTTCTCTTGCCAAATGGGAATAATTTCTAGTGAGTTTGTACTAAGTATTAGGAACATGGATTTCGCTACTACAGTGTATCCTACTTGAAAGGTACAATTCACTATAGTCTTTATACTTCGAAAGAACTCGGGGTACGGAGCTCGTTACTATGATGCTTCTTTGTTTATGAAGTAATAAAAACTTAAAGACATGTATGTCTAAAGTGCTTAAAAATGAGGCTTGTTATGCCTCAAGTGCTTAAAAATGAACATTGTTATGCCTATAGTACTTGAAAACAAGACTTGTTATGCCTCAAGTGCTTGAAAATGAAGAAAATTTTCAAAGGGTTATTTTGATACATATGTTAATTTTTGTATTACCATTATTTCTAGTAACACATTTGCATGTGCAACATTATTTTTTTTATTCTTTATTTTGGAATTTAGTTATTTAATTTTTGAAAATCCGAAATTTATAAAGTTTTTGAATTTCAAAAAGTTTTTAGCTAATTCTTTTTATCTTGATAAATCAAAGTGGGTAACTTGTATTCCTAAAAATTTGGATGACTTAGTCAAATTCGAATTTTAAGAAGATAATTTACCTAACTTAAATTTATCCTTTTATTTACTTAAACAAAAAAAATGAATTTACAGCCGTTACTCTCTCTCTTATCCCAAATCAGTTCAAAACCCCCACTATTCACCGTCTTCTTCTTCTCCAAAATCCTTGCAATGTCATCTCCTACCAAGAGTTCAATGCCCATGGAAATCTCTCCGAGTGCTACCTCTCGTGTTACCTCAAGGGTTGCCTCACCTATGGAGGTTTCACCTAGGGTTTCCCCTATTACATCTCCAAACCTAGCCCTATCCATTGTCCAGCCTTTTTCATTCCCTTTGTCTTCGCCATCTCCGGTCGCGTCTCCTCCACAACCCTCCATACCTGTTGCACCTGAAAAGAAGAAGAAAAGGAAAGCTAAAATGCCTCCTCAACGATCACCAAAATGAAGCTCCAACCGACTTGGGGCTGCGTTTAGCAAAGGGAAGTCGAACACCTCCTCTGATCCTGTTGAAGTCCCTGAAGATTCTCTTAGCCTCTCGTCCGCTCATGTCTCTGATGAAGACTACAAAGAAGAGAAGGAGCCTTCTGATGATAGCCTAGAAAAATGTCTTGAGGATGAAGGTGCACCTCTTGTTGCAGTTCGTATGAAACTTCCGAGGAAGAAAGGAAAACAGGGTGATGCTAAAAGTGCTATCCAAGCTCAGGTAACACATGCCTCTGTTCAGCCCAAAATACCAACTCATGAGGTAAATTCTCACTCTCCTCAACTTTTTGATTCCCCTAGTTATGAGTTTAGTGTGAATGCTGATAATGATGATGATGAGGCCTTTCCTAAGCCCCATTTAACCCTAGAATTTCATAGGAAACAAAATATGGCATTTTGGTTAACTCATAGCAAGAAGCCACTTTTGGTGGAAAAGAATATAGATATTGAGTATTTGAAGCTGAATGGTGTGTTTAAATTCCTTTCTGATCGAAAGTTTTTGGTACCCAATACCCATCCATGTCCATTTGTTGAGAGTATTGTGAGAAACTTCTATGCCAACCTCAATCCCAACCTTGATAATGAGGGTTCCCATCATTTTTGCAAAGTCTTTGTTAGGGGCAAAATCTATAGCTTTAATTCTGCCATGATCAACAAGGCTTTAGGCTTGCCTAATATGGATGATGAAAGCCTTTGTGCAAATAGGGATGTTATGGCAAAGTTTTTGACAAACAACAAAGTTTCTAAGTGGCCAGTTTACCCCAAGATTAAATTCCCAGCCTCTCGACTTACCACACTCTATTCCGTGCTACACAAGTTATGCATCTTTAACTGGCTCCTAACCAAGAATGAACAATATTTGACAATAGAGCAAGCTTGAGTGTTGTATAAACTAGGAAAGAGTCAGAGAACTAACTTTGGGAGACTAGTGTTTAAACATCTTGCTTCCTGGCCTAAGAAAAAGGACCCTTCCTACTTCCCATATCCTTCCCTCATTTTCAATGTGCTTAAATTCCAATCCCTTCCCATTGAAGCCTCAGATGTGTTTACTTCTGGGCCTGAATACTATAAAGTTAATCATCAATTGAAGAAGGGAAATATAGTTTGTGATTTACCTTGGATTAAACCTCAGATGGCTAGTGGATCAGGTTCTACACCAGCAGCTGAAAATGTGCCTGGAAGTGCTGTTAATACTTCTGGCAACACTTCTAATATGATTAGAAAAGTGGTGGTTCTTCAGTTCCTTCAAAAGCTTATGCCTATTGTTGAAAACAATATTAATGGCTGGCTTGAGGCCCAAACTTATCGGATTTCTTCACAAACAGGGGGAGATGATGGTGCTTCTACAAGTGCTGCCAAAGGTGTTGGGGCTGATCATTCTCAGGGAATCCAAGCTGAGGAAGAGTGGAACGAAACTGATGAAGAGGAAGATGATGACGACTGATCTGACATTGGATTTACCACCGTTTGTTGGTGGTTGGTGTGTCCTTGAAACAATCTTTTTTATGGTGGCATCAAAATCAATTTAATTTGTATTTTGAATCTGGTATGTGGTTGCTTAAACTTTGACAATGCTTTGGTTTTGTTTATGTTTGTTTAAAACTTGGGATATTAATTTTTTGGTAGTTTAGATTGAACTTTTAAACTAGTTGTTAAATTTGACTTTGGTCAAAATTTATGGTTTGAATGTTTAAGTTTAAAATTTTGATATTTTGTAGTTAGCTTCCTAATTATGGGGGAGTTAATTATTGACATATGTTTGGAATGGATATTGTGCTAACACATTGTTGCAGGTACAAGCACCTTGGTGTTCGTAAAGAAATGCAAGAAATGTACAACTATGGGGGAGTTTGTAAGTGCAGCTTGTTTGTGTTACCACAAGTGCTACACAACACTCTCATGTGTTACCATACGTAGGTGCTATCATAAGTAGTGATAACACTGTTTAGGTGTTATCCAACACGTCTGACTGTTTTAGTTATAACATTTCTTTCAAAGGATATATTACGTTTATGTTTAATCTATAGTTGCAAAATGTATATTTGTTGTTAGTATAATGTACAGATAACAACCAAGAGAAGATTAAGCTACAAAGGTGGAAGATCGTGATTTATGGAGAGTTATGCATAAATGGATATTTATGTGTAACTTGTAAATAACCAAGGAAGCACGTGGGAGACTTGTTCAACAACTGAGATTGAAGACAAATAAGAGAGTACAACTCAGGAGAGCTCATGGGTACAAAGAGCTAATGCTAGGACTTGGGCACTAAGCAAAGGGTGTTAACAAGAGTAGCCTCCAAGTATTTGAAGGCTATAAATATTAAGGGTGTTGACAAGAGCAATATGTCGAGCATTACACACACACACTTGCACAAGAAAGAGATCAATTACATCTCGGCTCTTTATGTTCTTCCGTTCACATATTATTCCACCTTCAACGTCTTGGGAATTGATTGTGTCGTGGAGGATAGAAATTTGTGATTGATCTTAGTTCTTAGTTCATACATTGATATATAGATAGGGAGCAACTTCGACTTTGTAATCATCTCATATATTGAATATAAAGTCTTCGCCTAAGGGCATCCTCAAGTTATATATTTATACAACTTGAGAAAAATTATTTCTTGTGTTTATACTTTACTTCCGCTGCAAAATATTTTGTTTTACAAACTATTGCTTTGGTTTACAAACTGTTTTTATATTCTGTAGTGTGTGTTATCGAAAGTGTTATCAGTTGTGCTATCAACATTTTTGATAACACTTGCAAACTGACCATAGACAATTTCAAATTCATAACCTGAAAGTTATGGTCATTTCATTATGAACTATAACATGAGTGGAATGGAGAAAAATCTGTCAGAATTGCATGCAATGCTTAAGACTGTGGAGAAAAACATCAAGAAGCCTAGTACCGCAAATGTGTTAATGGCTAACAAAGGAAAGGGGTTCAAAAAGGAAGGCAAAGAAGGTAAAGAAAAGGTTGCTAAACCTAAGTAAAAAATTGCCAATGCCGAAGAGGCTAAACCCAAAGTGTCTCAAAAGGATGCAATTTGCTACCACTGTCAAGAGGTTGGTCATTGGAAGCAAAACTACAAGGCTTATAAGGAAGACCTAAAAGCGAAGAAGGGTAATACGATTGCTACTAATTCAGGTATCTATATGATAGATATTTTCCTTTCTACTTCTTGTTCTTGGGTATTGGATATCGGATGTGGATCTCACATTTGTTTAAATGTGCAGGAACTAAAGAATAGAAAGCTACACAAAGAGGGTGAAGTGGACCTACGTGTGGGGAATGGAGCAAGAGTTGTTGCATTAGCCGTAGAAACTTATGAAGTTACTTTACCTAGTGGACTAGTACTTGTTTTAAACAATTGTTATTATGTTTCGAATTTGAGTAGGAATATTATTTCTGTTTCTTGTTTGGATAATGAAGGATATAGGTTTCTTATTGAGAATAAGAAGTTTTCTATTTGTTAAAATGATATGCTTTATTGTATTGCAAATTCATTTATTGGCCTTTATATCCTTGAGGTTGAGAAACAAAATGATGTTGAAGATATCTATAATGTAAATAAGAAATCTAAACCGAATGATGTGAACAACACATTCATGTGGCATTGCCGGCTTGGTCATATAAATGAGAAACGTATTTCTAAACTCCATAAAGATGGACTTTTAGACTCACATGATTATGAATCATACGAGATATGAAAATCTTGTTTATTGGGAAAAATGACTAAGCCACCCTACACTAAGAGTAGTGGAAAGGCTAGTGACTTATTGGCCCTAGTACATACGGATGTATGTGAACCATTAAGGAGCATTGCTATGGGAGGATTTCAGTATTTCATTACATTCACTGATGACTTATCTAGATATGACTATATCTATCTGATGAAGTCAAAAAGTGAATCGTTTGAGATATTTAGAATATTTCAAAATGAAGTACAAAATCAACTTGGCAAAACTATTAAAGTACTTCGATTCGATCGAGATGGTGAATATTTAAGCCAAGAGTTTGACAATAATCTCAAAAACTGTGGAATCGTTTCAGAGTTGACTCCACCCGGAACACCACAATGGAATGGTGTGTCTGAGAGGAGGAATAGAACCTTGTTAGACATGGTTCATTTGATGATGAGTTAAGTTGACCTTCCTATTTATTTTTGGGTACATGCATTAGAGACTGCTGCGTTCACACTAAATAGAGTCCCTACTAAATCGGCTCATAAGACCCCACATGAGATGTGGCATGGAAGAAAACCAAATTTGTCTTTCATGAAGATTTGGGATTGCGAAGCTTATGTGAAGAGACTTGTCTCCGATAAGTTAGCATCAAAATCTGACAAAGATATTTTCGTTGGTTATCCTAAGGAAACTAAAGGATATTACTTTTACAACCGCAATGAGAACAAAGTGTTTGTTGCTCAATATGCTACTTTTCTTGAGAAACTGTTTCTCAATAAAGGATCTAGTGGGAGTAAAATTAATCTTGAAGAAGTTCAAGAGCCCGAAGATAACATGAAACTGAGAGTAGAGACAGAACCAAGTTCACAAGGAGTTGTGGAACCGGTTCAAGATACACAAGTCCATCGTAGATCGGATAGGTTACGATCCAAACCCGAGAGATATGGATTTCTCATATCAGAAAGTAATGAAGTGGAAGTCATTGAGAATGACGAACCTACTTTCTATCAAGAGGCGATGTCCACTTCTAATTCGGATAAATGGCTAGGAGCCATGGAATCCAAATTATAATCCATGCACGATACTCAAGTTTGAAACCTTATTGATCCAACTGAAGATGTAAAAACCATAGGGTGCAAGTGGGTCTTCAAGAAGAAGACCGACATGGATGGGAATGTTCTTACTTACAAGGCAAGGCTTGTAGCAAAGGGATATATGTAAATTCATGGTATTAACTATGATGAAACCTTTTCGCCAGTTGCAATGCTTAAGTCTGTTAGAATTTTAATTGCCATAACTACATATTACGACTATGAGAAATGGCAAATGGATGTCAAAACAACTTTCCTAAATGGGAAGCTACTTGAGGATGTGTACATGACACAACCTAAAGGTTTTGTCGATCCAAGAAATTCTAATAAAGTATGTAAGTTGCAAAGATCCATATATGGGTTGAAGTAAGCTTCTAGGAGTTGGAATCTTAGTTTTGATGAATCGATCAAAGAGTTTGGCTTCATCAAGAACGAAGATGAACCAAGTGCATACATGAAGTTCAGTGGGAGCGTAGTACTATTTTTAATATTGTATGTCGATGATATCTTACTTATTGGAAACGACAATGTTGCACTTCAGACTGTCAAGTCTTGGTTAGGGAAGTGTTTCTCAATGAAAGATATGGGTGAAGCCGCCTACATCCTTGACATCAAGATCTATAGAGATAGATCTAAAAGGATGATTGGTTTGAGTCAAAGTAATTAAATTGACAAAGTTTTTAGAAGATTCAAGATGGAAAATTCTAAGAGAGGAAACATGCCAATGGGTCATGGTGTTACTCTTAGCAAGACATAGTGTCCTAAGATCACTAGTGATCGAAAGAGAATGAATGAGATTCCATACGCTTCGGCTATTGGATCAATTATGTATGCCATGATTTGTACTAGACCTGATGTCTCGTATGCTCTAAGCATGACGAGTCGATACCAATCTGATCCTGGTGAAAACCATTGGATGGAAGTTAAGATGATCCTTAAGTAATTAAGAAGGACTAAGGATGCGTTTTTAGACTTTGGAGGGATGAAAGATGATCTTGTTGTAAAGGGTTACACAGATGCAAGCTTCCAAACTGACAAAGATGATTTTAGATCGCAATCAGGGTTTGTGTTTATGCTTAACGGAGGTGCGATTTGTTGGAAGAATTCCAAGCAGAGTACCATAGCCGATTCAACAACTGAGGCCGAATATATAGCGGCATCCGATGCAGCTAATGAGGGAGTTTGGATCAAGAAGTTCATTAGTGATTTGGAAGTCGTTCCAAGTATCACTAATCCGGTGGAACTTTATTGTGACAACAATGGTGCCATTGCGAAAGCAAAGGAACCAAGGTCACATCAACGATCCAAACATATACTTTGATGTTTCCACCTCATTTGAGAATTCATAGAAAAAGGAGACGTTAAGATATGCAAAGTATCAACTGATGATAATATAGGGGATCCGCTTACAAAGCCCCTCGCACAAGCAAAGCATGATGGTCATGTTAGTTCCATGGGTATACGATACATATGAGATTGGGCCTAGTGCAAGTTGGAGATTGTTGGTGTTATGCCCTAGGCTTATATTTATTTTGACTCATAACTAATACCATTATGTAATCGTCTTTACCATTTATAATAGAGAATGTTTATTTTGATTAGTATATGTTTTACATATTTATTATTATAATCTTTGTCCCTAGTTATTGTGAATAACTAGTATAAGTTGGTAATTGATAATTATATTGATGATTATATGCATGGGGATGCATATTACACTTATGGGTTCTTGTTAGAGAACAAGGTACTGAACTGACCCATCTATGAGATTTATGATATGGTCTATGGTCATATATGTCATGATTAAATCTCGTGATAGTCGTGTAATTAGAATTCTTAGTACCTGAGATTATTATCGTCTTCCATATGATGAACGTTGTGTTTGATGTATTCTAACACTATCTTTAATAGGATAGCAATAAGGGCTATGTTGGAACGACTGGATTCTTGTAGGGAAGAATGATAAGTCAAGATGAGATTTGTCCCTCGTAAAGAGAGATGTCTGCTTGGGTCCCTCGATGAATTGTGTTGATGAAATGTGTGGCCACACTCAAGAGATTTGATAAAGATCAAATGCACTTGGATTATCAACATATTCGGAGTCGAGAAAGTATTGAACAATATATGTTGACGTGGACCATGACTTATATTTAATACGACATCGTGTGACAAAGGGATTGTGACAATGATCTATCAAGGAATCAAGCTTTGATGTTATATTAATTGGGTGGACATAATCGCTTTCAAGAAACCACTTGTGTCTTGTGAGGATTGATGTTTCAACTCACTACCAACATAAATATATTCCTATTGGGTCGCACACCAAGAACGGATTGAAAAATGGCTGAAATTTGGAATTTTGAGTGAGGCGGGCGCCTCGTGGGAAGCGAGGCGGGCGCCTGGAAGGCAGAAGAAAAAGGCACACATTCTGAGGTTGAGGCATGCACCTCATGTTTGGTGAGGCGGCCGGGCACCAGAAGGTGATTCCGTCCTGTTTTGCTGTAACTCCGATTTGGACTTGGAAAAAGGGTTTTTCTCCCTAAGAGTTAGGAATATTTATAAAGTATAAATAGATCCTTTGTCCTTGGTCAAAATACTTGAAAATTAGGGTTTATGAAACACTAATTCCTTGATCTTGATTACGAATCAAAGATCTAAACATCCAAGATCAAAATTCCATAACATCCATAGATTGTTGAAAATAGTTTCAACAATCGAGGATCATCTAGCAATTCAACAAGATACAAATCTTGGTTCGTTCGCGTGTGGATTACCAATATAGAGTGGTTGCTTTATCACCTAAATCTTAGAGACCTCCGTTGTTGATTCATCACCAAGGAAGAACAAGGAAGAAGATCAAAGTTTTGTCGACGATTCAAATCTGAATTAGGAATCGTGTACGAAAGACAAACTCGCAACAAATGTTAGTAAATCTATATTCATAGTTTTAATCTCTTCATATTAGAGGGATTCATAGCTAGGGTTTTGTGTTTATGTTAAATCTTCCGCTGCGCTTGTACCTCCAAAATCAAACAATATAATTTTATAAAAAATTGCAAAAATAGAGACCCCAAAAGACTAAAACAACTGTGAAATTAAGTAAAAATAAATGTGAACATAACAAATTTGTCAAATAATCTCATTAAATTGCAAAAAAAAAGAGGCAATAAAGGACTAAAACAAATGTTAACTTAAATAAAACAACAGTGAATTTAACAAATAGTTAAAATAATCTCATAAAATTGCAAAAATAAAGGTTATAAAAGATTAAAAATAACTGTGAACTTAACAAATATTTTGATAGAATAATTATTTTTTTGATGTGAAAGTTTTTCATAGGGACTTTTTGATATTTTTTCCAATTGATTTTTTTATGTCAAACAACGGGAAATGAGAGGCTTTTGTCATAAGTCCTTTAAAACAAAATGGAGCCTAACTTCATATACTCCCTCCGTCCAGTTACATACTTCACACTTTCTATTTTGGGCGTCCAATTACATACTTCACACTTTGTCTCCTACATTATTTTAATACTCACAACACCATTATAATTTACTATTCCCTCCACTCATTCTCTCTCCTATTTTACTTTTACACTCACAACATTATATCATTATTTTTTTCCTTAATCCACGCGTGAACAGTAACTGTGAAACATGAGTTTTTCATTTCAAGTGACAATGAGTTTTTTTTTTTTTTTTTTTTTTTGGTAAAAAACATTGTTTTCTTCCTAACCCGAAATGATTATCTCACTTTTTTTCTTACAAATTATGTACTAAAGATTACGTTAAAAAACTGGAAATTAAAAAAATGAGAGAAAGATAAATAATAAACAAGGAACAAGCAATAATAAAATGTACTCCATATGTTTTATACTCATTTCACCCCAAAATGATTATCTCACTTTTTTAATTATCAATTTGAATGAAGTTTGTTAAAAAAAATCAAATGAAGTTTGAGTAATAATATGAATTAATTTAATTATCCTAAATAAAAAAGAAAAGTTATGTTTTAAGATTTCAATAATAAATTTACATTTTTTTTCTCGGCAACAAGATAAATGTTATGGACATAACATTTATCAAAGTTATGATACTTGCAACACTTTTTTTTTCACAATATATTTTTTTTAAATATATATATTCTCTCTTTATTGCAAATAGTTTTGTGAACTAGTTGCGGACATTAGCAAAATGTGGAGCCCACAAAAATGACGACACTTTTATATGTGTTCGTTCAAAAAGAGGTGAAGTCAACTAAACAAAATAAATACTTAAAAGTTGCTTACACTATTTTTATTGAAATTTATAAAATATGAAAAAATTTGTCTGTTCTCTTTTTTAATAACCACCGAAAGACAATTGCATTCAACCATCCTTTTCTTTCTCACCTCGCCGCACAACATACTTCCTCAGTATCACAGTATATTAGTAATCTGCATAATTTTTTTTTTCGTCTCATAATAAACAGTAAAATTTTAAAATGGAAATTTGAGTCACTTGTTATGCTAGAATAAAGAGAGAGAGAGAGAGAGAGAGAGAGAGAGAGAGAGAGAGAGAGAGAGAGAGAGAGAGAGAGAGAGAGAGAGAGAGAGAGAGAGAGAGAGACGGAGCCAATCAAAACATGAAAGAGAGGAATTGAATTGAATGACTCAATTGATTATGATGCTAGAGATACATGTTTATAGGATTATAATGATGAATCTCCTAGAAGAAGAAGGTTTCTAAGATTGTGTTTCCTAATCTAATACACGGATTAATCTCCTATAAGGAGAAGGTTTCTAAGATTGTGTTTTCTAATCTAATACAAGGATTATGTTTCCTAATCTATTTATTACAATATATACTTGAATATAATATAATATAATGATATTATATTATATTCCTAATATGCCCCCGCAAGATAAACGATTTTTGGATAAGTCCAATCTTGGAGAGTGATGAGATGAACCGGGTTTGATGACGCAGTTGAAGATGAATGTGTTCCCGTGCATGTACGTTGTTTCTGATGTGATGTGGTTTCTCGCATCCGAGGTGGTGATAGGTAGGAGGAATTGGTTTCGGCTAGGCCGAGGGGGTTTTGAAGTAGGAGACATTGGGTTCGGCTAGGCCGAAGGAGTTTTGAAGTAGGGGTTATGCACGTGGAGTCACCTTTTACAAGTAGGGGTTTTACCCTCACGCGTGAGACGAGCACGTGGAGTCACCTTGTACAAATAGGGATTTTACCCCTCACGTGTGAGTAGAATTTAGAAGGGTATTTGATTATTTGGTGGCGAAAGCAAGGTGGCGGAGAAGTTCTTCTATGAATCTTAATGCTCTGATACCATATTAAAATATAGAGGGAGTTAGACGAAGTCAATCAAAACATGAAAGAGAAGAATTGAATTGAATGACTCAATTGATTATGATGCTAGAGATACATATTTATAGGGTTATAATGAGGAGGTAATCTCCTAGAAGGAGAAGGTTTCTAATTCCTAGAAGGAGAAGGTTTTTAATCTAATACAAAGATTGTATTTCCTAATTTAATACAAGGATTGTGTTTCCTAATCTAATATATAACAATATATACTTTGAATATAATATAATAATATTATATTATATTCCTAATATGTCCCCGCAAGATGGACGTTTCTTGGATAAGTCCAATCTTGAAGAGTGATGAGATGAACCGGGTTTGATGACGAGTTGAAGATATGTTCCCGGACATGTGTGTCGTTTTTGAAGAGATGTGGTTCCTCGCATCCGAGGTGATTTTTGAAGTAGGGGGAATTGGTTTCAGCTAGGCCTAGGGGGTTTTGAATTAGGGGGAATAGGTTTCGGCCAGGCCGAGGGTTTTTAATAACAAGAAAACAATATAGGGTTTCGGTCAAAAAAGCGATTTTGAGTCGAGGGGATTGAATAACAATTTTTTTTTATTTTTTTGGTTTCGATCAAAAGGGTTTTTGAGCCAAGGGGTTGAATTACAAAAAAGTAAGGGTTTCGGTCAAAAGGATTTTTTAGCCGAGGGGGTTGAATTACAAAAAGGTTTAGGATTTCAGTCAAAAGGGGTTTTGAGCCGAGAGGGTTGAATAACAAATTTTTTTTTGGGTTTTGGTCAAAAGGGTTTTTGAGCCGAGGGGGTTGAATTACAAAAAGGTTTAAGGTTTCGGTCAAAAGGGTTTTTGAGCCGAGGGGGTTGAATAACAAAAAAAATTTGGGGTTTCGATCAAAAGGGTTTTTGAGCCGAGGGGGTTGAATTACAAAAGGTTTATGGTTTCGGTCAAATGGTTTTTGAGCCGAGGGGGTTGAATTACAAAAAGGTTTAGGATTTCGATCAAAAGGGTTTTAGAGCCGAGAGGTTTGAAGGGGGGTGTTTAAAGTGTTTTCGGCTTGGTGGGGTTTTGCCGAGATTGGTGGTTGAAGGGAGGGTGGTGGGGATTTTGGAAGTTGGTGGCGGAGAAGTTCTTTTATGGATCTAAATGCTCTGATATCATATTTGAATAATGAGGGTTAGACGAAGTCAATCAAAACATGGAAGAGAAGAATTGAATTGAATGATTCAATTGATTTTGATGCTAGAGATACATATTTATAGGGTTATAATGAGGAGGTAATCTCCTAGAAGGAGAAGGTTTCTAATTCCTAGAAGGAGAATGTTTCTAATCTAATACAAAGATTGTATTTTCTAATTTAATAAAAGGATTGTGTTTCCTACTCTAATATATAACAATATATACTTTGAATATAATATAATAATATTATATTATATTCCTAATATGTTATACTCAAAACAATTATCGATTTTATCCCACCATTTTCTCATATCCAATACATCCACATTCACTACACATAACATTTTACATTTTACCTCCATAATTTTTGTATCAAGCGAAATTGTGTGTATTACCCTAAAATGCAGGGAGTAGTTGAAAACGGGTCTTGTACAAATGAAGGTATTTATAGACACTATCCAAGTTTTCTGACCTAATTTATTTAAAGTATTATTATCATTAGGGGTTGACAATTGTGATGCAGCTATCTCTATATAAAGTTAGAAAATGTAACCAAAATAAGCAGAAACAAATAGTGTACTGTACTGTATTCAAAAAGAAAAACAAAGATATGGCAGAGATCAACTTGACGATCTTCGACGATCAAGAAAGCCATAACCACCACCACCATGGAAACAAAATCATGCCTTTCTCTCCTTCTCAGGCAACACCAATGTAAGTATTTCATTGATTTAGTATGTTTTTTTTTTTTTTTTCAACGGAGGAAGTATGATTCTTTTAATGAAGTCGTGATCAATAGTAATTATTATGAGACAGATGGAGTTTGTTTCAATACCGGCCAATTCTCGTCTTTTATATTACTCTCTTTGTTAATTAAGCTGATGTGCATATTCACAAGTTCTAGGAAATTTAAGAAGTTAAATTTAAAGGCAATTTTAGTTAAAGTATATAAACATAAATTGATATGTTAATCTTAAATAAACAAAGGGTGTTATATTTTCTGCCAAATTTATTTTGTTTCTTCATTGAACAGGTCCGAGCAACACGAAGATGAGGAAAATGAAAGGAAACTGGATCGCATTTCAGTTCGTGAGAGGCTGGGACTGGATGATTTCCTTTCTCCAATGGTAGATATTATACTCCTTTCGTCATCAAATAATTTCCTTCAAAAGAAAGTCATATTTTCAAATTGCTTAAATAATTAAAAAAATCACTGAACTTTTGGAAATTCTTGATTGTCATATCACCCTTCAATGAATTTCACAGAAATGATTTTTTCCCTATAACGTTTTCTTGCAATATGGACGGAATCAATATATCTTAACGGATTCTAACATACATTCAAACGTTAAACCCAAAATGATTTGGATGATAATTAACCATTAACTTAGCAATAAGAATCTCATGTAAAAGTCCTCAAAATACTCTATATAGTGCTAAAACAATAACCAACATATCTATCTCCAGGTCTGGCGAGCTTCTCTTGCAGAATTTCTGGGAACAGCATGCTTAGTATTCATGATCGAGGCCATAATCATCTCATCAAATGAGACAGATATTTCAGCGCCAAAGCTAGTAATGGCATTGCTTATATTCCTCACAAATATGATTCTTGCCCTTGCTTCAATGCCTGTCTCTGCCGGCCACATAAATCCAACCGTCTCATTGTCAGCTGGTCTAATTGGAGTTATTTCTTTGTCACGTGCAACCATATATATATTTGCACAATGCATGGGGGCTATGCTAGGGGCTGCTGCACTCAAAGGCGTGATAAGTGAAGAACTTGAAAGAACCTACTCACTTGCAGGTTGCACAGTAACAACAATTACATCAACAACAAATGGGCCTATTATAATAGGGCTTGGTACTAGCCATGCCCTTCGGCTAGAAATTATTTGTTCATTTGTCTTCCTTTTTGCATCAAGATGGATTGCACTTGATCAACGACAAGCTAAGGCGTACGGTCGTGTTATAGTTTGCGTGGCAATTGGCATGGCTGCGGGCCTCAGCTTTTTTGTTTCAACCACTGTTACGTCCACGAAAGGCTACTCCGGTGCAGGAGCGAATCCTGCACGCTGTTTTGGGCCAGCCATTGTTGGAGGTGGTAATCTTTGGAATGGGCATTGGGTATTTTGGGCAGGTCCCGCAATTGCTTCATTTACATTTTATCTTTACATTAAGATTATTCCTGGACCTCAATTTCAACCTGAGGAGTACAAACATGACTTCTTCAAAGTTGTTAAGGGTGTGTTAGATAATATCCATTAGCAACTAGCTTTGTTTGCTATTTTCTTTTGTATTATTAAGCATCTTAAAGAAAAATTTATTATCAACGGCGAATGTGTCATAACTATTAAAAGAATTGAAATAAAAAACACTATTGGGGTAAACTACATGCGGAAAGGACAATCTATGCAATAATAATCAATCAAGAATGTTGAAGAATACAAGAAATTGTGAACCTAGTTCGTCCATCCAATTCACTATGTTTGGGGACACTGTCAAGCAGAAATAATTGCACTAAAATAATAGTATCCAGTGATATTATGAGTATAATGTCGTTCTATGTTTGCTCTTAAAAATCCATTTCCCTTTTCATCTAAAGCTTTGGTCTAGATATCTGCAAGTTGATTTTCTCTGCGTGTATACTGTTAAGGTTATACTCGGCCAAGGAGAACATGAGACGGAGGTGAAGAACAATGTTCCATTGTTTATTCATTAAACCAATATTACAATATATACAAGAAACCAAACCCTAGTTGTACTATACTAGGTAACTATTGACTCAATTATAGCCTAAGAATAAGGACTCAAACAATTACAATAATTATCCAAAAATACATTGATACACATCCCTAAATATGCTCTAACCGTATAATATGTCTAATACCCTCCCTCAAGCGAGACGTCCGTAGGGAAGACGTAGCTTGACTGATAAGACCTGAAAGCGCGGTTTTGACAATCCTTAGGTGAAAATATCCGCGAGTTGATCATCCGATGAAACATAATGTAACTTGAGGAAACCCCTAGTGACCAACTATCGAATGAAATGATAATCAATCTCAATGTGTCTAGTGCGAGCATGAAACACTGGATTTCGAGACATATGAAGAGCAGAGAGATTATCACAAAAAAGAGAGGGAGGAGTAAATGGAAGCCGTAGTTCACGAAAGAGGTAAGAGAACCACCGAAGTTCAGCTGTCATGGTTGCAAGCGCACGATACTCGGCTTCACTACTTGAACGAGCAATTGTAGTTTGCTTCTTTGCCGTCCAAGAAACAAGGTTTGGACTAATAAAAATGCATGCACCCGTAGTATAACGAGGATCATCAGGATCACCTGCCCAATCGGCATCAGAATAAGCCCGAAGGGAAAAAGATGGAGACCGATGAAAAGTAAGACCAAGGTGAGTAGTTCCTTTAACAAAGCGTAAATACGTTTGGCTGCCACCAATTGAGTAGTACGCGACTGATGCAAAAACTGACACACCTGATTAACTGAAAAGGAAATGTCGGGTCTACTCAAAGTGAGGTACCGGCGACCACCAATGAGACTCCGATATGTAGAAGGATCGGGTAAAGGGTCTCCATCGTAACCAATGAGACGACTATGTGGGAGACAAGGAGATGACGATGGCTTGCAATCTGACATGTTGAATCTAGCAAGAAGATCGAGAGCATATCAGGATTGACTAAGTCGTAATCTATCACTAGTATGAGTTGCTTCTAGGCCCAAGAAGAAACTCAAATCTCCGAGACGTCGACTGTCGAAAGTGTAACAAATGGAATCAATAACCGATGAAACTGCAGCGGAGGAAGAACCAGTGATGATATAATATCATCCACATACACCAGAATAATAGTAGAGGTTCCTGAAGAATGCCTGATGAACAACTATCGGGGGATCAAACTAATGAGCCATACTATGAAAATTTGGGAAAGAGTGATTTCACAAAGGCAGAGAAAAATTGTGGATATTTCGGATAACCAATTTGGGTTTATGCCAGGAAGATCGACTATGGAGGCAATATATCTTATGAGACAAACCATGGAGAAATATCGGGATCAAAAGAAAGATTTGCATATGGTTTTCATTGATTTGGAGAAGGCGTATGATAAAGTGCCAAGAGAGGTACTTTGGTGGGCATTAGCAAAGAAGGGTGTTTCAAAGAAATATATTGATATTATCAAGGACATGTATAATGGAGTTAGTACTTGTATACAGACTAGTGTTGGGAAGACTAAAGAGTTCCCTATAAAGATCGGAGTTCATCAAGGTTCCGCACTTAGCCCCTTTCTTTTTGCTTTGATAATGGACGAATTGACGAGGTCAGTCCAAGATGATATACCAAAGTGTATGCTGTTCGCAGATGATATTGTGCTGATTGATGAGACAAGAGAGGGTGTTGAAAGTAAATTGGAGTTGTGGAGACACACTTTGGAATCTCGAGGTTTTCGATTAAGCAGAAGCAAGACTGAATATTTGGAGTGTAAGTTTAGCAGAGTTGGAAGTAGGGAGGCAGGGGCGGTCACATTTGATGGAAATATTATCCAAGCTTCTGAGTTTTTTTGCTATCTTGGATCCATTATCCAAAAGGATGGAGAATTAGATGGAGATGTGGCTCATAGGATTAAAGCAGGTTGGTTGAAGTGGAAGAGTGCCACAGGGTTTCTATATGATCGTGGCATGCCCAATAGATTAAAGGGAAAATTCTACCGCACGGCAATTAGGCCGACATTATTTTACGGCACCGAATGTTGGGCCGTGAAACAGTGTCACGTGCATAAGATGAATGTGGCGGAGATGCGTATGTTTCGATGGATGTGCGGTCATACAAGAAATGATCGATTGGGGAATGAGGTGATCAGAGGTAAAGTAGGAGTTGCGCCCATTGAGGATAAAATGAGGGAAAATCGTGTAAGGTGGTTTGGACATGTGAGAAGGAGACCGAGTGATGCACCGGTTAGGAGGCCGGAACAGTGGAGAAATGATAAAATGGCAAGGGGTAGGGGAAGACCAAAACAAACTTGAATTAGAGTAATTGAAAATGATATGAGTTTACTTGGAGTGGATGAAAATATGGTGTTGAAGAGGCCGGAGTGGAGGGCAAAAATCAATGTGGGGGGTTGATTTTTATTTTATTTATTTGTTTATTTATTTATTTATTTATTTTTTATTTATTTATTTATTTTTATTATTATTATTATTTTATTTATTTATTTATTTTTATTTTTTTATTTATTATTATTATTTTTATTATTATTATTTTATTTTTTCACGATGACATATGATGATTCATGTTAGCCGACCCCAAATTATTTTGGGACTAAGGCTTTGTTGTTGTTGTTGTTGTTGGAAAAGAAAATCGTGTATGCGTTGGAACCAGGCACGAGGGGACTGCTTTAAACCATACAGTGCCTTGTGAAGCTTACACACATGATCAGGAGAAGTGGCACTAACAAACCCGGGTGGTTGTTTCATATAAACTTCTTCATGTAAGATGCCATTAAGAAAGGCATTGCGGACATCAATTTGCTTGATATCCCACTGCCTAGAATGTGCCACAGTAAGGACAGTACGGATAATAGATGGCTTCACAAAAGGACTAAAAGTCTCGTCATAGTCAAGGCCTGCTTGCTGAGTATATCCTTGGGCAACCAAACGGGCCTTATGTCTGTCAATCGAACCATCTGCTTTCCGTTTAACCTTAAAAATCCACCTACAGCCAACTATGTTCATCTGAGGTTGATGCGGAACTAGGGACCAAGTCCTATTTTTAGCAAGGGCAGAAATTTCCTCTTTCATTGCCGTCTGCCAATGTTTAAAATTTGACGCTAGCTTAAATGTCCGAGGCTCATAGAAAGGATCCTCTTGAACAGCTTTAAGACTATAATGAGGAGAACACGGAACAGTAGCATCTAGTAACTCCTGCATACCTCTATAATGAAGAGGTGGAGGAGAAGAAGAGTTACCCGCAGAAGAATTAACTGGAACCGAGGAATCAGTAACCTGATTCGAAGAAGCTGAAACTATTGGAGCCGGAGTAGCCACGGGCGAGAGACCAGGGACCTCAACATGGATAGATGGAACAACAGGGCTAACATTGACAACAGGTGAAGATAGGGGGCCTGGTGATATCTTCGGAAATTGTAATGGTATCGGAGTATGAAGGAAAACAAGTCTTTCTTGGCCCAACACATCAGGATGCATAAGAGAAGAGGCCGAAGAAGTGGGCTATCCAGATTGGGCAGTGGACTGTCCAGTAAAAACATTAGGAGTGCTGCCATTGTGTGGGCCTGAACCATGCGATAACCCAGATTGAATGTCCATCTGGTTGTTCGAAGGTAATGGAATCCATTGTGTTCCTGAAAGCAATTTATTCGTACACGGATTTTGCCAAGGAAAATCAAGTTCATCAAATACCACATGTCTAGAAATATAAACTTTCTTAGACGTCAAGTCCATGCAACGATAACCCTTACGAACATTATCATAACCAAGAAAAATGTAGTGTATTGATTTTGGCATAAGCTTATGTGCATTGGTAGGTACGATGTATGGAAAACATGAACAACCAAAAACTTTAAGAAAACGATAGTCAGGTTTTCATTTCCACAACTTTTGATAGGGAGACATAAATTTATGTTGTCGCATGGGGAGAGGATTAATGAGATATACGGCAGTAGAAAAGGCTTCTAGCCAAAAATTGTAGGGAACTTTTGCCTTAGCCTTAGCCATAAGACACAAACCCATCTCCACGATGTGGCGATGTTTACGTTCAACTACACCATTTTGTTGTGGGGTGTAGGGACATGTGAGTTGATGTTTAATGCCAACTTGTTGAAGATAGTTGATAAAAACTTGACTAGTAAATTTACCTCCCCCGTCTATTTGAACAGTTTTAACATTATGTATAACAGAAATTTTACGAGATAGTTGATTCTCAATTTGTGTTTTAAATGTGGAGAAAATTTGTGTAACACAAGATTTAAGAGTCAGGGAAAATCCACACAAAACGGGAAAAATCATCAACTATAGAAAAATAATAACGAAAGTCGTTCATAGAAGAAACCGGGGCGGGGCCCCAAACATCTAAATGTAACATATCCAAAGGATGCGAAGCATCAAATGTTCTAGAATAAAAAGGAAACTTCCCTAGAGGACACTAATGACAACTATGGTGTACATCAAGTTTATTACTTAACGGTAAATTAAACTGTCGACAAAAAACTTTGAAAACTGGAGTAGAAGGATGACCCAAGCGAGCATGCCATGTATCTTGACTCGAACGTTCACCAAGAAGTGCAACAGGATTATTTGACGACATGGAATTGAAAGAAATCTTGTATAGACTGCCGGAGTTACTGCCAGAAATAAGAATCTCCTTCGTCTGATTGTCCTTGACACGGAAACCACACGAGTCAAGTTCAAAAAAACAATCATTATCCTTAGAAAGTTGGCGGATGGATAATAATGGACGATGAATACTAGGAACGAACAACATATTTTTAAGAGTGAAAGAATGATTATTTATGTGCACATCGGAACTACCAATACGAGAAATATGCAATTTAGAGCCATTACCAATAGTAATTGCATCTTTATCTGAATATGGATAAGAGCCGGAGAAGGAGGCCGGGTCAGCAGTCATATGATTCGTAGCGCCCGAATCAAGTATGTAGGGATCTGCATGAGCCATGTATGCTGAGAAGGTCTGACTCTCCCGTCCCGTGTGTCCATGCTGAAATCATAACTGGCAAGTGACATCTGGAGGCTGCAAAATTCCACGACCATTATTCCATGTATGTCCTCGACGGTTTTGTGCACCACCAGTATTTCCACGGCCATTAGTTTGCCCATTACCACGACTATTTCCCCCATTATTATTGTTGTTCCAATTGTTGTTGTTGTTCCAATTTTCATTCCAATTACCTCGATTTCCATTACCCCCATTACGATTATTGTTCCTGTTATTTCTACCGTTCCTTCTTCTGTTATTCCCACGCTGCGGATTTCCCCACCACGATTCTAGACAAACAAAGCCTGAGGAGGATCGGATCTTGGTTGTGCCACCAAGAGTGCAGTTGCTTGCTGCGTAGGAGTGGAGAATTTGTGGAGTAACATCTCCTCTTTGAGGAGTAAATCATTAAGAACATCCAAAGTAAGGGGATTACGAGCATGAATTGCAGCAGCAGAGGTTAAGAACTCCTTGTATTCTTGACCCAAGCCGCCACATATGCGCTGAATCAATACGACATCATCAACTGGATCTCCTGCAGCAGTGAGAGCATCAGCGATGGACGAGGCACGAAGCAAGTAATCTGCAATAGAGGTCTCAGGATCCTTCTTGAGATCATGAAGCCTTTCCTTGAGAGTTTCAATCTGAAGAGCAGACGTAGCTCCAAACCGTTTGGCCAAGGCGCCCAAGCGGTCGAGGCGATCTCACATGAGTTTAGATACGGCTGAACCGCAGGAGTAACTGTACCTTTGATCCACCCACAAACAAGATTTGTTGCCAACTTCCAAAGTGCATGTTTGGGGTTCACAGAACCATCAGAAAGTGTTGCTGCAGGTTGTTCAGGATCAATGACAAACAATAACCCATGTGTACGAAGAAGGGTTTTGAAAAGTGTACTCCAATTTACATAATTTTCCTTGGTGAGATAAGATTGACCCATGATTGCAGTAGGATTATAGAATATTGGCAGTGTTTGCCGAAGAAGAAGAAGGAGAGGAGTCCATGATAACGGACCAAATAGTGTTTGGTGTGGCAGACATGATATTTTCAGGAAGAAGGAAGAAGAAAAGTCTGTCGAAAAATAGACTGGTTCGTATTAGGCTGATACCATGTTAAGGTTATACTTGGCCAAGGAGAACATGAGACGTAGGTGAAGAACAATGTTCCATTGTTTATTCAATAAACCAATATTACAATATATACAAGAAACCAAACCCTAGTTGTACTATACTCCCACCGTCCCACGTAACTGTGGACTTACTTTTTGGGTGTGGGAATTAAGGAAAAGTAGGAGAGAGAAATAGGTGGAGGGGGTGTTTGTGAGTATAAAAAATTAAATAGGAGAGAGAATGAGTGGGAGGAATAGTTGGGAGAGAGAATGTTGTGAGTGTAAAAGTGAAGTAGGAGAGAGAATGAGTGGGTGGAATAGTGAATATTCTTTGCCATTTTTGGCACTCCACACTAATGTGGGACGTCCCAAAAAGGAAAGAAATCCACACTTACGTGGGACGGAGGGAGTACTAGGTAACTATTGACTCAATTATAGCCTAAGAATAAGGACTCAAACAATTACAAAAATTATCCAAAAATATATTGATACACATCCCTAAATATGCTCTAACCGTATAATATGTCTAATACATACATGAGTAAGAAAGATATCTATGTTCACAACATGATATCTTATGAGGTGCTCTCTTACTTCAAGGTGCTTTGTATTTTAGTTGTGGACTAAATTTTTAGTAATAGCAATAGCATTGGTATTGTACAGAAGATTGGTTATTGATTGTGGTAGATTCCAATATCTTTTAGGATTTTATTAGATAATGAATTTGAGAGCAACATTGACCAGCATCCACATATTCAACTTCTGCAGTTCATGTAGCAACATATGTTTGGTTTTTGCTGCACAACCTTATGATTTTGCACCTAGGATTGGCGACTTCCACTTGTTGACTTTATGTCCAGATTGCAACCAACATAATATGAGTTTATATATCAAACTAGGGATAGGAGAGAGTATTTCGGATACCATAATCCATAGTGAGTGTGCTTTTAAGGTATCTTCAAATTCTTTTGACAACAACCACATGAGATAGTTGGATCTGCTTTAAACCTTGCAGAAAGACATACATTGAACATAATATCGGGTCCTGATGCTGTAACATAGAGGAGAGACCTTATATAACTTTTGTATAGTGTTTGATGTACATTTTGACCATCAAGATCCGAATATATTTTGGTTATTTTAGAAAATGGTGTTTTGGCTGCCAAGACGGTTTGCATGTCAATTTTTTAAACATGTGTCTTTGTATATCTTCCGCCTGCAGTAGACCTACAAAGAATGTGAGTTCAACAATCTTACCCATTTCAATTTTTTTCTTGCATAGTGGCAGAAAACTCTTTGCATAGATCATCATTGGTTGATTAAAACATGATATCATCCACATATTTTTATTAGAAGATTTTTTTTTTTGTCTTTTTGATAAACAAGTTGTTTCAATGTGTTCCTATGACATAATAGATCTTGGTTAATACAAACTGAAGGATAGAGATTTATGACCGAATGAAAAGAACAAGAATCAATAATTGAAAGCCTAAGTTTTTTCTATAATTCAATAATCAAAGTCTGATTTTCAGATTACAACTTTAGGACTATTTTATAGAACCCATAAAACTTGGAAAACAAGAAATAAAATCCTAAAATAATGCCTAACCTATAAGGTAACCTGAAAGGTCCTGTTTGCTTAATCAGTTAAAAAGATTAGGCAGTTAAGCTTTGACAGCTGAGGATGAATCTTAGCTGTCAAATATTAACAGAACACACTTAAATTAAGTCTTAAGTGGTTTTACAATGTTGTTTATACACCTGGAGTACAGTCTCAAATGTCTCAGAATTGTTTGATGATTAGTTGCAGGTTAGCAGGTATGCAAGGGTGAAGGGAAGGTTGTAAAAGTTTTATGTGGAATGGCAGTGTCTTCAGTCAAAGAGGTTTCCTTTTATAGGCTGGAATATAGCCGTTGGAGGAGACAAGGCAGTAAATGAATGTGGGTGAAATAGTGTTTGCATTTAGGGCCTTGTTGACTGGATGATAACAGGCTGGAATATGCAACCCTTGTATAGAGGATCTTCATGGAGATGACATGGCAACATCTGTTGAGTGATTTGGGCAAGGCACACCTTGGTCATCACAGAGATACATCATTGCTGTTGTCTTTGAAGATCATAGCTGTCTGAGGGATGAGACCTCTTTTGTTGAGATTCTTAGCTGTCAGGATTAGCTCTTTGATTTGGATGATTAAGAGTCAAGGAATTGGATAGTTGACATGTAATGATCACTTTGTAAATAAATACATTGATTTATTTGATTAGTCTTTATTTGATCATTGCTGTCAAGTTGATTCATAAGATTTGCAGGTTGAGTCTTGGCTGTCCAATGTTCATGAGTTATCTTGGCTGTCAGATAACATTGGATATGTTTCTTTGTCAAAACCATATATAACTATGTGGATTACATAGTTAGGTCCTAACAATTTTCCCCTTTTTGGCAAAGTAATATATCTAATATAGATATGACCTGCAAGATAGCTTATGAATTGAATATTCCAATGAAGACAAAATCAATCTTCTTGATTCAATCACAAGATCCAAAACACAAACATTATCCAAAATAAAATGTGTTTAAGACAGGGGATAAAAAGAAGAGATTAAAAGACTTAGCCAAAAATTTTCTAATCAGAAAATTCTTCTCTTTCTCTTCTTGCTGCAAGGATTTCATCTCTTTCAGATAGCAGCCCCTTCCTCATATTTTCTTTTACACCTCTGTAGTACATCTCATTGTTCCATTCCCAGCTCATCTCATCATCATAGGTGAAGGTGTGATCTTGTCTTGACTTGAGCACAACTTTGGACAATGGTTCTTGATCATCCCTTATCCTTAAAGTACCCAATTTGGGAGCACCTTTTCCTTTGGCACCTTGACCTCTGGTTCCTGAAAACAAGTTAGAGAAGAAGGGGTTTGACTGCAAAGAGAGGGTTGGTTGATCAAGATTGTGAGGAGGTTCAGTGGGGACAATGTGAACAACTGAGGTTGTAGTCTGATGCACTTGATTTACTGGCTCATCATCTTCATCATCACTTGATACTATGATATTAGCAGCAGCACCTGAAGCTCTTTTTCCCAGGTTGATGGCTTCCTCATCAGAATCAAATGGCTTTCCCTTGGATTTCTTCATTTCTGGTTTGGCACCAACTGAGACTTCCAATATGTGTCTCATCTTGGTGATCATGGTCCTTGTGAATTTTTGCATGTTAGTAATGGTCACATGATAGGGAGGCACATATGCTGAGGGGTTGAAGTTTGATGGGAGGTTTAATTGGAGAGATCTAGTGTTTGGGGGAATGAAGGGAGGTGGTTCTGAAGTGGTAGGGGGAAACATGACTGTCAGATTTGGCTTGGCAATGACAGCCATGATTTTGGCTTTGTTGCTGCAGATTCTCCAATACAATTCTTTGGTCAAGTCCACACAAAGAGCATAGACAAGAGAGGAGGGCATGTAGATGCATTCATTGAGATTGGTTGACATGAATTGGGAGAACAAAACTTCCCAGTCAATGATGGTTGATAAATCCATGAAATTGGGTAATCTAAGGGCAGTATGAAAGAAGGACGAGGAGAGAGCAGATCTGTATTTTTTCCATTCCTCATGCCCAAACATGATGAGCCCACTTTTGTTTCTGGCATGGATAATGATGGCATTATTTCTTAACACCCAAGGATTGGCAATGATGTTTGGATTGGCAATTTCAGGGAAGTGAGTGATTCCCTTGAATCTTTGATGGGCAGCCATGACAGAGTGAAATGAAAAGTCAATTTCACAATCAAGAATCCAGGGCTCACAAGCAGGAAGGGGTTCACTGTCAGAGGAAGAATTAGGGAGAGATTGAGGTTCAACAACTTCAACAGGTTTAGATGGGGTTTCATTATCAGGCTTACTTAACTTCTTGGCCCTATCTCTAGTTTGATCAAATCTAGAGCTTTTAACATATCATCTTCAGTTAACAAAGTTCTCATGTAGGTGATGACAGTGGGAAGCAAATCAGGGTATCCTTCAAAGGTCAATCCTTCAGAAGCTTTGAGGATATTTTCAGGGATAGGAGGAGATTGAGATGGACTGGAAAAAGGTGAAGATTGGGATAGGGAAGGCTTAGCTGTCAGATCAGGGGATTGGTGACTGCTGTTCCCCCTTAACTGAAGGTCTTCTCCTTCAGAATTAGAGGTGTTCCCCCTTTCATTTTCAACACTTGGATCATTTGAGCTCAGGTTGGAAGAATTCAAGTTGAGAATTTCTTGGGCTACAGAGATGGGTGGTGAACTGGATTGCTCTTTGGTTGGTGAGGGATGAGGAGAATTTGGTTTCATCTTTTTGGAGAGGGGAGCATTTTTATCCAATTTTCTCTTCCTAGAGAAGGTGTTTACTGAAAGAGAGGGGATAGGGGTTACCTCAGTTGAAGTTCTTGCAGATTCAGAAACCTTAGCTGTCAGACCTTGGGCATTCATAGCTGTCCCAGATGTTTGCCCTGTCTTGGCTGTTCTGTGCATAACATCAACTAGGGATTCAGCAAGGGCTCTCCTTAGCTGTTCATCATACTCATCATCTTGATTAGCTTCATCTTCACCAACAAATTCATTAATGTCTCTAAAAATGGGGTCTGATTGGGTTTCTTCACTATCAGCAGGTTGTTCTTCAGCAATCTGTTTTCCTTTATCAGTCACTTGATCATCCACTTGTTCAGCCATTTGTTCAACCACATCTTTCACATTCATTCCTTTGGAAATCTTCTTTCCTTTGCCGGTTTTCTTCATTGATGCTCTGGCAATCCTTTTTCCAATTTTGCTAGGAGTAATCCCTTGAGGCTTTTCTTTGATCACAATTCCTTTGTCATGCTTTCTCTTTGACCTTTTGTCATTTACCATGTGGACCAATGATCTCCACAACTTCATTTCCTTTTCTGACTTCTCTCTCAGCCTTTGTGTTGTTTCTTCAAGGTTTCCAGAACTTTCATCTCCAAAATCCAATCTTTTCTTTCCTTTGAGCCTGAATGTGCTCAAACTGAAACTCTTTGTTTGCACAAGATTGGTAGTCTCAAGCCAATGATCTTTTAGAGGGGGGTTTATCTTTGGAATTAGCTAGTGTAGAATGCCACTCATGAACCTGAAGTTGATCATTCTTGGGGTTTGCTTCTTGAACTTCCAGGGTGAAGGAGATGTAGCCAGTTGATAGTTGTGCAAGAGAGCTACACTCCAGTTCACTTCCTTAGTCATCAGGCTCAGGGCTTGCTTCCATTCATTGGGACTTATTTGATCAAAATAGGATTGCTTTCCATCAAACCCCTTGATGATAACATCCATTAGGGTTGATTTGAACAAATCAAGAGACCCTTTTTTGATGAGTTTGTCCTGTAGCACTTGGTAGTTGCAGTTGGGTTCATCAAAGAATCTTTTGTAGAACTCTTCCAAGGTATTGTCTTTTCTGTCCCAAATGTTGCTGAGAGTTCCATTCTTCATTGGGATACTGTAGACTTCAAAAACAACCTTAGGAGAGACATGAATCTCAGTCCCTTCAATGTTGGCTCGAATGGCTCCACATAACAGTCACTCTCCAGTCATGTAAATTTCTCTGCACAATTTTTCATAAATTGGAGGTTGAGCTTCCATCATTTTGCACAGATGGTTGGATTCAAGCAAGGTTTTGATGAGAGCTCCAACTTCATGATTATAAAAATCAGGCTTGATAAAATAGCCATGAGCTTCAGTGTATGCCATTGTTGAGTAAACAGAGAATTAGGGCTTTTTGAAAAACAAAGAGATTCAGAGAGGAGATTTAGATGGGTAGAGAATGTTTGTTGAGGAAGGATTAGTTTCGCAATATTAGAGGTTAATGAGGAGGGAATTGTATAGTTTAAACGGCTAAAACGAGGTTTGGGCAACGGTTAAAAAATTGCATTTAAGGAAGTGACTGTTCATGAACAGTGATATTTGTCCCCCACTCATTTCTTGCAATAACTTCCCATAAAACATGGGAGTAAATTCCGTACACAGAGGCGAATTTTCAGAGGGAATTATCAGAGAAGTAAATGGTATTGTGTTAGTGGCAAGTTCCAATAACCTCGAATTGGCAAGAAATCAAAATCATAGATGTCAGATTTGATGACCAGCCAAGACTATTTTGAATGATCATTACCTCTACATTGTCTGAAACCAAACTTGTCTATAAAAGGAAATGAATCAGATGATGAGATTTATCAAATTCATTTTAGTCATATAGCAAATGGGAAGATTGGTTTCAATGTTTAGTCCTAGCAAGATGGCTAAGACAGCAAAGAAATTGGTTTTCAAGAGTCCAAGGTTAGAGGAAACTAGGGAGGAGAGGTTTGAGAGGGAGTTTTTGTCTTATCAAATACAAACTAATAATGGTCTAGAGTAAGAGGTGGATCAACTACAGAGTGATGATCCAAGTAAGGAAGAAGAGTTGAGAGAGAGGGAGATAAGGAGAATGTTTTGGGAGGAAGAGAGGCTAGCTTTTATGGAGAGTGAGAAAAATAGATTGGAGGGTATAGCTAGAGATAAAGGTAAGGATAAAGTGGTTTGTGAGGGTCAGTTTGGTCAGACAGCTAAGGTTAAGCTGTTTGGAAAAGGGAATAAGGGAGAGTCCAGTAAACAGGTTGGGGAAGGTGTGGAGAGAGTCTACACATTAGGTGAACTTGTGAAGCTTGACAACCAAGAAAGGATTAAGATTGACACTCCTATTGGTCAACCTGAGTTCTTAGCTGTCAGAGAATTCACAGCAGTAACAAGGGATTCACTTACATTGAGTCAAGCAGTTCTTGAGGGAACTGGAAACAACTTTGCAGGAGTGCAAAGTTCTCCTTCAAAGGCTTATATGAGATTGTTCTCACAGTTTCTGAAGTGTTTGAGTCCAGAAGTAATGAATGAGGAGGAAGGTGTAGGTCCTCAGTCAGATCAATTAATTATTGCATAGGAGAGTGCAAACACTTCAGGGACCTTCAGCTTTGTCTCTCCATTGAGTGAGTATCCTCCATACAATGCTGTTGAGGAATGGTGGCCCAGGAGGGTGTGTCCTTCTTTACAATTCTCAACATCATCCATTGACCCTTTCATGAAGAGGCACCAAGTATGGCTTGAGAGGTATGGGAACATCAGGGAGTATGTTTATGAGGCTCCTGATGTTGCCTATAATGAGTATGGGTACACAGATGAGGATTTCCAGGATCAGCCAAGGAATAATCTTGGATAAAAATTCTTAGCTGTCAGAGCCTGTGTGAGGGTCAGCTGTGAGAGAGGGTGAGGTTTATGAAGCTTTTGGTAATATGAATTTGTGGTTGCTTCTGTGTTTTGAAAACTGAGGTGTTTGGTAGGATGAAATTTGGCTTAGGATGTTGTAGGTTTTTATGTAAAACTATGGTTAGCTGTCAGATCCTCAACTGTTGACAGCAATCATTTGTAATGTAGCTTTGATTAATGAAAATATTTTATTTTAGCAAATTAATCATTCCTAGCATTGCCCTTAGCATCTCAAATCTTTTCTCATCCATGGCTTTTGTTAGGATGTCAGACACATTGTCTTCAGTGCACACCTTAGCTAAGTTGATTTTCCCTTTCTCAATATGGTCTCTAATGAAGTGATGCCTAACTTCAATATGTTTGGTCTTGGAGTGTTGAACAGGATTTTCTGTCATGTCAATGGTGCTTGAATTGTCACAAAAAATGGGAATGTTTGACAGGTCCATCCCAAAGTCTTGAAGTTGACTTTTGAGATAAAGAATTTGAGAGCAACACAGACCAGCAGCAATATACTCAGCCTCAGCCGTTGAGGTAGCTACTGAGGTTTGCTTCTTGCTTGACCAAGAAATTATTCTTGATCCAATGAATTGACATCCACCACTTGTGGATTTCCTATCCAGATTGCATCCAGCACAATCTGAGTCAGTGAAACCAATTAGGGAGAATGGAGATTCAGTGGGATATCACAAACCATAGTCAGGTGTTCCTTTGAGATATCTCAAAATTCTCTTGACAGCATAGAGATGAGATTCTTTAGGATTGGCTTGAAATTTTGCACAAAGGCAAACACTAAACATGATGTCAGGTCTGGAGGCTGTTACATATAGGAGGGATCCAATATAACTCCTATATAGTGTTTGATTTACACTCTGTCCATCAGGATCAGCATGCAGTTTGGTTGTTGTTGACAGAGGGGTTCTAGCAGGAGAAGCAGTTTGCATGTCAAACTTTTTGATCATGTCCCTTGTATACTTGGCTTGATTAATGAAGATTCCTTCCTTCATTTGCTTGACTTGAAGACCTAAGAAGAATGTGAGCTCACCAATCATGCTCATCTCAAACTGATTCTTCATGATTTCCCCAAATTTAGTGCACAAGTCTTCTCCATATTTCTTGATAAACAGAGTGTTATCAATGTGACCCTTGGTGAATCCTTTGCCAAGGAGGTATAGTGTCATACCAAGCTCTAGGTGCTTGTTTAAGCACATACAAGGCTTTGCCCAGTTTATATACATGATCTGGAAATTTTGGATGCTCAAAACCAGGAGGTTGGGACACAAATAACTTCTCATTTAGAACTCCATTCAAGAAGGCCCTTTTGATATCCATTTGGAACACCTTCATCTTCTTGAATGAGGCAAAGGCAAGGAACAACCTTATAGCTTCCAATCTTGCAACAGGGGAAAAGGTTTCATCATAGTCAATTCCCTCTTCTTGTCTATACCCTTGTGCAACTAGTCTAGCTTTGTTTCTTACTACAATGCCTTCTTCATTCATTTTGTTTCTAAAAACCCATCTTGTCCCAATGACAGTTTTGTTTTTGGGTTTGGGAACAAGCTTCCAAACTTTATTCCTTTCAAATTGTTCCAGTTCTTCTTCCATTGCTTTAATCCAATCAGGGTCTTGAAGGGATTCATTTATTTTCTTGGGTTCTATCTGGGAGATGGAGGCACTTATTAATGAGTCATAAACAGGCATATTTGGAGGAATGTCCATTTTGTGAATGGGAAGATCAATATAAATGTTATTGTTAGGTGGAATGATGTGGGTGATAGGTTCAGGTTGAGGAATTGAGTGATTGGTGTTGCAGCATGGTTGGATGGGGTTATTTACAAGGGTATTTTGTTGGCTTGATGAAGGTAAGCTGTCAGGTGCATCATAGATGTCTCAGATGCACCTTTGCTGTTGGGTTGGGATTCTTGGCTGTCAGACACAATAGGGTTTTTATTAATGTCTTTGGGAACAATATAGGGAAGGGAAGGTGAATCTTCTTCAGGAATGATGTTTGAGGGATCGTGCACAGGGGACACCTCAGGAAGGTTGTCTGAATTTTCAACAGCTTCATCAAAATCACACAATTCAGTGTGACTTTGATCATTGTTTTCATCAAAGTCAACATGGATTGATTCTTCTACAACAAGTCTCCTTTTGTTGTAAACTCTATAGGCTTTGCTGGTGTTAGAGTATCCAAGAAATATTCCTTCATCACTTTTGGAATCAAACTTATCAAGGTTATTTTTCCCATTGTTGTGAATGAAACATCTACTTCCAAAACCATGGAAGTATGAGATGGTTGGTGTCCTACCATTCCATAACTTATAGGGGGTCCTGGTGTGAAACTTGTTGATGAGAGTCTTGTTTTGTACATACACAGCTGTGGTAACAGCTTCTCCCCAAAATTATTTAGGAAGGTTATTTTCTGACAGCGTAGTTCTTGCTGCTTCACAGATTGTTCTGTTCTTTCTTTCAGTAACATCATTTTGCTGTGTTGTTCTAGGAGCAGAAAAGTTGGGCTCAATCCCTTTCTGGTTCTAATGGGTCCAAAGAGATCCATGTGGAGTAGTTGAAGGGGTTTTGAAGTATCTAATCTGGTTTTGGCAGTGAAGGAGGTTTTCTTTTGCTTGCCACATTGACAGGCCTTGCACAACCTGTCCTTTTTGAAAGGAATTTTGGGTAGGCCTTTGACTAGGTTTGAATTGGCTAATTTGGAGATACTTTTGAGGTTGAGGTGAGCCAGTCTTTTATGCCATAGCCATGACATATTAGACTGACTAGAGGATAGGAGGCAGTAAGCATTGGAGGATTCCATAACTTCCAGGTTTAGACTGTAGAGATTTCCCTTTCTAGTTCCAGTGAGAATGGATTTGTTGTTGACATCTTTGACAGTGCAGTGGTTTTTGGAACATACAACATAATATCCCTTATCATAAATTTGACTAATGCTAATCAAATTGTGCTTTAGACCTTCTACATAAGACACATTGGTGAAAATGATGTCTTTAGTAACAAGGTTTCCTGATCCTTTGACTTTGGCTTGGGAGTTATCACCAAAAGTTACATTTGGACCATTTTTAGGGATATTTTTTTGCAACGACTCTTTGTTGAAGGTCATGTGTCTGCTGCATCCACTGTCCAAGTACCATATTCCTTTCCTACGTTCCTACAAAACAGAAAAATAAATTTATGGTACCCTTTTATTCTTTTGGGTCCAAAGGATTAGACTTTCTTTGGTACCCTAGCTTTGTTCATTGCCCTTTTTCCAAAATACTGGTTTAGGGCATTGTAGTATCCCATGATCTGCATCATATATGGTGTGGGAGCAGTAGGTTGAGATTGGTTGAAAAAATGGTTGGGAGAAAAGGATTGGTTTTGGTTATGATGAAACTGAGTGTGGCTATGAAAGTTGTTTGAATGGGGTGATCTTGGTGAGTTGTTTTGACTGGCATGACTCTTTCCATTTGAGTACTACCCGTTGGGTTTTTGTTGTTTGGAGTATGAGTAATGGTTATAGAATCTTTGCTGTCTGGGTGATCTCTGCTATCCATCAAATCTTGGTTGTCTGGGGAATCTTGGCTTTCTAGAAGATCTTTGCTGTCCAGTGGGTTTTTGCTGATTGTTCTTCACTTGCTCCTTGATTCCCTTTCTTTGCCAGATGTATTTGCCTTTATTTTTTTGTTTTTCCTTCCCTTTAGGTTCACTTGAGCTTGCTTCATAGGTTTCATTGATGTGACTGGAGCTAGCTTCATTGGCTTCATTGATTTATCCTTATTTCTTTGAGTCCTCCTTTGTCTGAATGGGATAGACATTTTGTTGGGCTTTGACGTAGTTCATGCTTTCAAGAAACATTTTGCCAATAGCTCTTTCATCAGTAAGAGGAGTATATGTTTTCAGAGTGGGATTGTGTGCTCCAATCCCTGACTTGTCACTATGATGTCTCTGGTTGTAGCTGAACAATGACACAGCTTCTCCTGACTTGTTCCAGGACTCAATCTTCTTTCTAAGGGATTCATTTTATTTTTCAAGGTTGATGGTTTTTTGGTTGTTTTCCAGAGATCATGAATTCTCAGCTGTCAGCTCACCATTAGCCTTTTCAAGCATAAGGCATTGCTCTTTCAGCCCTTGGTTGGTTCTTTCAAGGTTTTCATTAGTTTTTCTTTGGGATAGGTTATCAATGAGCAATGAAGCAAAGCTATTTTGGTGTCTATTTAATTGAATTAAGAGAGTGCTAACTAATTGTTTAAATTCTTCATTATTTAAAGAGTTAAAATTGGTTACCTGTTTTAATTCTTCAGCAACAGCTAAGGCTTCAAGGTCTTCTTCATTATATGATTTTTCATCATCTCCTGCCATTATGCATATCATTCCTTCTTCTCCTTCACTTTCAGAGTCACTGAAATCAAATTCCTCATCACTGAACTTTGATGAGTCTGCAATCATTACTTGTTCTTTGTTTTTCTCATTCTTCTTTTTGGTGCAGTTGTAGCAGCTGCATCTTGAATTGTTAATGATCTCCTTTGAGTAGGAGAATTTCTTGGCTGTCTGATTGTCCTTAGGTTTCTTTGGTTCAGGACATTCTGATGAGTAGTGACCAAGTTTTTTACAGTTGAAGCATTCAACTTTCTTTTTGTGATTCTCTTGATCAGAAGTGGATGGACTGTAGCTTCTCTCAAATGTCTTTTTATGAGCTCTCAGGGTATTTCTGACAACCATGGATATAAGACTTGGTAGGTCTCCTTGAGAGATGTTGTTTGAGGGGTGGTTTACTTTCTGAAGGGAGATGAGAACCATGGAGTCAATATCTTGTTGAGTAATGGGTTTATGAGGGGTTTCTTGGGCAGCTAAGTCAAGGGTTTGTGAGATAGAAGGAACAGGTTGAAGTTTTATCATTCCTTCTAGTTCATATGCCTCAAGCTTTCCAAAGTATTGCTCAATAGTCATGGTGCTCCATTCTGCACCTTCTCTTATAGGCAAGGCTACCTTCTCATATTCTTGGGAAAGGTTGGAATATATTTTTAGGCATAGATCTTGGTTCTCAAATGTTTTTTCATGGTCAGCAATGGATCTGACCAGATCTTCAAACCTTGGTCTAGCAGCACTGACTTTTTCACCAGGGTAGAACTTGAAGTTGTCAAGTTGTCTAAGCAGATTATACAAGTTTTGGGTTCTAACACTGGTGTGTTTCTGGAATTTTGTATGGATGAGTTCCCAAGCTGATTTTGCAGTTGGTTCTTTAGCAATCTCTTGTGCTAAGGAGTCATTTACACTCTTTTGGAGTATGTTTTTGACTTTAAGGTTAGCACTAATTAGTTGCCTTTCTGATTCAGTCCAGTATTATGGGGATTTCATTTTACTGTCCCCACCATTTGAATCTAGTGTGACGGGGCAGGTGACTTCATTTTCTAGAACATACCACTTCCAGATACTGTTTGCATCAAGGTAGGTTTTGATTTTTGATGCATAGATTTCAAAGGATCCACAGTCATCAATGTGTGGAATGTCTTTCTCATTATTTCTTCATGGTTGAGGCATGGTGGGTTGAGAATTGATCCTTCACAAGTTGTTAGACTTTTGGTGGTGAAGACAAGCTCTGATACCAATTGAAAGGTCTTGTTTGCTTAATCAGTTAAAAAGATTAGGCTGTTAAGCTTTGAGAGCTGAGGATGAATCTTAGTTATCAGATATTAACTGATCTAAAAACAAGAGTATAATGTTGTAAGTACCCCAATCTGGATCGCTCTCCATCCAAGCATACGACAAAACAAGGGGCAAACTTCCGGAGGTCATAACTCCTTCATACGAACTCCGATTGAGACGTGCCATATATGGTTGGAAAGCTCTCGACGAGAACTAGATTTCCATCACAATTACAAAATGTGGAAAAGAATGGAAGTCCGTACGGACCTCTTTGCTCCTAGACATCATAATTGCAAAATCCGCTTAAAGTCCACGAGATTCCCTCAAATCCTGGAGAACATCATTACCCCCCCTACATGGTTGGTCCGTACGGACCTCTTTGCATGCCTATATGGTCCGTACGAACCTCTTTGAAGAGGGGACATAATCATCTCAGAAATCCTCATCATTCCCTAAAATCGAGGAAAACCAAAAAACTAGATTATCTAGAAGGTCCGTACGGACCTTCTTGCAGTTTTCTGGCACTATAAATAGAGGGTTCCCCCTCCCTCATTTTCACACATTTCCCTCTTCTCTCCTCTCCCCCACCTTCTTCAGCTCCTCTAAGACCCTTCGGGGCAATCCCGCCCCTTTCGGATCCTTCCGAGGCCTTCCGAGCTCCCTGTGGTGCTCCGAAGCCTCCCCGAGCGCTCCCGCGACGCTCCCGCGCTGCCCCGAGCCACTCTCGAGGTACTCTGAGGCCCCTCGTGGTACTCCGAGACCTTGCCTGGTCTTTCCCGAGGCGTCCCGACTCTTTCCGAGTCAAACCGACAATTCCAACCCACGCCGAACCTCTGCCCGAATCCAACCGACGATTCCAACCCACGCCGAACCTCTGCCCGAATCCAACCTACGATTCCAACGCACGCCGAACCTCTGTCCGAATCCAACCGACAATTCCAACCCACGCCGAAACTCTGCCCGAATGCAGCCTACAATCTCAACTCACGCCGAAACTCTGTCCGCAGACAACCGGCCCCTCCCGAAGCAATCCCGGTCCGTACCGGAACACTATTCCATCCTCAAACACTATTCCCCAGCGGAAGACAGACACGAACCAACATTGGTAAGGCTTCCTTCCATTACTATTTCAATACATTTCAATACATAGTGTACAATGTAGACATCCGATATCGCATGCATTTTTAAAAGCACACACAACAGTTAAAGAATATTAGGGGTATCCCAAAGACTCGTTTTTACGAGGCGACTCGGGTGAGCTCTAAGATTCTAATATTCTCTTCCCGAGGAGTCATCTGACCTCCGAACTCAAAATCTCATCACACAAAAACAGTTTATTATTATTTTTAAACTGATGCCCTTTCTCAATGTTTTGGGCTTAATAATAAAAACGGCGTGGCGACTCTACAAAGCAAAACACAGCGAGACACCTCTACCAACGAAAACGCTGCAAAGCGGGAAATGCCAGGATGACGGGCGCGATTGCGCCGCCTCTGATCCGGGTAATTTCATTGGCGACTACTGGGATTATTTTGTTTTAAAAACTTTTAAACAAAACAAAAGATTTTTAAAACAATGATGAGGGTCAAACTTTCATTTTACCCCTTTCTTTAATCAGTGTGTGTGTGTGCATGTGCTTTACTTTTTTATTTACAAAAAATAAAAATACAAAAAATGCATCAATATACATCTCGTGTACATACATTTAAAATTCTTCAAAAACTTTTGTTTTACTCGTAAAAGAATTTTAGAGACCGCACACTACTCGCACTGCCGCTCGGTACACCGCACGCTACTCATACAATGCCTCGGTTACACCGCACGCTACGCGCACCGGCCGCCGGATACACCGCACACTACAACCCTTAACCCGGAGTGGTCTCGCTTGCAGTCCGTTTGGTCTTCCTAGGCCTCGACGCGCACGGGATCATTCCAAACATCCCATCCTAGCCAAGCGTCAACCCCGCACGTTTGAGTCTTGAGTCACACTCGTCCCGCACTCGGTTGGTTTTTACCTGCCTGTGTCATACAAGCCTCGGATACATATCCCATGCCGGCCATTTTCGAGTCGAAGCTCGAAACTCAAGATCCTCGCGCAAGCAAAGCGATGAAAGGTCATGCTAAAATCTTGACTCGATCTTGATTTTCCGAAGCTACACCTGCACGATGTTCCGTCCCGAATATACATACATGCCTACATGACACCATGTCATCAAGCCTTTAATACGTCAGCCATGACGATATGACCTAGCCAACGCCTAACGTCACAGATCCCTTGCGCAAGCAAGGTAAAGAGAGGTCATGCTGAACTCTTGACTCGATCTTGACTCAATGGCCGGCTCGGTTCACTATTCACATGGCTAACGCATTAAAACGAACATGACAGGCTCGGTCCTTAGGTTCGATTTTTTCTTTAGGCCGGTGGAAACCGCTTGCCCTATAGGACCCTCGCCCGGGGCTGTCCACCCCGAGATGTTGAAATACAGGTGCAAAACGAGGGGCTTATAGCCGCACATATGTTCTTCACTGACACAGGATCTAGAATAGTTGCGAAAAAGAAGAGCAATCTATTCAAACCAACTTAGGATTCTGAGAAAACACGTTTTTAGTAAATTAAAACAATAAAAAATCATAAATAAAAAGCGAAAATTGCATGTCATAAGAGCTTTCCCCTGTTATCCAAAAAAGGTCTTCCCATGTCTAAACCTTACCCGTCACCCCCTCCAGCGAACCGAGAGTGGTTGAGAGTACCTAGGAGCCGCCTTTTCGCATCGAGGTCACAAGGTCCGATAGCCTCTTCCGGGCTCACGGTCCGAACAGCCCGCTACTCCCCGATGGCGGGATTAACAGATAACAGTGAGGGAAAAGAAACCCCACCACTGAGAAACCTCCAGACAATGGAGGAGGTGCTACGAGCCTTCGAAACTCTCAAGAAGCGGAAGGAAGAGCAGCAAGCCTGGATCGTAGACACTATGCGCCGCCGCGGAGCCGTGGCCGTTCCCCAAACAGATGGGACCTTCATTCTCATAGAAGACGAAGAAATACCTGCTCCCCCGGGTCCTCAAATCTATCAACAGGTCCCGCCTCCACCAAGTTACGAGATCCCAGCAACGCTAAGCAGCTCTCGCTCAAAGCTCCCTTCAGCGCTGGGCCAAGGGCCCGTGATGCCCGGCCAAAGACAAGCCGGGCTTCCTTGGCCGCACATCAAGTTTCGCACTAACAAAGACACATACGTGCTCGCTTCTACTGTATCCCAATGCATCTAGATCCCTGTGGTTCAACCCTTTGCCTCTATACGAGCCTCGCAGCCCATAATCGAAGTCCCCATGCCTACCGGGGACAGCATCCCGAGCGGATATCCCGACATCTCAAGCTTGCCACCCGCTAGTCCGCCACTGGGGCTAATGAATCATTTCCCAATTCCCAAACACAACCCTTAGCGGACCTGGCAATCACGCCCCTAACTTCAGCACTCTAAGGTATGGGTTCGTATACACTCAACTACCTCCCCAAGACTCCCGAATGGCGATCCCATCAGCCAATCCACCTCCATCTTCAATTTCTATCCCCGAAAACGGTAACCCGCCTCAACCTGTCGATCCCCACATGGCTTGGATGATCGAGCAAATGAAGGACATGCAAGGCAAGCTAGCTAGTTCCCGAAAAGCATCCCTCCTGCCTACTGATCCAAGCAAAGTGGTCCCGCTCCTCCAAAATTCGTGATGCCGAAATGGAGAAGTTTGACGGGATGGAATGCCCAAAAACTCACATCGATACCTATGTCCTGGGTATGAGAGCTAAAGGAGCAACCCCACAACAAATGGCGGATCACTTCCAAAGCATTCCCTCAAATCCACGACATTAAGGTGGTTCCTCAACGTGAAGGCGTAAAACCGCTCCACGTGGGACCAAATTAGTGAAATCTTCCCGGAGAAGTACCGCGCCAACCTTGAATGGGAGACAAACCGCCATGACTCCGCAAGCCACCGAACAAAAGGACGACGAGCCCGTGGGTGAGTTCTACAAAAGATGGAACTGGAAGCTAAGCGAGATAATGGATCCGCTTTCCAAAGAAGAGCAAATGGATATCTTCCATTCCTGCCTCAAACCATCTTTGAGGGCCTTGATTAGCCACCACTTCTATCCCGACCTTCGTGCCATGGTCAATGCCGGGACCAAGTTCGAAAAGACGCTGAGCCTACAAAAGACACCAGCCACACTCTTGCTTCTTCCTACCGCTACTGTGCAGCCTCGTCCAAATTCGACGCCTGTTCCAAACATAGGAAAGGAGGCCGCCGGAGCAGCCCACTACATCCGTAACGGGGTCCAAGGAAGCCGCGATCAAGCGCCCGAGAAATAACAATCCTCCCTGGACGCAGCTGTTCTCGCACTTCGACAACCTCTAATGCCTCTAAGCCAAGTGTTTAAGGCGTTGATGAAGCAGAACATGCTCAAGCCCCTTGAGAATTATCAGCCGAGGAATCCTAACCTAAACGTGGATATGAGCAAGCATTGCGCTTTTCACAACTATCCCGGCCATACCACCGACAATTGCGTCATACTAAAACAAGCGATCCAGAGGCTGATTGAAGAAGGAAAGTTGGAATGCCCACGCGGTCCCAACACAAGCCGGAAATCAATTCCTCAACAACAATTGAGGAAAGCATCGTGAGAAGCCTTTCGACCTTCTCAAGCGCGTCAAAAATGCCATTGAGGAACCGGGTTACCTTCTCATGACCCACAACCAAAGAAAGAAGAAATCGTCTCGGAAGCTTGGTCTAACCCCGCCTCCTAGAGTCTAGCTTCTAAAATAAAAGACCCCGAGTCTGTCATGTTTAAAGTTTAAGTCTCTCGAGTCGTCTGACGGCTTTATGCCTGAAGATTATGTGTTTGTAACAAAAATCGCGCTTCTTTATGCTTTGAATAAAAGTTCGACCTTTCTGAGTATCCCCTCATTGCCACTTTAACAAATGATAAATTAACTAACCAAAACAGTTAATAATGATTCACTTGATAAAGACGCAGACATATTAATGAACAATGCATTAAACAAATCTTTAATCATGTTGTCAAACGAGAGAAAAATCGGGCCCAAGCTGCCGAGAATGTTCTAACCAAAATGAATTTGGGAACTGCTGAAGAGTCCAAAGAGACGCAAATCAAAGAATCATACAGTCCACCTCGTAGGTTCCAGTACTGTTCTCATTCAATCAAGTCCTCCTCGGACATTGTAATTAAGTCTTCAATTTTTCATACATAAGTCTTCTTTCTTTTCTTGCTAGACTTGAGACATTATTTTGCACCCCACATTACATTTAATGAAATGGTTTTGTTCTATGTGATCACTTGCATTGCTCAACAAGTAATTCCACAAATGATTAATGCTTTGATTAATTGGTGTGAGAAAGTGATTCGATAGCTCCCCATACACCATACCATACCCCACACAAAGGCCTCCATCAAGCCATACACTTTCACAAAACATGTCCCCACCACCACCTTGACCAAGTCAACGACGGCAAGAACATCAAAGGACAACAAAAGGTCACTCAACATCAAAAGATTGACCCCATGTCGACAACAATCTAGGGGCTTGCCTTCGCCCTCGTGCGCATCAAGAAAGTTCAAGCAGGGGTTTGCCTTCACCCTCAAATGCTTCAAAAAAAAAAAAAAGAAGCTCAAGCGTAAGCTAAAAAAAAAAAAAAAGCAGCTCGCGTAAGCTACAAAAAAAAAAAGCTCAAGTAGAAGCTAAAAAAAAAAAGAGCTCAAGTAGAAGCTTCACAAAAATAAATGAGGTCAAAGACCCAGAGCCAACGATCAAGAAGCAAGGGAGTCACTAAAAAGACCGTCAAATACGACTTGTCAAGAAATCACCTCAAGGCCCGTGCCTCATCATTCAGCTTTCCAAGCCTTTTCGTCAAAGGCCGCACAAATATTCATGCCCTGGCCCCAAAGCCAAACACGGTTCGGCCCCGAACTACGTCGACCTGAGCTCCTTGTCTTAAGGGGAACGTAGGCAACCATAAATGGTTCGGTCATAAACACATACAAATCGACAAACCCGGTCTCATCAATGACCTCTCCTATACACAAACCTTCTTTCACACCAGACCAACTCGATCCTTGATACCGATTGACTTTCTCCTCGTGATTAATCAAAGCATATCAGGTTTAATTGTTGAATAACCTGAACATCAACAAAGGGTTTTAAGCAAACAAGTGATCATTGTGAACAAATCAAGTTTTCAAATGTCTCGAAAAGTCTTCTTTTTCTACAAAAATAGGAAAATAGAGCTAAACACTGATTTTCTGTCAACAAGGGCTTCCATACACTTTTACAAGCTTTTCAGTACTCATACTCTCTCAAAAGAGTCAAACCCAAAAGCATTTATTTTGTGCCTACATCAAATAAGGCATTCACACAAAAGGGGACCCGTTCCCACCTTTTCAAAAATAAATACGCCCTTGCAAGTATACATTACGAGTCATTTCTCCCACAAAAGAGGGTTGAACTACGCAGACCTGAGCCTCTCATTCCGAGGGGAACGTAGGCATCCTTCATTGGTTCAGTCTAAGGAATACACAAAATTCCGAAAATTGACGCCACCAAGGCTCAGAAAAGAAGCAAACAAGAGATTTTCCATCTCGACAAAGCTTTAAAAGTAAATCACAAATCATCACAGTTAAAACACTTTTTGATGAGTTCAAGCACGGTCTACTCTCGATTCATAACATGCTTAAAGACAACTTAAAACATTTAACAATCAATGTGTCTGCAATGACGATGAATGGATACTCAGTGTTTCAGAAGGTCATTCCATGCTACTCGCATTTGGCCCTTCATCACTCTTTCCTTTCTTCCCTCGTCCCCAACGAGTCTTCTTTCATTCCACATGAGCGAGTTCTGTCTCCCTCATTCCGAGATCAGGAGTCCTCCTAGTCGTGTCAAACGAACCAGTCGCTCTCAGAGCATAGTTCACCCGTGCCTCGGCTCGGATCTCCTCCCTACGAGTCTGCAAAAAGGGACCTCTCCCCGCCAGTTTGTCAACTCGAGTCCCGTAGTCAAATAAAGCGTCTCCTGTGACACCCTGAGGGTTAACCCAAGCTTCTGCACTCCTAAGGTCGCATTGAAATGGCAATCTTGCCCCGTAACCGCTTTGCGCTGCTCCCCAAAACCACTTGGGTGCCCGATATGCTACTCATACCAATCCAGGTACTCGGTGGTCAAGACAACATTCTCCCGGCCTCTAACGAGCACCACGGGAGGGAAAGCGGAATACTTCCATACCCTCGTAAAATACGTAAAGGCATCGGGATTCCGTCATGCAGAAAGAAGCTACCTCCACATTGGCAATGCTATCCCAGCCCAGCAAAGGCTTCTGCCTCATCCCGAACTGTCGGGAAACAAGCAACGGAACATAGAAAGAGGACCAAGGCAAACACGGAACTCTGACAACATAGGAACCTTCCTGGCAGGCCCTCCTAGTCTCAATCTCCCAAAGGGGAAACCCACCAACGGATCTGATGCGTACCAAGATGTGCCATCCATCTCTCCCAAGCAGATTGATCCATGTCCAAGACAAGAGGTCGCCAAGCAAACGTCCACGGACTAAGAGACGCCGGAGACTCAGGTACGGTTTGAAGCCTCTCTCGCAACCATAATGCAAGCAAAACAGGGGCTTCCCCCGCATGAATCGGTTCTCATCACCAGACGATCCACACCGTGGAAGGTTTCCCCCGGAACCAAAGGAATGATATCCTCGCCCGCAAGACAATGGCCTGCCACATCCAACAGAGCACCGTCACATATCATGAGGTAGCCAACCCCGAAAAGAGTGGCTATCAAGCACAAAGCGAACGCGTCCCAGGAGACATCACTCCCGCCACCGCTCATGAAACTGTCAAAGCGCTTCACCCCTGCTCAGAAAACTTGCCAAAGCTGCCTCAGCCTCCACTAACCACAAATGCATTCCCAGCTCATGCGACATGCACAAAAATAATAATAAGCTAGCAACAATTCCTAGGTCAATCCCTGGAATCACAAATACGTCATTACATCTTAAAATAAAATACTTTGCTATGCAAATACAAGTATTTTATTACAGGTACAAAATGTCTGTTGCTCTACAAAAAAAAAACAACGGAAAGGGGAAAAGCAAAAGAACCCTAATCCGACTCATCATCATCATCCTCCACAAGCGAGAAATCCGGCATCTCGGCGCCTCCGCCAGCCACCTCATCATCTCAGACAGAGGCGTAACCTCGCCCTCACCACAAGTCCAGACAAAGGCGTAACCTCGCCCTCACCGCAAGTTCAGACAGCGGCGCCACCTCGCCCTCACCGCAAGTTCAGACAGAGGCGCCACCTCACCCTCACAGCAAGTTCGGACAAAGGCGCCATCGCGTCCTCATCCTTTCAGCGACTTCGGTCAAAAATGCCAGCGCATCCGCAGCATTTCAAAGAACTTCTGGCCGGTCGGGGGCGCCACACGTCCTCAACATTTCAACAACTCGATCGAGGCGCCCCATGCCCTCTAACACTTAAGCAATTCAGCCAGAGACGCCACCACGTCCTCTTCATCTCGGTCAGAGGCGCCCCATGTCCTCAACAATTCAACTTCCTCCTCATAAAGGCGCCTCCTCCTGCAGGTAAACACAGCAAAGATATGTCAATAAACTTCAAATGCAAGACATAGCTGTAATAAATGCTACATAAAAGAAGAATCCCAGCACGGCATGATGCCTTTCCAAAAATTCCCACAAACAAAGATCCATACAGGATCCACAAAATGCCCATCAAACTCAACTTAGGTCCAGACGCCTTAGAATAATCTCAACTTAGGGTCATACTCCTGAAACTAAACCCCAACTTAGGTCATACTCCTGAACTAGTTCCCAACTTAGGTCATACTCCTAAACTAGGTCCCAATTTAGGTTCATACTCCTAAAACTAAACCCCAACTTAGGTCATATTCCTGAACTATGTCCCAACTTAGGTCATACTCCTGAACTAGGTCCCAACTTAGGTCATACTCCTGAACTAGGTCCCAACTTAGGTCATATTCCTGAATTAGTTCCTAACTTAGGTCATACTCCTGAACTAGGTCCCAACTTAGGTCATACTCCTGAACTAGGTCCCAACTTAGGTCATACTCCTGAACTAGGTCCCAACTTAAGTCATACTCCTGAACTAGGTCCCAACTTAGGTCATACTCCTGAACTAGGTCCCAACTTAGGGTCATACTCCTGAACTAGGTCACAACTTAGGTTCATACTCCCGAACTAAGCCTCAACATAGGTATAGACGCCTTCACACAAACTTCAACTCAGGACATCACCACGTTCTCTCCACACAAACTTCAACCCAGGACATCACCCCGTCCACTCACCACAGGCAGCCCGGAAGGCTTTAAACCACTCGGTCTGGAAGATAGTATAAACCTCCCATATCACTATCTCCAGCCCGGAAGGCTTTAAACCACTCGGTCCGGAAGACCGTATAAACCTCCCCCATCACTATCTCCAGCCCGGAAGGCTTTAAACCACTCGTTCCGGAAGACCGTATAAACCTCCCCTATCACTATCTCCAGCCTGGAAGGCTTTAAACCACTCGGTCCGAAAGACCGTATAAACCTCCCAAATCACTATCACTAGCCCGGAAGGCTTTAAACCACCCGATTCGGAAAATCGTAAAATTTCCATCTCAGGACGCCACCACGTCCTCACAGTCGGCCTCGGCGGTCACACGACACTTCAGGGCACCATCACGCCCGCATGCACTCACAATTTCACGACCTCTGAACTACGACCAGGCTTCATTCCCGCTAGGGATACGTAGGAATCCTGTCACAGGGTCCGGCCATCGACCTATACGGTCACCCAGGACGCCTCTACGTCCTTACCACCGACCTATGCGGTCACTCAGGACGCCACCACGCCCTTACCACCGACCTATGCGGTCACCCAGGACGCCTCCACGTCCTTATCACCGACCTATGCGGTCACCCAGGACACCACCACGTCCTTACCACTAACCTCGGCGGTCACACGACACTTCAGGGAACCACCACGCCCGCATACACTCACAATTTCACGACCTCTGAACTACGACCATGCTTGATTCCCGCCACCAGGGATACGTAGGAATCCTATCACAGGGTCCAGCCATCAACCTATACGGTCACCCAGGACTCCACCACGTCCTCACCATCGACCTATGCGGGCACCCACAGGATACCATCACATCCACACACAGAGACTCAGTTAGAGGACAGCTCACGTCCTCGTACACAACACTCACCCCACACGCGAACTACGATTGGCTTGATTCCCACTCAGAGGGGCTTCTGTAAGTACCCCAATCTGGATCGCTCTCCATCCAAGCATACGACAAAACCAGGGGCAAACTTCCGGAGGTCATAACTCCTTCATACGAACTCCGATTGAGACGTGCCATATATGGTTGGAAATCTCTCGACGAGAACTAGCTTTCCATCACAATTACAAAATGTGGAAAAGCATGAAAGTCCGTACGGACCTCTTTGCTCCTAGACATCATAATTGCAAAATCCGCTTAAAGTCCACGAGATTCCCTCAAATCCCGGAGAACATCATTACCCCCCCTACATGGTTGGTCCGTACGGACCTCTTTGCATGCCTATATGGTCCGTACGGACCTCTTTGCAGAGGGGACATAATCATCTCAGAAATCCTCATCATTCCCTGAAATCGAGGAAAACCAAAAAACTAGATTACCTAGAAGGTCCGTACGGACCTTCTTGCAGTTTTCTGGCACTATAAATAGAGGGTTCCCCCTCCCTCATTTTCACACATTTCCCTCTTCTCTCCTCTCCCCCCAGCCTTCAGGATCCCCTCTAAGACCCTTCGGGGCAATCCCGGCCCCTTTCGGATCCTCCCGAGGCCTTTCGAGCCCCCTTGTGGTGCTCTGAAGCCTCCCCGAGCGCTCCCGCGACGCTCCCGCGCTGCCCCGAGGCACTCTCGAGGTACTATGAGGCCCCTCGTGGTACTCTGAGGCCTTGTCTGGTCTTTCCCGAGGCATCCCGGCTCTTTCCGAGTCAAACCGATGATTCCAACCCACGCCGAACCTCTGCCCGAATCCAACCGACGATTCCAACCCATGCCGAACCTCTGCCCGAATCCAACCGACGATTCCAACGCACGCCGAACCTCTGTCCGAATCCAACCGACAATTCCAACCCATGCCGAAACTCTGCCCGAACGCAGCCTACAATCTCAACTCACGCCGAAACTCTGTCCGCAGACAACCGGCCCCTCCCGAAGCAATCCCGGTCCGTACCGGAACACTATTCCATCCTCAAACACTATTCCCCAGCGGAAGAAAGACACGAACCAACATTGTTAAGGCTTCCTTCCATTACTATTTCAATACATTTCAATACATAGTGTACAATGTAGACATCCGATATCGCATGAATTTTTAAAAGCACACACACACACACACAACAGTTAAAGAATATTAGGGGTATCCCAAAGACTCGTTTTTACGAGGCGACTCGGGTGAGCTCTAAGATTCTAATATTCTCTTCCCGAGGAGTCATCTGACCTCCGAACTCAAAATCTCATCACACAAAAACAGTTTATTATTATTTTTAAACTGATGCCCTTTCTCAATGTTTTGGGCTTAATAATAAAAACGGCGTGGCGACTCTACAAAGCAAAACACAGCGAGACACCTCCACCAACGAAAACGCTGCAAAGCGGGAAATGCCAGATGCCGGGGCGCGATTGCGCTGCCTCTCGGATCCGGGTAATTTCAAATGTGCAGCGAAATGAATAAAGTGAAATAATGTAAAGACAAAGTGATTGGTGTAAGTGTGTGTAGGTGTGTGTGTGTGTGTGTTTGTGTCTGATAATACCAAATGACACAAGAATTTTAAGGTGGTTCAGAGTTCACTCCTCCTACGTCTACCCTCACTGTCAACCTTGACAAGTGAGATCAATCCACTATAATCTAGTTCCCTTTAAGATTTACAATGATTGATTAGGCAAGTTCCTTGAACCTCCTCTTCCTAATTAGTACAGTCAATTAGGGATTTGCTTGTTACGAAGCAAATTACAGAACACACTTAAAGTAAGTCTTAAGTGGTTTTACAATGTTGTTTATACACCTGAAGTACACTCTCAACTGTCACAGAATTGTTTGATGATTGGTTGCAGGTTAACAGGTATGCAAGGGTGAAGGGAGGGTTGTAAAAGTTGTGTGTGGAAGGGCAGTGTCTTCAGTCAAGGAGGTTTCCTTTTATAGGCTGGAATATAGCCGTTGGAGGAGACAAGGCAGTAAATGAATGTTGGTGAAACAGTGTTTGCATTTAGGGCCTTATTGACTGGATGATAACAGGCTGGAATATGCAACCCTTTTATAAAGTATCTTCATGGAGATGACATGGCAACATCTGTTGAGGGATTTGGGCAAGGCACACCTTGGTTCTCACAATACATCATTGCTGTTGTCTTTGAAGATCATAGCTGTCAGAGGGATGAGACCTCTGCTGTTGAGATTCTTAGCTGTCTGGATTAGCTCTTTGATTTGGATGATTAGGAGTCAAGGAATTGGATAGTTGACATGTAATGATCACTTTGGAATAAGTACAGAAACATATGTGGAAGAGGGAGAGGGAGAGGGAGAGGAAGATAAAGAGGAAGAGGGAGAGAAAGAGGGAGAGGAAGAGGGAGGGGGTGAGGGTGAGGAATTGTATAATGATGATGATAATGATTCAAATTATGAAAAAAATATTGGGTCGCTTCTAAATGAAGATCGTGACGATGGACATGATGATTGCAGTAGTCCTAGTGATGATAGCAAGAATGAGGGTGATGCTGGGGTGATGAAAGATTTGGGGTTACATTTGGTTGCTTACGATGAACCACAACATCATGTGCATGAGAGAGCCGTGCATCAATTTTTTCGTGATATTGGAGAAGGATCAGAGATTTATGATGATAAACAATATAACTTTGCTGATTGGGATGCAGAACATGATGAAATTGCCAAAGGTATTCGCTTTTCAAAGAAGACAGATGTGTAGCATAAAATGAAGTTGTTTCTTATTAAGAAAAATTTGCGCTTCAAGGTAAAACGGAGCACAGCCAGAAAGTGGACTATTAAGTGTTTGGTGAAAGATTTTGCCATGCAATTTTTGTGTGAATGTGAGTTTGAAGAATGCCGGGTATTGGGATGTTACCAAATATAAGGGTCCTCATTTTTGCTTGGGAACAGAAATTAGTCAAGATCATCAAAACCTAGATGTTAAGTTCATAGGGAAATAAGTTTTGGAACTGGTTAAGACTGATCCTGAGTTGAAGATTGCAGTTGTGAAGGCGACAATAAAAACTAACCATCGGAAGGATGTTTCATATAGGAATGCATGGTGTGGCAAACAAAAATCTATTGCAGAGGCATATGGAGACTGGAAAGAATCTTACATAAGATTGCCCCGTTTGTTAGCAGCCATCCAAAAGTGGAACACTGAAACCATTGTGGAGCATTATGATCCTCCTCTTCCCGGTGCTTTTGGTATGTTTGATCATGTGTTCTTGGCATTTGACACTTGTGTGGAAGCATTCTCTCATTGTCGTCCTGTTATTTCTGTTGATGGCACATTCCTGCATGGAAGATATAGAGGGGTTATTCTTATTGCCATGGGTGTTGACGCAAATGATAGTCTACTTCCTCTCGCATTCGCTATTGTTGAAAAAGAGGACTACCGAAACTGGTGTTGGTTTCTGCATCTTCTTTGCAAACATATTTTCAGGGTTGTGAAGCTTGCTTGATATATGATCGGCATAATTGCATTCTTTCCACGGTTGGAGACAATGACAACTGGCCACGAAATGTTGTCCACAGATGGTGCATGTTGCACTTGCGAGCTAATTTTTTTAAAGATCACAAGGGCATTGGATTGAAAGATCTTTTTTGGCGTGCTGTTAGCACCATCAAAGATAGAAAACTTAAATGCTATGTGAGGCAAATTCTTATCATCAACCCCTGAGGCATCTAAATGGTGGGAGTACTTGGATGCTAGAATGTGAACAATGGCTCATGATGGTGGATATAGGTACGACATTAAAACTACTAATTTGTTTGAAGTTTTTAATGGCATTATGTAAGGAGCCCGGGTGATGCCTATTTCAGCAGTTGTTGAGACCTCATTCTATAGGTGTATGTCATACTTTCAATATAGACTCACTAAAGCAATTAGGGCTTTAGGGGGAGATCCTAATGACATCCCACCACCAAATGCCATGCTACAATTCAGTGAGAGAATCGATCGAAGATACCGATACAACTTGACTAAGGCTGGGTATCATATAGGGATGACGATAACTCATATCCACTTGACCATACTCTCTATCAACGACATTAATCGCTCGTTCATTCCACGTTTCCATGTGCGGACCATGATCTTGCATCCAGTTAACAGCTGCTCGACCTCGCCGACTAATCTGATGTAGGTCGAAACAAGTGTCATAGTCATCAGGCACACCTTGAACCATCCCAAACTGCCGCATTACGCGATCTGGAAAGTGCCATTCAAACCTCTCAAAGCAGATGAGGGGCACTCTCGCCCTCCATATAGCTTGCCCCTGAAGACAGTAATTCGGAGCTATCACACCTAAGTATGGCTGCCACACAACCTGATCCTCGTTCATATATGACAATTGGTCTCGGTAGCCTTGCAGGTTATGGGCGGTCACAGAAGTATATGACAAGGGACCCTTTCACCTATATATGAAACAATTGACATAAAAAATAATGAGTAAAAAGTGATAAAATACAAAACAGATAATTTACAAAATGAAGTAATTGAAATATACCTGCTAGGGGTGTCAACGGTTCGGTTCAAACCGCGGTTTGAGACCGAACCGAACCAAACCACGTGGTTTGGTTTGGTTTGGTTTTTATACCTTAGCGGTTCAGCTCGGTTCCAAAAATTTATAAACCATGCGGTTCGGTTTGGTTTGCGGTCTGACTCCTCCAAACCGAACCAAACCAAACCATTTCGAGCTGAACCGCCAAACCGAACCACCGAGCTGAACCGCCAAACCGTCATATTATCCGTTGATTATTTTTGATTTAATCTCCACCGTTGATTTTCAAACCCTAACCTAATCAGCTGATTACAAAATATAAATATCTAAATCCTTTACATTTCCTTTCTTTCCAATTTTCCAAGGTCACTCTCCCATTTATCAAGCACCACACAAAGTATTGCCTACATTTTTAGGTGAATGCCTTAAGAAGAAGGGTATACTGCAGAGTAAATGACATGCCAAAAGAAAGGAAGTTTACCAACCCTTGCTTTTATAATGGACAAATGTTGTTCAAGAACATTTTTTGAGTAACAGATTACTTTCTATTGCCTAAACATTCATTCTAGTTAGATAATGGAGTGAGTCCAGTATAAGCCATCCATGCAGTTTTAATTCATGTCTTCAATTTCGATTCTCCGCAACATTTGAATGTGTATAGTATAACGGCAAGATAACAGTATATGTTGAATGAATAATAATTCCATGAGTCATAATATGAAGGCATAAATAAACAAGTCTATTAATAGAAATCTGATTTTTTACAAAAATCAAGGCAATGAATCTTGTATTAACTGTTATAGAAATGATTGGCGGTCCTACCCGAGATCCAACCTTGGCTGATTAGGTAACGTTTGGAGTTTGGACAGGTTTGTGGTTCAGACCGCGGTTTGAACCGCTTAATGGAACCGCGATTTGAGACCAAACCGAACCAAACCGAGGTGGTTCGGTTCGGTTTGAAATTTTTCATGGTTCAGTTTGGTTTGGAATTTCTCCAAACCGAGTACTAGCGGTTTGGTCTCTAAATTTGCCCAAACCGAACCATTTACACCCCTAATACCTGCAACCCAATGGTAATATTCCATTAAGTGTGTCACCTCCATATCTCCTAGGTTGTGTACACAACAACCTCTCTCATGCCCAAAGATATAAAAAAATATCATTACGTACAAAACAGATTAAGTCCACTAGCATAATGTAATCAAATATAATTGACATACATGTACAATGGTCAAGAATCCACTGCACCCTTTCGAATCGTGCTTAGATGCTACACACATCTCCCTATACAAGAAGGCCAACGCTGCACTACCCCAACTGTACTCACCAATATTATTTATTTCCCTAAGAAGTGAGAGGTACATCAACTTCACTAGGTTATATGACGAGTCGGGCATAATGTATGACCCCAATAACAGAAAAATATAGGCTCGAGTATATGTCTCAATCATATACTCAGATGCATTATTGGGAAGCTGCTCCAAAGAGGGAAGTGATCTAGAACCCATCTCATAGACACCATTCCACCTTTATTGATGTCTGTGGGAGATATTGCAACTCCAAATAACTCCTCAATAATCTCAGCCCATTCCTCCTTTTTCCTACTAGTTTCTCAACTAGTCACAGCCAATTCATTTGCAGGAAGACCATACCACATACCAATACCCTCTAAAGTGATCGTCATCTCCCCTGCAAGTAAGTGAAAAGTGTGGGTCTCTGGACGCCATCTCTCAATCAAAGCCTCTATCAAGTGCCAATCATAATGTAAATGACCTAATAAATACACTCTATAAAATTCAGCATTTATAAGTTTATTTTCTATCCTCCAATCAACTCTCGCTGGAAGCTCTGTACCACACCTAGGTCTTAAATTGGACAACTGTTGTCCAGCCCAAATATAGTTAGATCTATGTGTCTCCTGTGAAGTCAATACATGTGGATCAATTGGCACAGGAACAATAAAGGGTTGTTGTTCATGTTGATTCAACTGAAACACGTAAATTTATTGTAAAGTATTAAATTTAAATGGGACTTAAGGTGTTGCTATATTTAAGCTCAAATTTTAAATTTAACACTTAAAAATTTACAATTAAGTAGAAAAATTGCAACAAGTTTATCAAACTAATTTTAACAAATACTTGATTTAAACCTTACATAAGAAAATTCTAACTAGGCTAAAATTGCATTTCAATTGTTTAATTCATTGAAAATCAACAATTAGGTATATAAATCATAATAGTTTTAACAACAAATTATATAAAAATGCACAAATAAACTCTTAGAAAAATTTATATGGCTAAAATTAAGAACTCAAAACAAAGAAAAAAAAGAAAGAAGGCTAACCTTGCAATTTTAATAAATTTTCCTCTCAAAAAATTTTCCCTTGAATCCTTCTTCCACTTCAAGCTCTTTCTCAGATTTTCTCTATCTCTTTCTTTCTTTCTTTCTTTCTTTCTTTTCTTTCTTTCTCTCTCAACTTTGCAAACAACGATTTCTCTCTCTCTCTCTTCAAATCTGAAAATCAATATCAACAACTCTTTCTCTCTCTTCAAATGAATCCGGAAATGGCAATTCTGGAATTCATTTTTAAATGAATCCGAAATTTGCATTTCCGGAATTCAAGTTTTCGAAAAAAAAATGAATTCTGAAATTATCAATACTCGTTTACATTCGGCGCGATCGCCCCCACCTAATCGCGCGATCGCTTTCTTTTTACAGAAAATATTATTTTGTTAAATTCAGTTTTGAAAAAAAAAGTAATTTCGGAATTGGTAATGTCGGATTACATTATTACGGAATTATCAATTCCGAAATCAATGTTGAAAGTGTTAGTTTGATACATAAGTTTTTTAACAATGTTATTTTGGTAAATAAATTTTTAAAAAGCAATATTTTGGAAAAAAATGGGGAAATGAGAGGCTTTTGTCATAAGTCCTTTAAAAAATATGGAGCCTAACTTCAAAAATTTGCATAAAAACATGACTCATTTTTTCGGCATTAGAATAAATAAAAGACAACCAATAATTTATCTAGAATTCGAGTTTTTTATTGAGGCATTTACAAAAAACTACTTTAGAAAGATAGAAATTACAAAAAAAAAAAACACATAAGTTTGAAATTACAAAAAAAAAATTACTTTTTTTTGGTTTTTTTTTTATCAGTTTTGATCAAACAACTGATAATTTCAGTAATCACTTATTTACAACTGATAACTAAAATTATTAGTTGTTTGAAGCAAAAATTACTCTTCAAACAACTGATAATTTCAGTTATCAGTTGTAAACAACTGATAACTGAAATTATCACTTGTTTGAACAACTGATAACTGAAATTATCAGTTGTTTGACCAAAACTGATAAAAAAAAAAAAACCAAAAAAACAGTTTTTTGTAAAAAAAAGAAAAAAAGTAGTTTTTTGTAATTTCCCATCTTACATGTTTTTTATTTTTAAATGCCATCTTTTTGAGTGAGATTTTTTTTTTTTTGTTATAAACCCTTTTTTATTTCAAGTGACACGAGTTTTTTTTGTAAAAAACATTGTTTTCTTCCTTACCCGAAATGATTTCACTTTTTTTTCTTACAAATTACTATATACTAAAAGAGTACTATAAAAAACAGGAAATTAAAAAAAAAATGAGAGAAAAGATAAATAATAAACAAGGTGTTAAACATAAGGATCCTCCGGCAAATAATCCTCCAAGGAATCCGCCTCCTTCAGCAAAGAATCCGACAGTTACATGATCTTCAGCACATTACCTTTTGTAAATATTTCAGTTATCAATTTTGTATATCTTTTATTTACATTCAAATCATTTTGTATAGCCTAGGAATTAATGTAAATCCCATAGATCTCTCTCAGAAATCTGTATAAATACTTTACAATATCAATAGAAAAATTCATCTTTTGCAATTCTTTCATGGTATCAGAGCTTTATTGATCTAAACCCCCTCCCTCACCATTTTCGGCTGCACCATCACCATGGCTGAATCCAACAGCAACACCTCTGTTCTTCCCAACTCTTCTGATCCAAATAACTCTCTTATTTTTGTCAACCTTGCTCATTGCAAAACCCTAACACCTCTTACCTATCTCGCTTGGGCTTCCCAACTCACCTCCATCCTTTTTGGATTAGACCTTCTCAAATATGTTGATGGTACCTATCCCACCCCACCCAAAACTATTGTCACAGACACCAAAGAAACCAAAAACCCCGCCTACATAACCTGGCAACGGCAAAACCGTCTCATCCTCGGTGCTCTTCTTGGTACCCTTGATGCAGCCGTTGCTCCACTTGTCTATCAAGCCAAAACCTCAAATGAAGCATGGAATATACTCAAAACTACCTACGCCAACCCATCCCGCGGCCATATCCTCCAAGTAAAAGACCATCTTGCTTCCATCACCAAATCCACCCTTACCATCACCGACTACATGAACACCATTAAAGCTTGTACCGATAAACTTGCAATCCTTGGCAAACCAATGGACCCTGAGACATCATTGCCAAAGTTCTTCAAGGTCTCGAATATGAACCCTACAAATCCATCATTGACTCCGTCCGTACCCGTGACAACCCCATTACATTTGAAGCCTTACACGAAAAACTCATACACCATGAACTAACCCTCAAACACAATATTCCACCTCCCTCTATTCCTATATTGGCTCACCTTATACACTCCCAAAATCGTGGTCACTCATCTCGTGCACCACTCCTTCCCACTCCACCACACCTGCCCAACTCCACATCCGCTGCCCCTTCCTCCAAACCCTTTAAAGGAAAATGTCAATACTGCCGCTTTGTTGGTCATGTCATTTCTGAATGTCGTCAATTCAGTCGGGACTACCCTAATGTTACCTTCCCTCCTCCCCCTTCCTTCAATCGAAACCCTCGTCGCTCCACTCATACCCCACCACAAGCCCACACTGCTACTGTCCCCATCCAAACTCCCCCACCCTCTTGGCTCATGGACAGTGGTGCCACCAACCATATCACCAATGACCTCTCCAACCTCTCTCTTCACCACCCCTATGATGGTAGCGATGATGTTATCATTGGAGACGGTTCCACCCTTCCCATTGCAAACATAGGTTCTTTCTCTATCTCTCTCTTTCCCTCTTCCATTGTTTTCAATAACGTCTTACATGTCCCTCGTATCTCTCGAAATATTCTTTCCATTTCTCAATTATGTAGAGATAACAATGCAACTGTTGAATTCTCACAATCTTCTTTTCTTATCAAGGCCAATCATTCCAATCAAATCCTACTCAGCGGCAAGCTTGAAAATGGTGTCTACATCTGGACTCCACCCTCTCCTCAAGCTCATGTCGCCACTACCTCAACTCTTCAATCATGGCATCACAAACTTGGACACCCCGCTCCTCCAATTATTTCTCTCTTAAATAAACAGTTTTCACTGTCAATTCCTTCGCTTTCTTTATCTTATTGTAATTCCTGCAAAATCAATAAAAGTCATAAACTCCCTTTCGATATATCTACTCTTCAATCTCATGCACCTCTTGATATTATCTTCTCTGATGTGTGGACACCCCCCATTCACTCTTATGATCATTACAAATACTATGTTATTTTCGTAGACCATTATACAAAATATACTTGGCTATATCCACTAAAACATAAATCTAACACCTTTGCCACTTTTAATCGCTTCAAACTACTCGTTGAAAAATACTTTTCCCGTTCCATTCGTCAATTCTTTTCTGACAACGGTGGCGAATACCTTAAACTTACACCATCTCTCCTTCAAGATGGAATCTCCCACCTCACCTCCCCTCCTCATACACCCGAACACAATGGCTTTGCTGAACGCCGTCATCGACATATTGTTGAAACCGGACTCACTCTTCTCTCTCAATCTCAACTTCCTCTCACATTCTGGTCACATGCTCTAACTACTACCACATATCTTATCAACCGCATGCCCACAACCACCCTCAATAATGAGTCTCCGTTCTTCCGTCTCTTCCGAACTCAACCCAACTATCACAAACTTCGGTCTTTTGGGTGCCTCTGTTACCCTTGGGTACGTCCTTACTCCATTCACAAATTAGCACCTAAATCTACCCCATGCATTTTTGTCGGCTACTCCCCATCTCAAAGTGCCTACCACTGTCTAGACCCTACAAACAATCGTCTATATACCTCTCGACATGTCACATTTGTCAAAACTGTGTTTCCTTTATACATCCCTCACCGACACCACCCCTTCATCCACTCATATATCCCCCTCCCAATGGTGTACTTTCTCCCTTCCTATTATTCCCACATCCACCTCTATTACTACCCCTCCCTCGCCCAACATTGATCCACCCTCTCCCACGCCACCTCCCACCTCTGCTCACTTGGGCGACCGCCCATCCCCAGTGAGCGACCACCCACCCACAAATACTCCCCAGCCTGAATCCTCTGTTCCCTTGGGCGACTGCCCATCCCAGTTGAGCGACCGCCCACCCACAAACACCACCCAGCCTGAAACTACTGCCCACTTGGGTGACCGCCCAACCAAAAGTGAGCGACCGCCCATAACACCAGAGCCTGATATACAAGCTTCCTCACCTGAACCGCCTGCTGCCACTATACCCCCCCCCGCTCTATTATAACTCGGCTCACCAACAATATTGTTAAACCAAACCCCAAATATGCCCACCTTGCCTCTTTATCCTCACCTACATCCCTTCCTACCACTACTAAACAAGCTCTCTCCACCCCCCATTGGCATGATGCCATGCTTGATGAGTACAATGTCCTTATTCGAAATAACACCTGGACCCTTGTACCCTCCCATGAAGCTCCTAATATTGTTGGTTGCAAATTGGTCTACCGCATCAAATACAATCTGGACAATACTATCCACAAATACAAAGCCCGCTTAGTTGCTAAAGGGTTCCATCAACGCCCCGATCTTGACTACTCAGATACATTCAGCCTTGTTGTCAAACCAGTCACTATACGTCTCATTCTTTCTCTTGCAATAACTCAAAGTTGGTCTCTTCGCCAACTCGATGTTAATAATGCCTTTCTCCAAGGTCATCTCACTGAAACAGTCTATATGTCCCAACCCCCGGGCTTTGAAAACACCAACCAACCCTCTCATGTCTGTCGTCTCTCCAAAGCCATATATGGTCTTAAACAAGCTCCTCGTGCTTGGTACACCGCCCTTAAATCATTTCTTCTCTCATTTGGCTTCAAAACATCTCTATCTGATCCATCCTTATTTCTTTACAACCAAAACTCGCATCGTCTTATACTTCTTGTCTATGTTGATGACATAATTGTCACTGGCCCTTCTGCCTCTTTTCTCCAATCATTCATTGACAGCTTAGCCACTCGTTTCTCTATAAAAGACCTTGGTCCCCTCTCTTTCTTTCTCGGTATTGAGGTCACACCCAATCCTTCTGGTCTTCTCCTAACCCAATCCAAATATATCACTGACATACTCTCACGTCACAACATGTTATACTCCAAACCCTCTTCCACACCTATGGCCACCTACCCACCTCTTTCTGCCAACCCCCGAACACCCATCTGCAACCCTTCGTAATACCGTGCTCTTATTGGCAGCCTCCAATACTTGTCTCTCACTCGCCCTGACATAGCCTTCACTGTCAATAAACTAGCACAATATCTTCATCACCCACAAGAATCCCACTGGACTACCCTTAAACGTCTCCTCCGCTATCTCCATGGGACCATTCATATGGGACTCCAACTCTTCAAGAACTCTCCATCATCTCTTCATGCCTATTGTGACGCTGATTGGGCCGGTGATAAAGATGACTTCGTCTCTATGACGAGCGTCGAAACGTCAAAAGTAAATTCCAACTCAAACTAACTACAATTGATTTGTAGATAGGGTAAGTAGGGTCGAACCACCGAGACACGTATTCAAAGTAGAAAAAATTATTGCTATGAAAAAGATTTAATAAAAACGAGGGTTTTGTTGTTTTTAAAAACTAATGCTTTTGAAGAAAAACTAAATTTATATTGAAGAGATTTAAATAATAAAATAAAATAGAATTCCCGGGATTGGTTTCACAATTATGCTCAAATTTCAATAATCATCATTCAAAGTATACTTGGGGTTCGTTCTTACAAAAATATGATTGGGACACTTCGGCGGGTGATTTGCAATCAAGTGTTTCCAATTAATCTATTCCCTTGGCCCGTTCATAGATTAATTGGAAACCCATTAAGAAAAGAAGAACATCAAGAACTACAATTCTTATGAATCTTTTGGCGGGGATTCAACAAATTATAATTATCAAGCAAAGACTAATTACAATTGCGAATTTGGCGGTTCACAATTATAATTCTAGATAATTCAAGAACACATATGCAATCAACATAAATATTCTAAAATTCCATTTAAAACTACTTGACAATCCCAAGTCTTACAATGAAAAGAATGAAAATTAAAACTTAAAACATGAAATTGTTACCTCCAATCCCAAGAACAAGAACTTAGCTATCCATGGAAAAAGAAGATGAGCACCAAATTAAAAATGAAAATAAAAAAAAATGTAAAAGAAGAAAAATAGAAAATAACTGATTTCCTAATGAATGGTGTGTTACTCCTTCTAAAAAAAACTGCTGCCTTAATATTCCCATAATATTCCCATGTGTGAAATATGAACAGTCCCCATATTTACTCAGCCCAAACTATGAACAGTCTCCATTGCACAGGCCATGAAAACCAGGCCCAAATCCTTTCCAAACTCGGCCCAACTCCAGCGTGGCCCATCCCTTGGCCAGTTCCCTTGCAATGGCCTGCCACTTCATAGATACTTCTTCAATTGCCTTTTCTTTTATACCAAATAGTATTCGGTCCGTCCCATAATTGCAACGTCTCTTTTTTTAGCATTTTGGACATTATAAAAATTTCTGTTGCACATTCCGACCTTGAACTGATATTTTCGCTTTGCCCCGGACTTTCAGAAAATCAATTTTTCTCCCAACTTTCAAAATGGGCACAAAATGCTCCTAATTTGCTCAATCTTCACTTGACCCTGAAAACTAGAAAAACACTAAAAACACCCATTAAAACACACAAAACTCAAGGATTACGCAAAGAATAAGTTTATAAAGTATTAAATGGATGAGTGTAAAACTCACTCATCAAATACCCCCAAACTTATACATTTGCTAGTCCTCGAGCAAACACCAAAAACAACTATAAACATTATAAAACAAACTCGACACAAAACTAAAAACAAACTACTCTACCAAATAATCAACTATGTCCCCACATTCTTGCATGTTCCACAATTGCACAAATCACAAATTACAATCAACCGCAGGATAATATCTTCCACTATGCAAGTATCAATATATTTTCCATTAATTGTAGCATCTTACTTAACCATTATAATTACACCATAAATCTCAATGCAAATATCATCTCTCCCTTTATTCACAACCAAGATCCATTTTTACAAAGCTAAGTACACCAATCATCTTTTATTTTATTGACTTTATCTATCAAACAACAACACTTTTTAAACAAAGCACGAATACTCCCATGAATTTTCACAATTAAACAACCACTTACACCCCCCCAAACTTGTTCATTTAAGCACCTTTCAAGATCTTCTACCTTCAAGTAGGGAACACTGTAGCAGCGAACTCCATGCCCCTAATACTAAGTAGAGATTTATTTAAAGGTTTTGAGAGTTAGCCACTTCGGTATCGAGCTTGATACGGACCATCACGGCGGTAAAGCTCTTCCTCCATAACGCTACTGCATACCCAGAAATCTGGTTAAGCTAGAATAATCCCTAACCAATTAATCTACGCATCTGGAGGTATCACCGATTATCAATTGAATTGCCATTGCTCTCATTCCCTTATTTTTTTTTTTTTTTTTTTCTTTTCAAGATAACAAGGGGGGGGTTCCATTCACAACCAAGGAGTACTCATTTTCTGAAAAGTTGCCTAATGTTGCTATTTGATAAACAAATTCATTAACTTAAAAGATGATGGTGTACTATGAACTTTATAAAAAGAACCAACATTATCAACAAAGAGATTGTTTCCAAGAATACACAAAACTACAACTAAGAGATTTAGGGCACGATTATAACTCTTAAGTAATGTACCACAATTAATCAAAAATATACCAACACTTGCATATACACATTATCACATCTAATTATCCTTATTAGCGGTCACAAAAGATCACATGCAATTATCTGGAACACCAAGAATGAATAACGACTATATATACAAGAAAGGACATAGCTAACTATATTTTTTTCTCAATTTTTTCAAAATTTTTTCTTTTTTCATTTTTTCATAAAAACTAAATTAAAACTACACTAAGAAACACCAACACCAAATATATACATTTTCCACCCCCAAACTTAAAACGCACATTGTCCCTAATGTGAAAAAAAAAACATAAATAAAAAGCAAATATAAATAAAAAGGAAGAAATACTTACAACCTCAATCAGACGAAAGACCCGCACAACGGGCTCAAACATGTGGATCAATCTGTTATGGATCAATCTGTTGCTCGAGGGCCTGCGAAATCTTCCTCCACACTGCCAAAACAAGCTCTTTGCATTCCCTTCACAATTTTCCGATCTTTCCTGTAGCTCTTCAAAGGTAGAGAAACCAACTTTGAGTGGGAGGAAGGCCTTTTAACAGCTTTTGAATCTGATTTTGATTTTGAGAGACATCTTCCAACCACTCGCACGGACAGCCAACAGTATCAGCATCACTCCCTCCAACAAAGAATTGATTTGTCTCTTGGCTTGAGCCACTAATATCTGGAGTAATGATCCTTCCCGAAGCGGCAGCGGTGGAGAAAGAGCAGAGGAGGTTGCGGCTGGTTGTGGATTGAGGAGAAGGGTTTTGGGTTTTTTTTTTTTTGGGTTTGGCCGGAATTTAGTTTGGGAATGGTAAAATCGCAGCTGACTGGTTTGGGTTTTTGGTTGTGGAAACGGGAAGGAGGGGAATCGTCTGGTATAGGATGGGAAGAGAAGAAGGGTGTTGGGATAGATTGTAGTGATTCTGCTTCCGACACTACCGACTTACACTCAAATTAACAATTCATGCCCTTAGATTCACAACAATACCACTGAACCAATTCCAAGCTTGAATTCACAAAATTCAGATTCAAAATATCTCAAATACGTGTACCTTTCTTCTAGAAATTCGAAGTGCAGCATTTAGATAGCCGGAATTTGCGGATATTCACCGGAAAATAAGATGAACCGGCCAAAATTAATATAGTCTTGGCCGGAATTAATGAAGCTTTCACCGGAATTGATGGAAAACACTGCCAATGAACCGAAAAGTCCACACCCATGCGATGTCACAGCTTCTGTTGACAATGAATGCAGCGAGTAACAACTTTCGTGATTTCGGAAGGGTTGATTTCGGATTGGATTGGAGAGGGTATGATTGAACGGCAAAGAAGAAGAAGATGCGGATGGTAATGGGGTTTTGGTTGGATTGTTGGATTGGGATTTGGGTTTTGGACAGGGAAACGGGAAGGGGGTTTGGAGCTGGTATGGAGATTGATTGGAGGGGTGTTAATGGTGACAGAGGGTTAGGGTTGGCGGCAGAGAAGGGTTTTGGCCGGAATTTGATGAACTTTGGCCGGAGAAACAGGAAGAAAAAAAAGGAAGAAGGGATTTGTGAAATTGGAGAAGCAATGGAGAAGGGCTGAGGGTTGCGGCTGAAATGGTGGAGAGGAGGTGTTGTCGCTGGTTTGGAGAGGGTTTTGGGTTGGATTGTAACGGTAAGGGTAGAGAGGTTTGGCTGTAACTGAGAAAGACAAGGGAGGATGTGGGGTGGAGAGGTTTAGGGCTTGATTGGAGAATGAGATGGCGAGATCGGAGAGGGTTTTGGGATGGTAATGGTGGAAGAGAGATGAGAGTTTGCGTTTGGTTGGAGAAGGTAAACAGAGGAAGTCATAAATCAACGCCAGAAATTCACTATGGGCGGTCGCTCATAACCCTTGGGCGGTCGCCCATCACTCCAGCAGTTTGGCCATCTTTTCAAATTAAGTTGGGCGGTCGCCCATAGCACATTGGGCGGTCGCCTACTTTAACAGTGCAATTTTTTCTGATTCTTGATCTGCACATCACCACGAAAACAAACCCAAAGCATAATATCCCCTAAAACAAAATAAATTAAAATAAATCGACTCAACTTTTTTTTTTTTTTTTTTTTTTTTTTTTTTTAATTGAAAACATTTAAAGGAACTACAAATTAACCTACTCACCTTGGGTTGCCTCCCAAGTAGCGCTTTTGTTTAAGGTCGTATAGCTAGACCGATGCCAAGATTATCTTAACCTTCACCTTCCTTCCTTTTGCCCACTTCACCGTCTCGCGGGTCTTCACTTTCAGTTTTAGCCCCATAAATATTCCCTTAGATATATGACCATTTAGGACCCAAGGGAATATTTGACTTTTTATTTTCTTGGGCTTCTTCCGGGAGTACTTGCCATTTTTCCCGCCTTCAAAGTTGAAAAGGAACACCAAAATGATGGAGGATTCTTCTTCGGGATTTGTCATGAGTAGAGGTAGGTGTTCATTCAAACATGGCTTGTCAATCTTGGTGAGAGTGGCCAATTCTTCTTGAAACTCATTGCCCCGCATCTCACCATAAAGAGCAAGTTCTATTTCATTAACTTGCTCATGCCATGATTTTTCCATAATTTCTTCCATCTCCATACAACCCGAACTATCATACAATTGCACTTCACTAGAATTTTCATAAGAGGTTTCATAGACAAAATCCTCCATTTCATTTTCCGAAAGTGGCTCTTGTTGTAGTTCGTTCTCAAGTTCTTCATCGGAGTCTTCATAGACAAAGTTCCCCAATGAGTCCCCCAATATTGGTTCTTTGGGTTGTGCATGGATTAGGGTCGAATTTCGATTCCTCACTGCCTCTAACAATTTGTCCAATTCTTTCTCAAGTTTTTTCATTGAAGCTTCTTGGTTTCCCATTCTTTGGTCATTGGCCACCTGATTTTGTTGCAAGACCACCATAAACTTTTGTAAAGTTTCCTCCACACTTGGCCTCACAGGCCCTTGTTGTTGCGGTTGTGGCATCGGGGGTTGATATTGCCGCTGAAAATGACCTTGCCCTTGATTTCCTCCCCATGAAAAATTGGGATGATTCCTCCAACCGGGATTACTCTCTCCTTGACTTTGTGAATGGAATGGACTCCCTTCTTGTGGATAATACTCAAAAGAATATGTCCCCGAAGGGCACTCATAAGAACCATGAGAGTATAATCCACAATTTCCAAACGACCCATAGATGTCACAGTTATACATCCTTGAGTCCATTTGAATGTTTAGTTGTCGGTCACCAAGTTAAAACAAAAAAATATATAAAATAATATTCACAATAGCAAATAATTAAATCAACTTTAAAATAAACGCGTCCCCGGCAACGGCGCCAAATTTTGACGAGCGTCGAAACGTCAAAAGTAAATTCCAACTCAAACTAACTACAATTGATTTGTAGATAGGGTAAGTAGGGTCGAACCACCGAGACACGTATTCAAAGTAGAAAAAATTATTGCTATGAAAAAGATTTAATAAAAACGAGGGTTTTGTTGTTTTTAAAAACTAATGCTTTTGAAGAAAAACTAAATTTATATTGAAGAGATTTAAATAATAAAATAAAATAGAATTCCCGGGATTGGTTTCACAATTATGCTCAAATTTCAATAATCATCATTCAAAGTATACTTGGGGTTCGTTCTTACAAAAATATGATTGGGACACTTCGGCGGGTGATTTGCAATCAAGTGTTTCCAATTAATCTATTCCCTTGGCCCGTTCATAGATTAATTGGAAACCCATTAAGAAAAGAAGAACATCAAGAACTACAATTCTTATGAATCTTTTGGCGGGGATTCAACAAATTATAATTATCAAGCAAAGACTAATTACAATTGCGAATTTGGCGGTTCACAATTATAATTCTAGATAATTCAAGAACACATATGCAATCAACATAAATATTCTAAAATTCCATTTAAAACTACTTGACAATCCCAAGTCTTACAATGAAAAGAATGAAAATTAAAACTTAAAACATGAAATTGTTACCTCCAATCCCAAGAACAAGAACTTAGCTATCCATGGAAAAAGAAGATGAGCACCAAATTAAAAATGAAAATAAAAAAAAATGTAAAAGAAGAAAAATAGAAAATAACTGATTTCCTAATGAATGGTGTGTTACTCCTTCTAAAAAAAACTGCTGCCTTAATATTCCCATAATATTCCCATGTGTGAAATATGAACAGTCCCCATATTTACTCAGCCCAAACTATGAACAGTCTCCATTGCACAGGCCATGAAAACCAGGCCCAAATCCTTTCCAAACTCGGCCCAACTCCAGCGTGGCCCATCCCTTGGCCAGTTCCCTTGCAATGGCCTGCCACTTCATAGATACTTCTTCAATTGCCTTTTCTTTTATACCAAATAGTATTCGGTCCGTCCCATAATTGCAACGTCTCTTTTTTTAGCATTTTGGACATTATAAAAATTTCTGTTGCACATTCCGACCTTGAACTGATATTTTCGCTTTGCCCCGGACTTTCAGAAAATCAATTTTTCTCCCAACTTTCAAAATGGGCACAAAATGCTCCTAATTTGCTCAATCTTCACTTGACCCTGAAAACTAGAAAAACACTAAAAACACCCATTAAAACACACAAAACTCAAGGATTACGCAAAGAATAAGTTTATAAAGTATTAAATGGATGAGTGTAAAACTCACTCATCACTCTACCACCGGCTTTCTTGTCTATCTTGGACGCAACCCTCTTGCTTGGTCCTCCAAGAAACAACGAGCTATTGCTCGCTCCTCCACTGAAGCAGAATTTCGTGCCATCGCTGCCACAACTGCAGAAGTTATTTGGGTCACAAATCTTCTATCTGAACTCGGTATCACATCCTCTTCATCGCCTGTTATCTACTGTGACAATCTCGGGGCCACCACCTACTCGGCCAATCCAGTTTTTCATTCTAGGATGAAGCACATTGCTCTAGCCTTCCACTTTGTGCGAGAACAAGTTCATCTTGGCACTCTAAGGGTCCAACACATCTCCGGTACTGATCAACTCGCAGACGCTCTTACAAAATCACTGCCTCGTATGCGGTTCACATCATTGATCTCCAAGATCGGACTTACCCTTGGAACGTCCGTCTTGCGGGAGCCTGTTAAACATAAGGATCCTCCAGCAAATAATCGTCCAAGGAATCCGCCTCCTCCAGCAAAGAATCCGACAGTTACATGATCTTCAGCACATTACCTTATGTAAATATTTCAGTTATCAATTTTGTATATCTTTTATTTCCATTCAAATCATTTTGTATAGCCTAGGAATTAATGTAAATCCCATAGATCTCTCTCAGAAATCTGTATAAATACTTTACAATATCAATAGAAAAATTCATTTTTGCAATTCTTTCACAAGGAACATGCAATAATAAAATCTACTCCATATGTTTTATACTCATTCCCCCCAAAATGATTATCTCACTTTTTTAATTATCAATTTAAATGAAGTTTGTTAAAAAAATTCAAATGAAGTTTGAGTAATAATATGAATTAATTTAATTATCTAAAAAAAAGAATAGTTATATTTTAAGATTTGAATAATAAATTTACATTTTTTTCTCGGCAACAAGATAAATGTTATTAACATAACATGAGATAGCCACACAAGACTTGCATGAAATGAAAACCATCTGAAAACATGAAATTAGAACATTCACACTTAAAATTGGATTCCACTTGTAAATTTTATCAATGTTTTTATTTTTAAATATATATAATCTCTCTTTATTGCAACACAAAATCTAGGGAGAAACTTTCTCCATCATTTACGGAGAAACGGGTTTTTTTTCTCACACAACACACACAGAGCGGAAAACGCCCCTCTCTCTCATTTCTCTCTCTATACGCAGAATAGATCGTCTTATCTCTCTCCGGAAAACCCAATTCGAAATTCGACGACAAATTGAAGGGGCCTTGGTCGGAGGGTCGATTATGGTGAGATTAGGGTTAATCAGGGAAGCGTTGTACAATTGTTTCTTCCAATCGTCATCGATAGGAATGAGGTGAATGCCTCTGTTTCCGCTCAATTGACGCTTCCTCCAATCCTCTTTCTCCGTTCTCTCCCTCTCCATCCAAGCAACAACCAAGCTCCCTCAGCGTCTCCCTCACCAAAACCAGTCACCGGTGACCTCAATCTCCGTCTTTTGTTGTTTATGGATATCAATTAAAAAGGTTCTGGATATCAATTATAAAGCTTCTGGATATCAATTAAAAAGGTTTTGGGTTCTGGAAATCAATTAAAAAGCTTCTGGATATCAATTATAAAGCTTCTGAATATCAATTATAAAGCTTCTGGATATCCAGAACTCTTTGAAAGGATATCCAGAACCTTATGTAAGTGATATTCAGAAATTTAGAATTGACTTCTAGATATAAGTTTTAAGGCTTCTGCATATTCATATTCAATGTTCTGGATATCCAGAACCTTGTGAAAGTGATATCCAGATCAGAATTTTGGTCTTGGCCATGGATTTGGTCTCAAATCTTTTTTCTAGATATCCGTCCCAAAGCTTCTGGATATCAATCCCAAAGCTTCTGAATATCCAGAAACCCATTTCTCCATAACTTATGAAAAAACGCATTTCTCCCTAACTTATGAAAAAACGCATTTCTCCTTAGTATAATTATCACTACTCTTATTGCAAATAGTTTTGTGAAATAGTTGCGGCCATTAGCACAATGTGAGCCCACAAAAATGACGACACTTTTATATGTGTTCGTTCAAAAAGAGGTGAAGTCAACTAAACAAATTCAATACTTAAAAGTTGTTTACACTAATTTTATTGAAATTTATAAAATATGAAAAAAATTGTCTCTACTATTTTTTAATAACCACCGAAAGACAATTGCATTCAACAGTCCTTTTCTTTCCCACCTCGCCACACAACATACTTCCTCAGTATCATAGTAATATGTATAATTTTTTTTTTTTTGTTCGTCTCATAATAATCAGTAAAATCTTAAAAAAGAAATTTGACTCACTTGTTATACTCACAATAATTATCGATTTACTATCACTTATCCCACTATTCTCTCATATCCAATACATCCACATTCACAACACATAATATTTTACACTTTACCTCCATAATTTTTGTGCCAAGCAAAATTTCCGGCGAGCTTTAAGAGCTGTTTACATATCGCTGGCTCAATCATCGTAATTTTCACCATTGAAACGAGTAGGAGTAATAAAATCTCCTAACCTATCCTGAGAACCAAGGTAAAAAGGAGAATTATATTCAATTTTAGGGAAATTATTGACGATAATATCATTCCCCGCCATGGATTTAGACTTGTGTATGATGCCGCTTTGATATCATGTAGGAAATCAATTTAGGATTTTCCCAAAACTTGAATTCTCATTAATCAACTTGTGAATATATATGTTTACCATGAAATTTGATAAAAGAGAGCTCTATTCTAAAGAGAAGAATAAAACCTAGGCTAAAAGGAATTAGTAAACAACTGAAAATAAAATAAGGAAAAAGATCCGCCAGATTTACGGGGCTGGGCGGTCGCCCACATGGCCTGGGCGATCGCCCCGTTGTACAGACGTTTTAGCGTTGTTTGGTTTTGAACCTGGGCGGTCGCTCACTTGTACAGTCGGTTTGACATCTTTGATAGTTGCGGCTTAGCAAAATGTGGAGCCCACAAAAAGGACGACACTTTTATATGTCTTCGTTCAAAAAGAGGTGAAGTCAACTAAACAAATTAAATACTCTCTCCGTCCCTAAATGTTTGTCCCATTTCCCCTTTTCCTTTGTTCCAAAAAGTTAGTCTTATTTCCAAAATTAAAGCTTCAAAATCACTAAATTTTCAAAACTTGTAGCATTTAGGGTCGGAGTATTACATAACGGCGGTGTATATTATCAATAATTTTCAAAACGTTTGTAAAAATAACCAAAATTAAAGCTTCAAAATCACTAAATTAAAATATTTGAAAAGTCAAATGGGACAAACATTTAGGAACGGAGGGATTACTTAAAAGTTGATTACACTATTTTTATTGAAATTTATAAAATATGAAAAAAAATTGTCTGTACTATTTTTTAATAACCACCGAAAGACAATTGCATTCAACCGTCCTTTTCTTTCTCACCTCGCCGCACAACATACTTCCTCAATATTATCACAAAATCTAGGGAGAAAGTTTCTCCGTGATTTATAGAGAAACGGGTTTTTTCAATTACCTTGGCTTGGCTTGCGTCGTCTGTTGGAACTTGTGTATGGCTTCTTTAAGACTTAACGGAAAAACTGACAGCAAAAGTAACGGAGATTGAAAAGCAAAAGAATTAAAGTCGAGTCTTGTATTATATACAATCTCCGTAAGAGTTATTTGTCCCGCACTGGTGCTTACGGTTGTATGACAAAACTCTAGTAAGATAAAACGACTTACTATTAGTTATAAGGAGCACTCCAATATAACTAATCTAACGAACAACAAAGGTTTTAGAACTTTGGACTTGAAAGATTGAATGCAACAAGATGCAATGATTTGGGTTATGTTATTCTATCTCTCTAGAGGGTAAAATGCTCAAAATGACTGAAAAAATCTAAATTGAAATTCGGAGGGGAAGTATATAAAGAGAATCAAAGGGTTTGGTGGCTTTTCCCTTGAAAAGTCACAACTTTTCGGGTATAACAGCACTTGCACGGCCGTGTCCAATGAACTGCACGGCCGTGCAAGGCAATATGCACGGTCGAGTTCATGGCTCTGCACGGTCGAGTGGCAAGGCAAGGCACGGTGCACGGCCGTGTCCTAGACACTTGCACGGCCGTGTAGAAGCTTCTTCAGCCTGCTCGTCAGCCCTTTAGCCACAACAAGTCCACACCAATTTTTGGACCAACCCAAAACACACTTTGACCCAATATTTAAGTTACAAATCATTTGTCATTAATTTCTCATTCACACGGAAATGTTTTTGAGACATTAAATGAGTTATATATAATCTACAACAAATGTAGATTATCATTTGTAACTAGTTCCGTTAACACATAACGAACTTCCGTTAGAAACTAGATCAACGTTAAGTTAAACTTAACTTTCCGTTATCCATTTCCAACAATCCCCCACATGAATGACAATTAATGCATGTATGCAAATTCGTCCAAAGTTCCGGCGAACTATTATTACATCGGGATAGATAGCTTGTGGCCTTGAATCCTCCCTAGTGAAATATTATCGGATATACTAGCCATTTGGTAGCGAGTCGCTTTGAACCAGTGACTGTCGGGTGTATACCAAGACAATAATACTCACATAATAACAGCTCTAACAATTGTTGTTCTCACGTTTTGTCCATTTTGGCCCTGGACCGTATCTCATTCATAAGCGTTCATTTAGAGGCGGCCTTATTACCTCTCACTTATATAGGTGATTCTCACTATAAGGAGTATCATGCACTACTCCACCCGTAGGTATAGAAATCATTAAAAGTTTTCTCAACTTAACCTTACCATCGCTGCATGTGCTTGTACTTGGATGTTACGGGAATGAGTATTCAACATCTCCGGGTTAATAAACCGAGTTGTTGTTTCCAAGTAACTCTACTAGAACTTATAACTTGGTTGTCTCATTGAACCAAGGGCACGGGATCTCCATTTCTCAAGGTTGAGTGTCCGCTATAAGTCCTTTTGTTGTGGGTTTTAAACCCATTCCCCTTAACAGTTTATACAGTTGATCCCGATTTATACCTTTGGTAAACGGATCCGCTAGGTTATCACATGATTTCACATAATCAATAGTGATAACGCCATTCTTGATCAAGCATGTCTAATGGTATTGTGTCTACGACGAATATGTCTAGACTTACCATTGTACATACTATTCTGTGCCCTTCCAATTGCCGATTGACTATCACAATGGATTAGTACAGCAGTACGAGTTTGCTCCAACAAGGAACATCCTCCAGGAAGTTCTTAAGCCATTCTGCTTCTTCCCCAGCTTTATCTAACGCGATAAACTCAGATTCCATCGTGGATCTGGCTATACACGTTTGTTTGGAGGATTTCCATGACACTGCTCCTCCACCTATAGTGAATACATATCCACTTGTGGACTTAGAGTCTTTTGTGTCCGATATCCAATTGGCATCACAGTATCCTTCTAATACTGCTGGATATTTATTGTAAAGTATCCCATAGTTTAATGTATACTTTAAATATCTTAGTACTCTCATTAGTGCTTTCCAATGATCAGTACTAGGATTGCTTGTGAACCTACTTAGTTTGCTCACTGAATATGCAATGTCTGGACGAGTACAATTCGTTAAGTACATCAGACTGCCAATTATTCTTGCATATTCCAATTGAGAAACTGGTTCCCCCTTATTCTTGGCTAAATGTAGAGCCAAGTCTACAGGTGTCTTAGCCGGAGGGTCATCAAAGACATTGAATTTCCGAAGAACATTCTCTAGGTAATGGGATTGTGAAAGAACTAATCCTTCAGATGTTCTAGAGATCTTTATCCCTAATATTACATCAGCTAATCCCATGTCTTTCATGTCAAAATTCTTCTTTAACATGCCTTTGGTATTCATGATCAAATCATGACTACTTCCCATTATGAGCATGTCGTCTACATAAAGACAAACGATAACGAATGATTCAGATGTTCCTTTAATGTAGACACACTTGTCACATTCATTGATCTTGAATCCATTCGATAACATGGTTCTGTCGAACTTCTCATGCCATTGTTTAGGTGCTTGTTTTAGTCCATACAAGGACTTTACAAGTTTACACACCTTTCGTTCTTTACCAGGAACCACGAACCCTTCGGGTTGTTCCATGTAAATTTCTTCATCAAGTTCTCCATTTAGGAAAGCAGTCTTCACATCCATTTGGTGTATCTCAAGATTATGCACTGCTGCAATAGCTATGAGAACACGAATGGATGTGATCCTTGTGACAGGGGAGTATGTATCAAAGAAATCATATCCCTCTTTCTGTCTAAAGCCTTTGGCAACTAGCCTAGCTTTGTACTTTTCGATAGATCCATCCGCCTTATACTTCCGTTTAAGGATCCATTTGCAACCTAATGGTTTGCAACCTGGAGGGAGATCAACTAATTCCCAAGTATTGTTGAGCATTATGGATTCTATTTCACTATTAATAGCTTCCTTCCAGAACGAACTATCCGGACCGGACAAAGCTTCTTTAACAGTTGATGGTTCGTTTTCTAACATGTAAGATAGAAAATCAGGACCAAAAGTCTTTTCCACTCTTGCCCTTTTGCTACGTCTCGGCTCTTCATCTTCTATTTGAGAAGGACCGGATGTGGACTCATGTGTTCTCTTATTAGAACCTACATCTTTCCTGTCCTTAACTGGAAAGATGTTTTCAAAGAATACCGCATTCCTTGATTCTATAGTAGTTCCTACGTGCATATCCGGAATGTCCGATTTATGCACTATAAACCGATAGGCACTACTATTATTGGCATATCCAATAAAAACACAGTCAATGGTCTTTGGGCCAATCTTGACTTGTTTAGGCTTAGGTACTTCAACCTTGGCCAAACACCCCCACACTTTAAGGTATTTAAAACATGGCCTACGATTGTGCCACATTTCATAGGGTGTTTTGTCAATACCTTTCTTGGGTATTTTATTAAGAACATAATTAGAAGTGAGTATTGCTTCCCCCCACAAGTTGTCGGGTAAGCCTGAACTGATCAAAAGCGCGTTCATCATCTCTTTGAGAGTACGGTTTTGCGTTCGGCAACTCCATTAGATTGAGGGGTATATGGAGCGATTGTTTGATGAATTATGCCGGATTCCCAACATAATCCTTCAAACGGTGCTTCATATTCTCCACCTCTATCGCTTCTAATTTTCTTAATTTTCAAGTTAAGTTGATTCTCAACTTCTTTCTTATAAGTCTCAAAAGCCCCTAAGGCTTCATCCTTACTTCTTAAGAGATAGACATAGCAATACTTAGTGCAATCATCTATAAATGTAATGAAGTACTTTTTACCTCCTCGAGTTTGCACTAGTTTTAAATCACATATGTCGGTGTGAATTAATTCGAGAGGTGTTGTGTCTCTTTGTATGGCATTAAATGGTGACTTAGTCATTTTTGCCTCAACACAAACTTCGCACCTATTAGTCGATTCGGATTTAGTCATTTGGATTAAATCTTGTCTCGCTAATTTCTTAATGGTATCGAGGTTTACATGTCCTAATCTATCATGCCATAAATTAGAACTTTCCGACAAATAAACATAAGAAACACAACTTTTATTCATCGCACTTTGGCGGATCACAGTCATTACATTCATTTTAAAAAGGCCCTCCTCGAGGTAACCCTTTCCAAGAAACAAACCATTCTTGGTTAGTACAAATTTGTCGGATTCAAATACTAGTCTAAAGCCGGCCTTACTAAGCAAAGCGCCGGACACTAAATTTTTACGGATGTCTGGAACATGCAAAGACATCCAACAAGGTTACTTCTTTTCCGGAAGTCATCTTCAAAATCACGTTTCCAATGCCTTGAACATCGGAGGTCGCAGAATTTCCCATGTAAAGCTTTCTTCCGGAGATGGGAGTATAGGAGGAGAAACTTTCCTTGTTACCACAAATATGGCGGGTAGCACCGGTATCTATCCACCAAGCCTTAGGGTTCTCCACCAAATTTGCAACGTTGGCTTCAAACACAACCGCTGCAAAATCTAGGTCCATGTGGTCAACATTGTTCGCCTCTTTCTTCGGGAGACGACAATCCCTTGACAAGTGGCCCGGTTTGCCACAATTATAGCACGACCCCTTGAACCTTTTAGAGGTCTTCTTCTTCCCTTTCTTAGCATTCCCGGCAGTTTCGGAATGCTTTCTCTTGGTGCCACTCGTGCTAGCCTCGGCGAGATTGACCTTAGCCTCCATCTTGCCTTTAGCAACTTTGGCCTCATTCATTCTATTGTTCTCTTCTATTTGAAGACGAACAACAATGTCTTCCAAGGACATCTCCTTGCGTTTATGCTTGAGATAGTTCTTGAAGTCCTTCCACGAAGGAGGCAACTTTTCAATGATGGAAGTCACCTTAAATGGATCATTCATGATCATCCCCTCGGCATCAAGCCCATGTAGAATGATTTGGAATTCATCTACTTGAGTTGTTACCGATTTGGAATCGACCATCATAAAGTCAAGATACTTACCGACGACAAATTTCTTTGACCCGGCATCCTCGATCTTGTACTTCCTTTCCAAAGTGTCCCACAACGCTTTGGCTAACTCGACTGTACTATACACATTGTATAGTGCATCGTCAAGTCCATTTAAGATATAATTCTTACAAAGAAAATTACCGTGAGACCAAGCTTCCTTTGCCATTTGCCTTTGGGGGTCCGGATCACCTTTTTCTACCGCCGGAGGATCTTCCTTTAAGAAGCGGTGCAAGCTTAGGGTGGTCAAGTAGAAGAGCATCTTCTGTTGCCATCTCTTGAAATCCACACCGGTGAATTTCGCGGGTTTCTCACCATGACTGACGTGATGAGTTGTAGGAGCGGGAGCAACGTTGTTGAATGTAGCATCACCTTGTGGAGGAGGCGTCACATTCCCTTGACTAGATGAAGTGGTGTCTTTCTCGTTTGCCATCTCTTGATAATCTTGAAGAAGCGTCAAAATAACTCTTACGATTGTTGGAACTTGTGTATGGCTTCTTTAAGACTTAACGGAAAAACTGACAGCAAAAGTAACGGAGATTGAAAAGCAAAAGAATTAAAGTCGAGTCTTGTATTATATACAATCTCCGTAAGAGTTATTTGTCCCGCACTGGTGCTTACGGTTGTATGACAAAACTCTAGTAAGATAAAACGACTTACTATTAGTTATAAGGAGCACTCCAATATAACTAATCTAACGAACAACAAAGGTTTTAGAACTTTGGACTTGAAAGATTGAATGCAACAAGATGCAATGATTTGGGTTATGTTATTCTATCTCTCTAGAGGGTAAAATGCTCAAAATGACTGAAAAAATCTAAATTGAAATTCGGAGGGGAAGTATATAAAGAGAATCAAAGGGTTTGGTGGCTTTTCCCTTGAAAAGTCACAACTTTTCGGGTATAACAGCACTTGCACGGCCGTGTCCAATGAACTGCACGGCCGTGCAAGGCAATATGCACGGTCGAGTTCATGGCTCTGCACGGTCGAGTGGCAAGGCAAGGCACGGTGCACGGCCGTGTCCTAGACACTTGCACGGCCGTGTAGAAGCTTCTTCAGCCTGCTCGTCAGCCCTTTAGCCACAACAAGTCCACACCAATTTTGGGACCAACCCAAAACACACTTTGACCCAATATTTAAGTTACAAATCATTTGTCATTAATTTCTCATTCACACGGAAATGTTTTTGAGACATTAAATGAGTTATATATAATCTACAACAAATGTAGATTATCATTTGTAACTAGTTCCGTTAACACATAACGAACTTCCGTTAGAAACTAGATCAACGTTAAGTTAAACTTAACTTTCCGTTATCCATTTCCAACATCGTCTTCTTCAACGGAAATCACCCTCTCCCTGCGTTGTCTTCTTCAACCCAAGCTCTCCCTCACCGGAAAACAAACCCAACCTCAACCTCTATCACCGGCGACCTCCCTCTAACTCAATTAGCTTCCTCACCGATCCAATTTCTCCTCATTTTCATAGATCGGTGAATGTGTTTAGAACAGGGGATTGGGTCGTTGTTTGGTGAAGCGGTGGTTGAGGGATTAGATCGGTGATTTAGAGAGAGAACTGGGAAAGGAAGCTTGGCCGGAGAGGGATTGGGTCGCCGGCGAGGGAGAGACCAGGTGAAGAGGACGAGGGAGACGGCGGCAATGGTGAGGGTCTCAAGGCCCGTCTTTTGTTGGTTCTGTCCGTCTTTTGTTGGTTCTGGATATTTATTAAATAGGTTCTGGATATCAAATATAAAGCTTCTGGATATCAATTAAAAAGGGTTTGGTTTCTGGATATCAATTAAAAAGCTTCTGGATATCAATTATAAAGCTTCTGGATATCCAGAACTCTTTGAAAGGATATCCAGAACCTTATGTAAGTGATAACCAGAAATTTAGAATTGGATTCTGGATATAAGTTTTAAGGGTTCTAGATATCCATATTCAATGTTCTGGATATCCAGAACATTGTGAAAGTGATATCCAGATCAGATATTTGGTCTTGGTCTTGGATTTGGTCTCAAATATTTTTTCTGGATATCCGTCCCAAAGCTTCTGGATATCAATCCCAAAGCTTCTGGATATCCAGAAACCCGTTTCTCCATAACTTATGGAGAAACGCGTTTCTCCCTAGACCTACTCCTAATATCATAGTATATTAGTAATCTGCGTAAATTTTTTTTTTCGTCTCATAATAGTTGGTAAAGTTTTAAAATGGAAATTTGACTTACTTGTTATACTCAAAACAATTATCGATTTACTGGCACTTATCTCACTATTTTCTCAGTCACTTATGTTAGAACATGGATTAATTAATATGTGTTATTTAATTCCATTTGTTATAATCATTTAATAATGTTAAAGTATAGACAAAATGTGTAGAATTCCATTAGGTGTAAGTACCATTAAATGATGGTCATAATGGTAACTTCACACCACCATCTTTATGAAAGGGTGTAGTCCCTAAATGAAGTGCCCCTTCTCTATCTATAGGCTATCCATCAGCCATTTAGAGACACTTATTCATTTACAAAATTAAGTCACAAATCTTCTCTTTTATTCACTAAGAAGATCAAGTGTGGGGACTATCATTTAGAAGATCTACTCTTCCCTACTTTGAAGAATATCTTCATACTTCGTTTTACTCAAGAACAAGACTAAGAACAATCATGGAATCACAAGGTACACGCTTCCGTATTATTCTTCTTCTTCTTCTTCTCCTTCTCTTCTTAATCTAGTTGTGAGTCGGTTCATGGTTAATGGATCGTTTATGTTCCATCAATTGGTATCAGAGCCTGGTCATATACTAGATTGAGTTTGAAATTCTTATAAAGCCTTATGCTTTAATTCTTGTATGATTTCATTTAGTTTTTGTTCTTGTTCATGATACTCATCTTTTCTAAGAGTATTATATTCATAAACTTCATTCTATTTCTGATTTTGGTTTACACAAGGCTTTCAATTCTTAATGTAAGATTATCCTATTTTGGACATAGCCACCATCATTTGATGCGTTGTGAGTTTGTTCAAATGTATAGCCACACATTTAAAAATGTGATGTGAGTATAAGGATCTACTTGCTTTGGTTGAATAATCATTCACCATTAAGTTAAGAATTGATAGTCTAAAGGGTATTGGATGTCATGTCTCGTTGTCCTGGCAAAGGGCCCTGCGCCCTCCGAGGGTGTAGCCCCCCGCGGTATGGTATGACTCTCTCTATTTGGTTCAAAACTGTTCATAAAAGGGTTCAAAACTATTCATAAAAGGGTGTTAAAAATGGTGACTTTTCGTCAAATCTGGGCACTGGGCACAGGGCGGTCGCCCATCTTGATCTGGGAGGTCGCCCATGTGTACAACAACATCAATGACTGTGAAATACAGCTTGGACGGTCGCCCATCTTGACCTGGGCGGTCGCCCATGTGTACAGCGACTTCAAAATTTGTGGAATTGAAGCTTGGGTGGTCGCCCACCTTGACCTGCGCGGCCGCCCATGTGTGCAGAAGCTTCAATGTTTATAGAACTGCAATTTTTTGGTCATTCATACCCTTTTGGTCTTTTGTGATAATTTGTTAGTAAATTATAGTATCTGGACACCGGTCGCGCTTCGGCGGTTCTTAGAGTTATCGAACTTTAAGAATGGACGGGTAGAACAAAAGGATACTATCTTTTAATGATAAATTTCACTTATTTATTTACCCTTTAAATTTTCAGAAATAACCTTAAGGCCTTTTGTTTCCGATTAATTATATCCTTAACATTTTTGGATATAATTAACATGCTTGTTTCCCAAAGGAGACATTGTTGATTAAATTCAAACTTGTTAAAAGATGAATGTAAATATTGATATGTGATAACATGCTTGTTTCCCATAGGAGACCTTGTTGTTGACTAAGTATTTACATTCATGGGGTAATAATTGAACTAAACTTTTGGTCATTTTAAATGCTGTGAACCATCCCAAAGGAAGGCGGGTGTTTAAAGTGAATTGTTTATATTCTTTATTACCGGGGAACAAGTACCTTAAACTTTAGGACACCTTTTGTACTTGATCCGGCCCAAAGGAAGGCAAGTATTTAAAGTGTGTTGTTTAAACTATTTGTTTACCTTAAGATAAATCAAATTGTGAGTCAATTCGTAATCCAAAGATTAGTCTTGATGTCATGTTGATTATCTTTTATTTTGATGGAATTCATTTGATATAATTAATCATTATGTAGTTTCTTATATATGTTTTATTTCATTCTTGTTCTTCTCCTTCAGATTTGATTAATGCTTCATCCGTAACTACTGCTATAAATGATGTACCTTTGCTTACTGGGACTAAACTTAAAACTTGGAAAAATAATATAACGATGATCTTAGGCAATATGGACATCGATCACGCATTTGGGGAATCAAGTCCCGCTGCTCTCACTAAAGGAAATACCGTTATAGAACGGAAAAATGTTGAGCAATGGGAACGGTCCAACCGCGTGAGTCTAATGATCATGGAAAATGCAGTTTCAGAGACATTTTTGGACAATGTCTCTGAAATCGAAAATGCTGAGTTTTTTCTTGAATTCTTGTGGAAACTTGTTTCCATTCGGTACAAGGGTGACGAAAATCTTTGGGAGTACATTATCGAATTATTTCATCTTTCGATCAAACTAAAAGCACTTAAGTTAGAGATTTCGGAAGATTTGCTCGTGCACTTAGTTTTGATCTATCTTCCTCCTCAATTTGGTCCTTTTGAAGTGACCTATAAATGTCAAAAGAAAAAGTGGAATATTAATGGATTACTTTCACATATGACATTAGAGGAAGATAGGATGAAATATCTCAAATTAGAAAGTACTCACTCATCATTTACTTCTTCTCGTGGGATTAAGAGAAGAGGGAAGGAAATTGCGGTTGCAAGTAAGAAGCATAAGGGATCATTTAAAAATCATAAAGACAAGAAATGCTTCTTTTGCAAGGACCTTACTCGCATGAAGAACGACTACCATAAGTATCGCAAATGGCGAATTCAGGATGGTATGTCATTTGGTCTTGTTTGTACTAAGGCAAATTTGGTTTCAATTCCTTAATATACATAGTGGTTGTATTTGGTGCAACAACTCACATTAGTTCATGTATGCGGTGGTTGCCAATTTTCGAATTCCCAGTGAAGATGAGAAATACATCTATATGGAAGCTGGAAATCCGGTTGAAGTTATAGGCATAGGGACTTTTAGATTATTGATAAGTACTGGCTATTATTTTGTATTAAATAATACATTCACTGTACCATCCTTTTGATGGAGTTTAATATCTATCACAATTTTGACAAGGAAGGTTACTCTTGTTCTTTGGTAATAATAAATGTGATCTTTATTTTAAATTCCAAACTTGTCGATACTAGTACTTTGTCATATATCGATAATCTTAATTTACTTGACACGGTCAAGAAAATGAATGGGTCCCATAATAATGAAACCAAAACTAAAGGCACTAAGCAAAAGTTATCAAGTGAAAATTCTTGTATTCTATGGCATAGGCGTTTGGGTCATATCTCCAAAGGGAGAATTGATAAAGCTTATGTCGGAGGGAATCCTAAAATTAACTTGATACTCCGGATAAAACTTTTGCATTAAGTGTTTTAAAGAATAAATTTACAAACATTAAAGAAAATAAAATTTTGAGAATATCAAACGTCTTGGAACTAATTCATATGGACATTTGTGGACCATTCATTAATTCTTCATGGAATGGTCAACAATATTTCATTACGTTCATGGATGATTACTCTCGTTATGGATACATTATTTTCTTCATGTAAAGTTTCAATCATTGGACGTTTTCAAGTCTTTTAAGGCATAAGAAAGACTATTAAGAACGTTAAATCCGATCATAGTAGTGAAAACTACGGACGGTATAACGTATTGGGTGAATAACGTCCGGGTCTTTTATACTCGCTATTTTTTTTAAGAGTGTAGGATTGTCCCTCACTACACCATGTCGGGAAAACCTAGCATAGTATATTGGAGAGACATAATAGAATCCTTAAAGATATGGTAAGAAGTATGTTTTCTTGTACATCTTTACCTCACTCATTATGGGCGAAGCATTAAAAACCGCAGCTTATATTCTCAATAGAGCACCTTCAAAAAGCTACCGACAAAACCCCTTATGAGTTATGGACGAATAAGAAACCGTCCTTAAATCATCTTCATGTATGAGGGTGTCCAGCAGAAGCTAGACCTTATAGGCCTAATGAGGGCAAAATGGACCTTAATACTGTTAGTAGCTATTTTGTAGGGTATGCCGAGAGATCTAGGGGATATAAATTTTATGACCCGAAAACTAGAACATTTTTTGAGACTGGCAATGTTAGGTTCCTTGAGGATGTTGAATTTAATGGGAGAAATAGTAATGATTTTGAATTTGAAGAGTTAGAGGAACCACTCTTTATTCCTCAAACTTTAGTTCCTGTTGGAAATCAAGTAATTGTACCTGAAATTCAAAAAAGAACATACAATTCAAAATAATATAGAGACTCCCGTAAATAACGGACAACATGAAAATGTTGGACATAATGAAATTCAACAACCTCAAAATGAGGATGAACCGGTGCCCTTAAGGAGATCTACTAGAGAAAGAAGAAATATTATTCCGGATATTTATGATATGTATCTTGCGGAGAATGAGGACACCTTAGGTTTAGTGGGAGATGATCTAATCACCTTCCATGAAGCCATTAATAGTTCTAATTCTCATAAGTTGATCAATGCCATTAATGAGGAGTTAAAATCAATGAAAGACGATGACATTTGGGATCTTGTCCCATTACCTGAAGGTGTAAAACCTATTGGTTATAAATGTTGTGAAATTGGTGCTCCCCCATTGCAATCAAGACAAATAAATCAACACACCCACACGTACAAGAAAGAAACAATCACACACAAGAACACAAGAGTTGTTTACCCGGTTCATTCACCAACTCGTGAACTACGTCCGGGGGCAATTTCCAAGCCAATATGTATTAGTCTCCTCTCTAATATGTTGCTACAATGTGTTCTAGGCCGAAATTATGCTTATATAGTTATACAAGGAACCCTAAATCTAATTTAAGAAGAGTTCTAATCAAAATAGGAAACAAATCTGCTGCAGAAAATTCTGACCCGACACGTGGGCGGTCGCCCACCACAACATGGGCGGTCGCCCAAGCCAAAATTCCCCGAGCCCAAACCTTCTGTACTCATGGGCGGTTGCCCACCCCCCATGGGCGGTCGCCCATCACGGCAGAATGTCCTCCTCGAATTTCCTTCTTGATTCAGCAACTCCTCCGACTTAGGCCCCTTTTCTTCCTTGTAGTTTAGGATCCAATCCCAACAATCTCCCACCGGAGACTAAACTAACAAACATAAAATCACCCATTAACTCCCACCACGGCGTAAAGACCTTCGAACACATTTCCCCCATCCATATTGGCTTGACACTACCTCTCCTCTCCTCAAGTACTAAGGCGAGTTGAAACCAAGTGACGTTTCAACCTCTCCGTGTTAGATCGTTCTTGCCTCCCCAAATCAGCTTCTACCTTGATTTCTCCCCGCAAGTCTAACTTCGCCTTCTCCCTCCAGACCCACCTTCCTTGCAATGCTTCCCCTTGAAACTCGGACACACCTTGTTTCTTGCATCGTTTGCTCTTGGTCTGAATTCGCTCTCTGTTAGGGCCCTTGGACATCCACACCATGTTGATCAACTTTGTGTCCTCCCCAACATACCGTTTCTTGATGTCTCCCCTTTTCACACCAACAGGCCGGTTCTTTAGCCTCTTGCTCCCACCGGAACGAACATCGACATTGTAGGTAGAGTACAACATCTTCCCCTTAGCCCCATGAGCCAACACCTTAGCCCCTTTTGTGACTTCCCAAGACCCACCAATGAAAGAAACACCATACCCTTCACTGTCAAGTTGTCCCACAGAAATCACTCTCCTCCTCAAATCCGGAACATGCGTCACGTCGTGTAGTTGTAAAACAGACCCATTAGGTGTCTTCATCATCACATCCCCCTTACCTTTGATCTTCAATGGTTGACCATCACCAAGATAGAGAACCCCAAAATCTCCAGTTTTGTACTGCTTCATTGATTCTGCATCCCCACTAGCATGACAAGAAGCTCCAGAATCCAACACCCAATCTTCACCCGACTGCTCCTCCCCTAGGATTAATACATCACCACCATCATCCACCACGTTAGCACCACCACCTTTTCCCGGACAGTCATAACTGATGTGCCCCAATTCACCACAATTGTAGCACTTGACCTTTTTCCCCCTTTTAGGTCCACCCCTTTTTCTCTCCACCCTAAGTGCAGCCCCATCTACGGACGATTCTCCCCTTTTCTCCTTCCTTCGCAACTCCTCTTGAAGAACGAGATCTCTAACCTCCGTATACACCAATGTTTGTTGACGTACTAATCGTTGTGACAAGAACCTCCCAACTATCGTGCAATGATTTTAGAAGAAAACAAGCTAGCACTTCATCGGAGAAAGTAATATCAACACTTTTCAATTGGTCCACCATACCTTTGAAATTGCCGATATGACTTGCCGCTGTCTGCCCCTCTGACATCTTCGCATTCGCAAACCTCTTTATCAAGTGCACCTTATTGATATTCGACGGCTTCTCATACATGTCTGACAGCGTTTGTAGCAACTCCACCGTTGTCTTGGCCTCCATAGCGTTCCGTGCAACGTCGTCGGTTAGGGCACTCCTTACCGCTCCTAACGCCTTCCGATCCAACGTCTCCCAATCCCCTTGTGACATGTCTTCGGGCTTCGTCTTCAAGGGTCCATGAAGATCCTTACAATAAAGGTAGTCTTCAATCCTTGTCTTCCAAAATGTGAAATTCACACCGTTGAATTTCTCGATTGAGTTCTTCATCTTGACTGCTTCACCAAAATTCCCAAGAACGCGATTCAAAATTAATCAACTAATGAAGAAATTTTGAATCCTCCAAACCAAAGCTCTGATACCAGTTGTTGTGAAATTGGTGCTCCCCCGTTGCAATCAAGACAAAGAAATCAACACACCCACACGTACAAGAAAGAAACAATCACACACAAGAACACAAGAGTTGTTTACCCGGTTCATTCACCAACTCGTGAACTACGTCCGGGGGCAATTGCCAAGCCAATATGTATTAGTCTCCTCTCTAATATGTTGCTACAATGTGTTCTAGGCCGAAATTATGCTTATATAGTTATACAAGGAACCCTAAATCTAATTTAAGAAGAGTTCTAATCAAAATAGGAAACAAATCTGCTGCAGAAAATTCTGATCCGACACGTGGGCGGTCGCCCACCACAACATGGGCGGTCGCCCAAGCCAAAATTCCCCGAGCCCAAACCTTCTGTACTCATGGGCGGTCGCCCATCACGGCAGAATGTCTTCCCCGAATTTCCTCCTTGATTCAGCAACTCCTCCGACTTAGGCCCCTTTTATTCCTTGTAGTTTAGGACTTCAATCCCAACAATAAATTGATATTTAAAACCAAAAGGGATTAGCAAGGTAATATGAAAAGATATAAGGCACTTCTTGTTACTAAATGATTTACTCAAAAGGAAGGCATTGATTATAAAGAAATATTTTTCCGTTATCTTCTAAAACCTCTTTTATGATCATTATGGCATTAGTGGCACATTATGATCTTGTGCTTCATCAAATGGATGTTAAGACAGCTTTTCTCAATGGCAACATTGAGGAAACTATCTATCACTACAAGAAAAACAGGTTTTAGCGACGGAAAAATCCGTCGCTAAAAGCCTTATTTCCGTCGCTAATGCTCTTTACCGACGGATTACCGACGGATTTTTTCCCTCGCTAAAACCCTCGTCGCTAATATTTAACGACGAATTTTTATGTCCGTCGGTAATTTAGTGAGGGACCAATCCCTCGCTAATTGATTCCAAACCGTCGCTAATAACATGAATGGGACGACGAATTTATGATATTTTGCGATGGAATAATCCGTCGTTATTGTTTAAAATCCGTCGCTAAAATTTATTACATATTTTCACAATTTTATTAATTTTTTTAAATTTTCTTTTTTCAATATTTTTTATTTTTGATATACCAAATTACCGACGGATATTTCCGTCGCTAATTTGATATTTTTTATTAAAAAAAATTAATTAATTAATTAATTAATTATATATATATATATATATATATATATATATATATATATATATATATATATATATATATATAGATATATATATATATTATTTTAGTAGCATTATTATATTTATACTAAAGCTAAATGTTTCTTTTTTTAAGCAATAAAATTTTATTTCATTCATTTTAAAAAATCATTACATACATAGAAATAAATAATTATATAATGAATAAGAAAATTATAAAATAAAAAATACAAATATTTTTTTACCAAAAAAAAAGAAAAAGATAAAACTCATTTACAATTTCTTTTACCCCTTCCACAAAAAACAAAAAAAAAATAAACAAATAATAATAATAAAAAAAAAATTCACGCAGTCTTCCTCTTCCATGGCTGAACCGTCTCCTCTTCCATGGCTGAACCGTCTCCGTCACCACCGCATCAAGGTATCAACTTGAAACCTCTCTCCAACTCCAAATCTCTCTTTTATCTCTCCAAATCCATGGCTGAGGAACCGTCTCCGTCACCACCGCAGTCTTCCAACACCGTCTCCATTGGCCAATCCAGATTCCCGGCCGGAATCGAGTGGCGGAGTTCGGCAACATGAACACAAGCGCCGCCTCCATTGTCGTTCACACCATCTTCTTCTTCGGTCTCATCACAATCTTCCTCATCGCCATTGCCGTCCACATCTACGTCTCCAACAGTCAATCGACTTCAAGAGAGAGAGAAGAATGAGAGAGAGAAGAAGACGGTTGGAGTCTTGAAGAGTTCGGAGGTGGTGCCGCCGCCGATGAAGCTGGAGATGTGAAGGACGCCGCCGATTAAACCGGCGACTGTTAGTGGTGGTTGTGTAGTGTGGCGGAGGAAGGGGAAGGGGTGGGTTTTTGTTAGTGGTGGTTGTGTTACCAGATTCAAAATGGGTTTGGGAATGTGAATGGTTATTGTTTTGGGGATAAGATGTAGGGATAGAGGAGTAGGTTTTTAAATGAATTGGTTGGGTAATTGTGAGCCATTGATATTAATCAAATGAATGGTTGAGATCAAATAGTGGATACATTATGAGGATCCATGTGCACATATAACAACCAATGGGTAAATGACACCTCACATGCTTTTAATTTTAGTTATTATTTCTAGTGTTATTAGTAATAACACATATTTATAATATTAATTAGATATGATAATATTGATACTTAGTTTTTTTTAAAAAATGTTTAATTCATTTAAAAATTAATAAAATTATTTAATAGTAATAATTGTATAATTAATGTAAACACTAAATACTACAATAATACTTTTTAATAACATAATAATAATAATTGATAAACCTCATACGTATATAACATTTTGAAAAAAACTTTCTTACTAAAAAAAGTCTAAAACATTTAAATATATTAAAAAAAAATACTCATAGTGAAGGATATTGTTCGTCCCTCATTTCTTTATTATACCATCATTTGTTTAGTTAATTTATAACTTTTTGAAAAAAAAATTCTTACTGAAAAAAGTCTAAAACATTTATATATTCAAGTAAAAAATTTAAAAAAATATACTCATAGTGAAGAATATTGTCCGTCCCTCATTTCTTTATTATACTATCATTTGTTTAGTTCTAACTTTTTTTAAGTATTTTTTTTGAAAAAAACTTTCTTACTAAAAAAGGTCTAAAATATTTATCTCTATTTAAAAAAAATATAAAAAAATACTCATAGTGAAGGATATATTGTCTGTCCCTCATTTATTTAGTTAATTTCTAACTTATTTTATATATATTTTTTAAAAAACTTCCTTACCAAAAAACGTCTAAAATATTTATCTCAATTCAAAAATAAATTAAAAAAATAATTATACTTTTAAAATATTAATAATGCTTATTAATATACCGTCATACGCTAAACTCTAAACCTCATATGTCCTATACCCTATATACCCTATACCCTATAGGGTATATGGTATAGTATATAGGGTATAGGGTATACCCTATAGGGTATAAGGTATAGGGTTTACCCTATATCCTATAGGGTATAGGGTATACCCTATACCTTATACCCTATATACTATACCCTATATCCTATACCCTATAGGGTATAGGGTATAGCCTATAGGGTATAGGGTATAGGGTATACCCTATAGGATATAGGGTATAGGGTGTACCCTATAGGGTATACCTTATATCCTATAGGGTATACCTTATACCATATATCCTATACCCTATAGGGTATAGGGTATAGCCTATAGGGTTTAGGGTATAGGGTATAGGGTATACCCTATAGGATATAGGGTATAGGGTGTACCCTATAGGGTATAGGGTATAGGGTATGCCCTATAGGGTATAGGATATAGGGTATAGGGTATAGGATATATGGTAAAGGGTATAGGCTATAAGGTATACCCTATAAGGTATAGGGTATAGGGTATAGGGTATAGGGTATAAGGTATAGGGTATAGGGTATAGGGTATAGGGTATAGGGTATAAGGTGTACCCTATAGGGTATATGGTATGCCCTATAGGGTATAGGGTATATGGTATACCCTATAAGGTATAGGGTATAGGGTATGCCCTATACCCTATAGGATATAGGGTACACCCTATAGGGTATAGGGTATATGGTATAGGGTATACCCTATAAGGTATAGGGTATAGGGTATAGAGTATACCCTATATGGTATAGGGTATACCCTATAAGGTATAGGGTATAGGGTATACCCTATAGGGTATAGGGTATAGGGTATAAGGTATACCCTATAAGGTATAGGGTATAGGGTATAAGATATACCTTATAGGATATAGGGTATAGGGTATACCCTATATGGTATAGGTTATACCCTATAAGGTATAGGGTTTAGGGTATAGGGTATACCCTATAGGGTATAGGGTATACTCTATATGGTATAGGGTATAGGGTATAGGGTATAAGGTATACCTTATAGGGTATAGGGTACACCCTATAGGGTATAGGGTATATGGTATAGGGTATACCCTATAAGGTATAGGGTATAGGGTATAGAGTATACCATATATGGTATAGGGTATACCCTATAAGGTATAGGGTATAGGGTATACCCTATAGGGTATAGGGTATAAGGTATACCTTATAGGGTATAGGGTATAGGGTATAGGGTATAGGGTACAGGGTATAAGGTATACCCTATAGGGTATAGGGTATAGGGTATAAGGTATAGGGTATAGGGTATAAGGTATAGGGTATAGGGTATAAGGTATACCCTATAGGGTATAGGGTATATGGTATAGGGTATAGGGTAGAGGGTATAGGGTATACCCTATAGGGTATAGGGTAGAGGGTATAGGGTATACCCTATAGGGTATGCCCTATAGGGTATAGGGTATAGGGTATAGGGTATGCCCTATAGGGTATAGGGTATAGGGTATAAGGTATACCTTATAGGGTATAGGGTATAGGGTATAAGGTATACCTTATAGGATATAGGGTATATGGTATACCCTATATGGTATAGGTTATACCCTATAAGGTATAGGGTATACTCTATAGGGTATACTCTATAGGGTATAGGGTATAGGGTATAGGGTATAGGGTATAAGGTATACTCTATAGGGTATAGGGTATAGGGTATAAGGTATACCTTATATTGTATAGGGTATACCCTAGAAAAAAAATAAACAAATGAAAGTATAATAAAGAAATCAGAGACGGGTAAAATTCTTTAATTTTTATTTATAAATGTATAGTTTTTTTTTTAATTTTTATGAATATAAATAAATATTTTGGACATTTTTTAGTATTTAAGTTTTATACACCATGTATACTCAATATACCATTCATATACCCTATACACTATATTCCAAATAAAATATGAATTCAAATAATTTTATACTTTATAAAATTAATATTTGATATTCACTCTTCAAAAGATATATATTCATTTTAAAAATATAAATTACAATTAAATAATATAATTAACTTATTAACATTTTAAGAATGTCAATATATATTTTTATCATATTTAGCCTTACTTCATTTATATTTGAGGTAAACTTAACTATTAGGTATTAATAAACATGCATTGGACTTTATATAAAAAAAAAAATCCCTCGCTAATCCGTCGCTAATCCGTCGTTAAATGAAAATGAAATAATTTTTTTTTTATTTTTCAATTCTATAGCGACGACAAACATCCGTCGGTAAATTTTTTTTACAATACGTCGTTAATCCGTCGCTAAATGAAAATGAAATAATATATTTTTATTTTTTTAGTTCTATAGCGACGAAATACATCCGTCGGTAAAAAAAATTTGCAATCCGTCGCTAATCCGTCCGTAAACCGTCGGTAAAAAAGGCGCAATTTTTTGGCGCCACTTTTACGACGAAATAGTGAGGGAATATTGTCCGTCGTTAAATCCGTCGTTAAATCCGTCGGTAAAGTTGTCGTTTTCAGCTTTATTTTTTTTATTTTTTATCCCTCACTATTCCCTCGCTAATCCGTCGCTATTAGCGACAGAATTGTGTCCGTCGCTAAAATCCGTCGCTAAATGATAGTTTTCTTGTAGTGTATATGAAGAAACCAGAAATGGTGACTAATTCGGATCAAACTAGTCAACTGGTTTGTAAACTTAAGAAATCCATTTATGGGCTTAAGCAAGCATCTCGTCAATGGTACTTAAAATTTAACCAAGTTATTCTTTCATTTGGCTTTGAAATGAATCTTGGTGAAGATTGTGTGTACCATAAATTCAGTGGGAGTAGATTTATTATTTTGGTCTTATATGTGGATTTGGATGATATTTTTCTTGCTAGTAATGATAAGGACCTTCTAAAAGAAACTAAGAAATTTCTCAAACAAATTTGAGATGAAAGATCTTGGTAAGGCATCTTTTGTATTGGGAATCCAAATTCATCGTGATCATTCACGAGGTATTTTAGGATTATCACAAAAGATCTATATAGAGAAGGTATTACAAAGGTTTAGCATGGAAAATTGTAAACCACATGACACCCATGTCTCTAAGGGAGATAAATTCAGTTTAAAGTAAATGTCCTAAAGATTAATTTTAAATCCAAGTATATGGAAAATATCCCTTATGCACCAAAGTAGGAAACTTAATGTATGCGCAAGTCTGTACTCGTACAGACCTTGTATTTATTATTGGGATGTTTGGTCAATACCAAAGCAATTCGGAAAGAAGAACATTAAGTCGCATCCAAAAGAATGATATAAAACATTAAACTACATGCTTATGCATATAAAATCGGATCATTTTGAGATCATTAAGTATTCCGATTATGTTTTAGTGGATGCAAAGATGTCGAAAGACATCATATGGTTATGTCTCTTGTTGAAGAGAAATAAGTATAAAATGAACAAATAGATATACAACTTATAGGATCAAACTCCATGTTATTGGATCCATTTTGTAAAGCGTAATCTCTTTTGATGTTTCACGAGCATACTGCTCATATGGGTGAAACGACTTTTGATAATGCTTAAATCAGTGGGAGTTTGTGTTGTTTTCTATTTCTTTGAGTTGTTATTATTTATATTAATCTCATTTGGTTAAGTAGGACTAGTTGGAGAATATATATATGCGTTCTTCATATATATTCATTAATATTCCATGCTACATATCTATACTTAATCTATGTCGTTTAGTTGGATATATATATGTGATTAATGTGGGTTTAGTTGCGAATCAATTACAACGACTGCCCCTTTAGTCCCTATACTTATAAGACTAATGGACGGGATTGTGTTGGATGACAATAAACGTGCACATAAGGGTTGTCATTCATGTTATAAATGATTAAGGAATTTATTTAGTAAAAGATACATATTAATATTAATCCAAGTGGGAGATTGTTAGAACATGGATTAATTAATATGTGTTATTTAATTCCATTTGTTATAATCATTTAATAATGTTAAAGTATAGACAAAATGTGTAGAATTCCATTAGGTGTAAGTACCATTAAATGATGGGCATAATGGTAACTTCACACCACCATCTTTATGAAAGGGTGTAGTCCCTAAATGAAGTGCCCCTTCTCTATCTATATAAAGGCTATCCATCAGCCATTTAGAGACACTTATTCATTTACAAAATTCAGTCACAAATCTTCTCTTTTATTCACTAAGAAGATCAAGTGTGGGCACTATCATTTAGAAGATCTACTCTTCCCTACTTTGAAGAATATCTTCATACTTCGTTTTACTCAAGAACAAGACTAAGAACAATCATGGAATCACAAGGTACACGCTTCCGTATTATTCTTCTTCTTCTTCTCCTTCTCTTCTTAATCTAGTTGTGAGTCGGTTCATGGTTAATGGATCGTTTATGTTCCATCACTCCTTTTGAGTAAATCATTTAGTAACAAGACGTGCCTTATATCTTTCCATATTACCTTGCTAATCCCTTTTGGTTTTAAATATCAATTTATAACCAATATGTTTTACACCTTCAGGTAATGGGACAAGATCCCAAATGTCATCGTCTTTCATTGATTTTAACTCCTCATTAATGACATTGATCCACTTATGAGAATTAGGACTATTAATGGCTTCATGGAAGGTGATTAGATCATCTCCCACTAAACTTAAGGTGTCCTCATTCTCCGCAAGATACATATCATAAATATCCGGAATAACATTTCTTCTTTCTCTAGTAGATTTTCATAAGGGCACCGGTTCATCCTCATTTTGAGGTTGTTGAATTTCATTATGTCCCACTATTTTCTCATAACATTTTACACTTTACCTCCATAATTTGACTCACTTGTTATAATTTTTTTTTCGTCTCATAATAATCAATAAAGTTTTAAAATTGATATTTGACTCACTTGTTATACTCAAAACAATTATTGATTTACTGTCACTTATCCCACTATTTTCTCATAATACATCCACATTCACTACACATAACATTTTACACTTTACCTCCATAATTTTTGTGCCAAGCAAAATTGTGCGTATTACCCTGAAATGGAGGGAGTAGTTGAAAACGGGTCTTGTACAAATGAAGGTAATACGGAGTAGAATAATAAAACGCACATGGATGTTCCTTATGTTATGGACCCGTACCGTACATATAGACACTATGCAAGTTTTCTGACCTAATTTATTTAAAGTTGTTAGGACCTAACTTTGATCAATGTCTTAGTTTGTTGGTTTTGATAAAGGATTATATATATAGAACAGGGTTTATATCAAAAGAGGAAATCTGTCAGTCATGGAACCAAATCAACTTCATATTCATCTTTCAGTTCATCTGACAGCTGTGAGTCTGACAGTTATGATTCTACATTATACATTGGTTACAATCAATCAATAACATGAATCATATTCCCTCTCTAAGATATCAAGATCATCAAGTGCATCTCAATCCTTATTAGAGATCTTCTCTGATAGTTAAGCCTTGATATGATCTGACAGCTATGGCTTCAGTCCTTCAGACAGCCATTACTCTGTCTCATTCTTTGATGCCAAAATCTCAACCAAGATGGATCCTGTATCTTCACAGCTATCAAGTTCACCTTTGAAGACCATTGAAGACCTTCTGAAAGCCTACAGCTCAATCCTGCTCATGAAGACCTGCAAGTGGACAAGTGGGGTCAAGATTCATTAATGAAGCTGCAACAGTCATATTCCAACGGCTACATTGAAGGCTATAAATAGAAGAGTTCAACCTCTGCACAAATCACTCTTGAAAAACACTCTTTTTCACAGTCCAAAACCTTTCCCTTACACCTTCAGACACCTCCTGTAATCCAAACCTTACACACCAATCCCTACTTTTCAAACACTGTTCCAAACCAAAAACCTTCAGCCTTAAACCCCTATTTCAACAACAAAAACCCTAGTGTGTTAATTCACAAATTCCAAATCCTAAGACTGTACTTTAGGTGTAGAAATAGTTTATAAACACTCAAGACTGTACTTTGAGTGTATTAGTTGTTTTGTAAAATCTTGAGACTGTACTTCAAGTTGTAAAAACACTTAAGACTGTACTTTAAGTGTATCCCTAGTTGACTGTACTAATTAGGAAGAGGAAGTTCAAGGAACTTGCCTGATCAATCATTTGTAATTCTTGTTGATTAAGATTATAATAAAATTGATCTCACTTGTCAAGATTGACAGTGGGGGTGGATGTAGGAGGAGTGAACTCTGAACCACTTTAAATTCTCTGTGTTATTACTTTTCTGCAAACACATTCACACACTTGCATTATTTCATTGTGTTCATTGTCCCATCATTATTTCAAACCTTATTTATTCCGCTGCACAATTAAACAAATATCTGACAGCTAAGTCAAACCATAGCTGTCTGATCATTTGCATATCAAACAAGGGCCTTTCAATTGGTATCAGAGCTTGTCTTCACATTCAAAAGTCTAACAACTTGTGAAGGATCCTCTTCAAACCCACCATGCCTCAACCAAGGAGAAATAATGAGAAAGACATCCCACACATTGATGACTGTGGATCTTTTGAGATTTATGCATCAAAAATAAAAACATACCTTGATGCAAACAGTATATGGAACTGGTATGTTCTAAATAATGAAGTGTCCTACCCAACTCAAATAGATATAAATGGAGGAGCTAGTACTACAAAATCCCCAGAAGCATGGTCTGAATCTGAAAAGCAATTAATCAGTGCAAATCTAAAAGTCAAAAATATTCTTTAGAAGAGTGTAAATGACTCACTAGCACAAGAAATTGCTAAGGAACCCAATGCCAGATCAGCATGGGATCTCATTCAAACAAAATTCACTAAACACTCCAGTGTCAGGACACAAAATTTGTATAACTTGCTTAGGCAATTAGACAACTTCAAGTTCTATCCTGGAGAAAAAGTGAGTATTGCTCAACCAAGGTTTGAAAACCTTGTTAGATCTATTGCTGACCATGGAAAAACCTTTGAACAGCAAGATCTCTGCCTCAAGATATATTCCAATCTTCCACAAGAGTATGAAAAGGTAGCATTACCTATCAGAGAAGGATCTGAATGGAGCACAATGACAGTTGAACAGTATTTTGGAAAGCTTGAAGCTTATGAACTGGAAGGTATGATAAAAATTCAACCAGTTCCTACCATTTCACAAACTTTAGCCTTAACTGCTCAAGAATCTACCCACAAGCCAATCACTCACCAAGACATTGAGACTATTGTCAACAATGCACTTCAAAAGATAAACATCAACTCCAAACCTGTCAGTAAACAGATCTCTCAAGAAGACATTCCAAGTCTCATATCCATGGCTGTCAGAAATGCCATGAAATTTCAAAAGAAATCTTTTGACAAAAGGTACAATCCTTCCACATCTAATGCTCAACAAGACAGCTTCAAGAAGACGTGATTGCTTTAACTGTGGAAAGCAAGGACATTACTCATCCGATTGTCTGAACCAAGAAATCCTAGGGAAAATCGCATAACTAAGAGATTGACCTACTCAAAAGAGATCATTCACAGGGCCTGTGTGCAACCTGTTTCAACTCGGCTCCAAAAATAAAAATGACAAAAACAAGGAGCAAGTTATGATAGCTGATTCATCAAAATTCAGTGATGAAGAATATGAGTCCAGTAATGACTCTGACAATGAAGGAGAGGAGGCAATGCTATGCTTTATAGCTGAAGATGAGGAAGAGTCAGACAGTGAGGAAGATATGGAAGCACTTACTGCTGCAGAAGAACTAAAAGAGGTACTTGACTTTAATTCTTTAAATATTGATGGTTTTAAACAATTAGTTTGCACTCTTTTAATTCAAACCAAGAAACAAAAAACTAGCTTTGCTTCACTGGTCAATGAGAACCTTTCCCAATCCTCAACCATTGACACCCTCACAAAAACCAATTCTGAGCTTGAGAAAGCCTGTCAAGGGCTAAGAGATCAATGCCTCATGCTTGAAAAACAAAACATGGATCTGACAGCTGAGACATCCAGTACTCAAGAAAACTGTCAAAGACTCATAAATCTTGAAAAAGAGAATGATGCTCTTAAAAAGAAAATAGATTCATGGAACAAGTCAAGCAAAGCATTATCCCTTTTCACCTACACCCAAAGACATCCTAGTGACAAAACAGGAATTGGTGCTGATGACCCTACACTAAAGATGTACACTCCTCCCACTGGTGAAAGGGCCATTGAAAAAATGGTTCTAGAAAACCTAAGCTCTGGCAGCTATCAAACTCAAACTTATCCTGTTCAAACCAAGGAAAAATCAAAGGAAATCCTGTTTGGTCCTAGTCATTCAAACAAAGGACCAAGTAAAAATCAAGGAAGCAAGTATATTTGGGTTCAAAAAGGGGCCAATATACAGGAAGAAATTAAGCTGCAAAAATGTGCTAGACAGCCAAGCCCTGACAGACAGCCAAGGCCTGACAGACAGCCAAGAACTTCCAAACAACAAAGGACCCCAAGGCAACAAAGATTCTATAACAAACACAGATACACCAAACAACAAAAACCTCAATGGCAATACTCAAATGGAAGAAGTCATGCAAATCAAAATAACTCCCCCAGATCATCCTAACCAAATACCTTTCAGTTTCAACCCCAATATAACAACCCAAACCACTTCTTCAATCCATCCCAATCCACTGTCCTTACTCCTTACATGATGCAAATCATGTCATATTACAATACCCTAAACCAGTTCTTCAGAAAAAGATCAATGAACAAAGCTAGGGTACCAAAGAAAAACTAATCTTTTGGACCCAAAAGAATAAATAGGGTACCATAAAATTTTCTTTTTGTTTTGCAGGTACCTAGGAAAGGACTCTGGTATTTAGATAGTGGTTGTAGTAGACATATGACCTTCAATAAAGACTGGTTGCAACAATATATCCCTAAAAATGGTCCAAATGTAACCTTTGGTGACAATTCCCAAGCTAAGGTCAAAGGATCAGGAAATCTTATTACTAAAGATATCATTTTTACAAATGTGTCTTATGTAGAGGGTCTCAAACACAATTTGATCAGCGTTAGTCAAATCTGTGATAAGGGATATCATGTTGTTTGCACCAAGGATCAATGTACTGTTAAAGACAAAAGCAATAAAGTCATTCTCGATCTGGATCAAGAAAAGGAAATCTCTACCGCTTAAACCTAGAGATTGTGGAATCCTCAAATGCTCACCGCCTTCGTCATTTAGTCAATCCGATATGTCATGGCTTTGGCACAAAAGATTGGCTCGCCTTAACCATAAAACCATCTCCAAACTTGCAAATTCAAATCTAGTCGTAGGTCTTCCAAAGATCCCATTCAAGAAGGACAAACTATGCAAAGCATGCCAATGTGGGAAGCAAAAGAGATCTTCATTCAAGCCCAAGACCAGATTGGACACCTCAAGACCTATTGAACTACTTCATATGGATCTTTTTGGACCCATAAGAACTAGATCTTTAGGAGGAAAAAGATACTCCCTAGTTGTGGTTGATGACTACACCAGATTCACTTGGATCATTCTTCTTGAATCCAAAAGTGACACCCTTAGCTGTCTAACAAAACTGTTCAATAAAATTCAAAATCAAAAAGGGACATCCATCATCAAGATGGATCTGATCATGGAAAGGAATTTGAGAACACAAGAGTAGAAGAATATTGTGACTCCAAAGGTATTGATCACAATTTTTCAGCCCCAAGAACACCCCAACAAAATGGTGTTGCTTAAAGGAAGAACATGACAATTTGTGAGGCAGCAAGAACAATGCTGTCAGAACACAATCTCCCAAAGTATTTTTGGGGTGAAGCTGTAACTACTGCTGTATATGTTCAAAACAAGACACTAATCAACAAATTTCATAAGAAGACTCCATATGAACTATGGAATGATAAAGTCCCTACCATTTCCTACTTTCACAGTTTTGGAAGTAGAAGCTTCATTCACAATAATGGCAAGAACAATTTGGACAAATTTGACTCCAAAAGTGATGAAGGAATCTTTCTTGGGTATTCTAATACAAGCAAAGCTTATAGAGTCTACAACAAAAGAAGACTTGTAGTGGAAGAATCAATTCATGTTGACTTTGATGAAAACAATGATCAAAGTGTAACTGAATTATGTGATTTTGATGAAGTTTTAGGAAACCCAGATAATCTCCCTGAAGCATCTCCCATTCTTGATTCAACTGTACTCCATCATGAACAAGACTCATCAAATCTTCCATACATGGTACCAAGAAATTCATCTGACAGCCATCCTATGCCAGACAGTCATCATCTCTCTGACAGCCATGAACCATTTCATTCTCATCATCAACCAATCCAGCCAACCAAGCCAATATCAAACATTCCCACAACCAATCCAATTGATGAAGAAGAAAATACTCAATTAAATGGTCATCCCTTGACTGACATCTCTCAAAATTCTTCCTTAGCTGACAGCCAACCCTTAGCTGACAGCCATCCAAATTCTTCAAGTAATCCATCTACTAGCCACCTTCCATCTCCATCCAATAATCCTCTTTCTCCTCCCAAAACCAATGATGAATCCACCATTACTCACATCATTCCACCCAATAAAGATCTTTACATCAGCCTTCAAATTGATAAAACCCCAGTTCCAGACAACATTCCTTTTCTCATGAGTGCATTCATATCCCAATTTGAACCAAAGAAAATAAATGAAGCACTCCAAGATGCTGACTGGATAGAAGCTATGGAAGAAGAATTAGAACAGTTTGAAAGGAACAAAGTGTGGCAACTTGTTCCTAAACCAAGAAATCAAACTGTTATTGGAACAAGGTGGGTTTTCAGAAATAAAATGAATGAGGAAGGGACTGTCATCAGAAACAAAGCTAGATTGGTAGCTCAAGGGTACAGGCAAGAAGAAGGCATTGATTATGATGAAACATTTGCCCTCGTTGCCGCGTAACCGGAAGCTATCAGATTATTCCTTGCTTTTGCATCATCCAAAAGGATGAAAGTCTATCAAATGGATGTCAAAAGTGCTTTTCTTAATGTAATATTAAAAGAAAAGGTCTATGTCTCACAACCCCCTGGCTTTGAGCACCCTAAGTTCCTTGACCATGTTTTTAAGCTTGAAAAAGCTCTATATGGACTCAAGCAAGCACCAAGGGCATGGTATGAAACCCTTTCAAAAGTCTTACTTGGCAAAGGTTTTGCCAAAGGCCTTATTGATAATACCCTGTTTATCAAGAAATATGGTGAAGATACCTTGCTTATTCAAGTTTATGTTGATGACATAATTTTTGGATCTTCAAATGAGTCACTCTGCCTGGAATCTGGAAAAACCATTCAAGAACAATTTGAAATGAGCATGATTGGTGAGCTCACATTCTTCTTGGGACTTCAGGTGAAACAATCCAGTGCAGGCACATTCATAAATCAGGCTAAATATACAAGAGACATGATCAAGAAATTTGATATGCAAAATGCCTCTCCTGCAAAAACTCCTCTCTCAACCACCACCAAACTTCATGCTGACATTGATGGGCCAAGTGTTAATCAAACACTATATAGAAGTTACATTGGATCCCTACTTTATGTAACTGCATCTAGGCCAGATATCATGTTCAGTGTATGTCTTTGTGCAAGATTTCAAGCAAATCCAAAAGAATCACATATGGCAGCTGTCAAAAGAATTCTTAGGTATCTAAAGGGAACTCCAGACTATGGATTGTGGTATCCATGTGAAGCTCCTTTATTCCTAATTGGATTCACAGACTCAGACTATGCTGGATGCAATTTGGATAGAAAATCCACAAGTGGTAGCTGTCAGTTTCTGGGTTCAAGAATAATTTCTTGGTCAAGCAAGAAACAAACCTCAGTTGCTACTTCTACAGCAGAAGCTGAATATGTGGCTGCAGGACATTGTTGTTCTCAAATTTTATATCTCAAAAGTCAACTTCAAGACTTTGGAATTTCTGTAGACAATGTTCCTATTCTGTGTGACAATTCAAGCACCATTGCAATGACTGAAAATCCTGTTCAGCATTCAAAAACTAAGCACATTGAAGTCAGACACCACTTTATTAGAGACCATGTTGAAAAAGGTCATATATGTCTTAATAAAGTTGGAACAGAGGACAATGTTGCTGATATTCTTACGAAAGCAATAGATGAAAAGAGATTTGAGCTTTTAAGAGCTATGCTTGGAATGATAAACATGCCAAAATAAAAACATACAACAACCCATGAAATCTCTCTCTCTCATCTACATCCACACAACAAAAACTTCCTTAACACCAAACAATCTCCAGATCGAGCTCCTCTTCAAATCTTCACCTCAGCTGTCAGACATTCTTAGGAAATGTCACTGTCTCTCCAGATCCACCTCCTGCACTCATTCCTTCACATCTAGCCTCCTGAGTAGACTGCAAGGTCTGATGATACCTTTGCAACCATACTGGGTGCCTCTCAAGGAAGGGATCAATTGAAGTAACTGAATACTGAAGAGAAGGACTTGCTCTCCTTGGCCACCATTCTTCTACTGCATCATAAGGTTGAAGCAAACCCTCCATTGGTGTCACAAAGCTGAAATCTCTAGAATAAGAACCATTTCCAGCAACAGCAAATGGTTGGCCAGCTCTAGACACATCTCTCTCCACAACTGGAACTCTGACAGGGCTAAAACAACCTATAAACTGGTTGAATAGGTGTGATATAGTTAAGGTAGGAGATACATGTACTCCAGCAAAGTTATCACCTCTACCCTCCAACAAACCAACCCCAGGAGAGAGTGAATCCCTGCTCACAGGAGTGTACTGCTTCTCAGACTCAACCTTATTTTTGACAGCTAAGCCCCTCTTAATAGCTGTCTGAGCCCTATCTTGCTTAACCAATTCTCCTAGTGTATAAACCCTCTCTGCCTTACCTTTTCCCTTGCTAGACTCTCCCTGATCAACCTTAATATTTTTCCCAAAAATCCTTATCCCTTCTCCATCTCTACTATCAACCTTCTCTCTGACAGCTATCTCTTTGCTACCATAGTCCTGCTCTACTCTCACCCTCTTGTTCTTACCTTTGTCACTCACCACCTCTGAACTTTCAACCACATTGAAAGACACTCTTTCTCTCTCCCTTTCATCTCCCTTCAAATCATCCTCTTGATTTTTCCCAAAAACCAATTGTTTTGCTGTTTGAGCCATTTTTTTGGGATTGAACTTTGAAGAAAATCTACCCATCTGTGTTTATAAAACAATCTGAATGAGTTTCCTAAAAAATTGTCATTGTTTTATAGGCAATTTTATCCATAGCTATCTCAGACAGCCATCATCATTCGACTTAGACTTAACTGTCAAAGTTTTTTTTTTACAGCTAGGTTAAAGCAACTTTTTGGTGATTTGATCGTGTTAATTGCTCACAATTGTCACTTCCTTAGTCATCTCTTCCCCTGCAAAATTCTTGAAAAAGAGAATGTTCTTCTTGTGTTCTGTGGGAGTTAATGACTCAACGTGGGGAAGGGTAAAAATCACTGTTCATATGAACAGTTACTAAACTTTGAAACCCCCAATGCTCATTAAAACCCACTCTCCACTCATTATTTGTCTCTCTCTGTTTGCAAAAACCAAAACTCCTGTTTCATTAACTCTCTGTTCGTAATTCGCCTCTTTCCCTCTCTAATCCACCTTCAAATTTCTTCAACCCTAATTCATTCATCCATCCATGGAAGAATCAAAAGCATCTTACCCAGACGCTCACAGCTACTTCATTAAACCTAGCTTCTATGATTCTGAAGTTGGGGTACTCATCAAAGAACTACTTGAGGTCAATGAACTGCTTGATTTCATGGGAGCCAGACCACCAATTTATGAGGAATTATGCAGGGAGATTTACCTTGTGGGAAGGAGAAACAAGGAAGACAATTCAATAACTACCACCATTGACAATACTGAGATAACCATTACTCAGGAATTGGTCAGTGAAGTCTATGGAATCCCAAACAATTCAGATGCTGTGAAGAACATTTGGGATAGAGGGTCAGAAAGATTGAAGATTGTGTATGAGAAATTCTTTGGTGTTAAAGTTCATGACTTCAAGAGTGTACAGGACAAGGCAATGGTTAAAGATAAGGCTAATATCTTCAAGTCAACCCTTATGGATGTGGTCAACGAAGCCATTGATGGCAAGCAATCTTCATTTGACCAAATGGGAGCAAATGAATGGAAGCAGTTGCTGAGCCTGATGACCAAAGACACAAACTGGTGCAAGTTCTACTCCACAACTTCCAGCTTGCAGCCTCAACCTCCTCTCTAAAATTCAAGAAACAAGGCGGAAAAATGAATAACTTCAGATTCATGAGTGGAATCCTTTAAGTCCTGATTCCCAAGCACAATCCTCCACTACACAAGAAATGGCTGAAGACTGTAAAGCTGTCAGAGACAAAGTGCTTCAATGACAGAACTTTTGTGTTAAAACAAAAGAAAAGTGCTGTAATGAGAGGTGGAGATGATGTAAGCACTAGTAGTTTTATTGAAACACAAGAAAAGTTGCAGGTAGAAACAAGAAAGAAGATTGAACATTGGAAGGATTTGGTAGCATTGGCTACAAGTTATAGGAAAAGAAAGAGGGGTGTAAAGTCCAATGTTAAGAAGACAGGGTTGTTGAAGAAGACTGTGGTACCTCATGGAAAAGGCAAAGACAAGGATGCTCAAGTGGCTGACAGTGAAAGAACCTTATCTGACAGCCATGGAAAAGATGATGAAGAAAGGGGTGCTGTTGACAGTCATGGAGATGACACCATGGGTCAAGCTGATGCTGGTAATGCTGATATAGATCCTCGAGAGCTTCAGGTAGCTATTAACCTGTCCAAAACTCTGCATAAAGGCAAACAACCTCTGACAGCTATCCCCACCAGGCAGGCTATCACCAGATCCAAGGTACAATCCTCCTTATCTCTTCCTTCTAAATCATTGCCACAGAAAAGAAAACCAGAAAAGAAAGCACCCAAGGCCAAGAAAACCAAAATAAATACCCCTACCCCTTCTCCAAAATCCACAACTGTCAGTCCAATAGTAGACAAGTCATCCACACCTAGCTCTGATCATCTCGTCGCCTATAGAAGCAATCCTCAATCTCAATGAACCATCAGAGAAGCAACCTTTAAGGGGGAACACTAATGATAATACCCCCTCTACCCAACCTCAACAGTTAGCCAAAATTTTGAGAGCCATTGATGCTATTGAGTTGGATGGGAACCCTGATACTGAAAAAGCTGCCCTCATATTTCTTGATGATGTTCTAAGTAAAGAGGAGTCAATGATAGCCATAGATGAACTCAGGTCTAGGTTCATGAAGAAAAAGAGTGGACCAGGAGAGTCATCTAGCAATCCCAAAGTGACAGCTATGGGTGTAGATAACCAAACCATACCTTCTATTCTTGAAACTGAGCCTATGAATGAACCTGCCCCAAATGTTGAAATTGATAGGGGGAATCTTGATAAAACAACTGAGGTTATTCATAGTCTTAAGAAGGTAGGGGTTGAGATTGATCCCAATCTTGTCTCAAAGGGAGAAACAATCATGAATGCCTGCAAAAGACTTGTATTTGATGGAACCCCAGAAATTGAGGCAGCTCTTGTAACCATTCTTGAACAAAAGTTGAACAAAGGAGAAGTCAGGGCAGCCTTAAACCTCCTAAAATCTCAATTTTGTTCTGATCTCCTCAAGCAAGGTCTTGGTCAATCCTCTGATTCAATCCCAACTTTTTCAACCCATATCTCTGCTCCTCCCAAGCCAATTTCTCCAATCCCAGAAAATGAAACTGTTGAAGCCTCCCCTCATAGTCCAATCCTAGCTGGACAAGGCCAATATGTGTCTGACAGTGATCCTATCCTTGACAGTCCTGACAGCCCTCCAAGTCATTCCATTCCTCCCACTCTAAATCAAGCCTATCTTCCCAAGAAAGAACCTTGGATGCTTAGCTGTGGCATTGATTTTTCTATTTCTTCCATCAAGGCAGCAAGGATAAGGTTAGCCCATGTAACTCATATCCCAGAAATTGCAAATCCCTTCACTTATCCAAAATCCTGGGAACTATCAAGAAATGGTCTGATTGTGGTGGCAAGAAACCTTGCAGGATTGGTTTTCTTTACCTATGAAGAGTGGAAAGTGTCAAGGACTTCATCAACCTCTAATTTTGTTCACCAAATCCCATCCTTCCCAAAATTCATCACTCCCAACACACTTCTTGATTGGGAAATTCTCTTCAGTCAACTTCTCTCTCCATCACTCAATTCCTGTCTCTTTATGCCAAAAGGTCTAGTCTTCACCTTGTGCATTGAGCTTGCAAAATCATTTTTTCTCCATCTGTTTGAACAAAAGTGTGCTCTTATGCTTTTGATAAGCAAAGAGGTCAAGATCATTCTTCCAACCCTAAATCCAGGCATTGAGCCCTATCTTTCACCCTTCATCTCTGTTGATCCCATTATCTTCAACTCACCCAATGACAACTCACACTTCATGAAATTGATCTCCATTCCAGAGGTCAAAAAGTTTAGAGAATCCATTGCTGTCAGCCAAAATAGAGCCAATAATGTTATTGATCTTTCCTCAGACTCTGACAATGATGATGATGATGATGATGATCCTTCAAGCCCAGATCAAGACTCTCCCATAATAATTCCATCTTCTACCATTTCCAACCCTGCTCAGCAATCCTCTCATATGTCCCCTGAAGCTCAAGCCCCAGTTCAGCCTCAACCAGATCCATCCAATGTGCCCAAGAAAAGCAAGAAAGCAAGGAACAAGAAGAAGCAATTGTGGGGCACAATGAGAATAAGAAATGATCAGATGCCTCTTACAAGGGCTCAAATGAAAGCAAAGGAAGATAAGTTCTTCAAATATGATGAGAGGATGACTTGGGAATGGAACAATGAGTTCTATTACAGAGGGGTGGAGCCAGATATGAGAAGAGAACTGGAGGAAGAAAGAAATGAGCTCCTTTCAGCAAGGCAAGAAAGAGAAGAGTTCTATGATCAACTGGCTGATGATTGAATTGTATTATTATGGAACATTTTTTTGTGGTTGAAACAATCTATTTTGTTTGGTTCAGTATTTATGGATGTAATGTGTGAACTTCTCTCATCTTGAGATCAAATCCAAGTATTTCAATCTCATTCTGATTACTTGTGAATGCTATGAATCCCTGAATTATTTCTTTCATTATTATCTTTCTTATCATTAACTGTGAAGACATGTTCTAAATAGATCTTCCTTTACCAAAAAGGGGGAAATTGTTAGGACCTAACTTTGATCAATGTCTTAGTTAGTTGGTTTTGATAAAGGAATATATATATAGAACAGGGTTTATATCAAAAAAGGAAATCTGTCAGTCATGGAACCAAATCAACTTCATATTCATCTTTCAGTTCATCTGACAGCTGTGAGTCTGACAGTTATGATTCTACATTATACATTGGTTACAATCAATCAATAACATGAATCATATTCCCTCTCTAATATATCAAGATCATCAAGTGCATCTCAATCCTTATTAGAGATCTTCTCTGATAGTTAAGCCTTGATATGATCTGACAGCTATGGCTTCAGTCCTTCAGACAGCCATTACTCTGTCACATTCTTTGATGCCAAAATCTCAACCAAGATGGATCCTGTATCTTCACAGCTATCAAGTTCACCTTTGAAGACCTTCTGGAAGCCTACAGCTCAATCCAGCTCATGAAGACCAGCAAGTGGATAAGTGGGGTCAAGACTCATTAATGAAGCTACAACAGTCATATTCCAACGGCTACATTGAAGGCTATAAATAGAAGAGTTCAACCTGTGCACAAATCACTCTTGAAAAACACTCTTTTTCACAGTCCAAAACTTTCCCTTACACCTTCACACACCTCCTGTAATCCAAACCTTACACACCAATCCCTACCTTTCAAACACTGTTCCAAACCAAAAACCTTCAGCCTTAAACCCCTGTTTCAACAACAAAAACCATAGTGTGTTAATTCACAAATTCCAAATCCTAAGACTGTACTTTAGGTGTTGAAATAGTTTGTAAACACTCAAGACTGTACTTTGAGTGTATTAGTTGTTTTGTAAAATCTTGAGACTGTACTTCAAGTTGTAAAAACACTTATGACTGTACTTTAAGTGTATCCCTAGTTGACTGTACTAATTAGGAAGAGGAAGTTCAAGGAACTTGCCTGATCAATCATTTGTAATTCTTGTTGATTATGATTATAATAAAATTGATCTCACTTGTCAAGATTGACAGTGGGGGTGGATGTAGGAGGAGTGAACTCTGAACCACTTTAAATTCTCTGTGTTATTACTTTTCTGCAAACACATTCACACACTTGCATTATTTCATTGTGTTCATTGTCCCATCATTATTTCAAACCTTACTTATTCCGCTGCACAATTAAACAAATATCTGACAGCTAAGTCAAACCATAGCTGTCTGATCATTTGCATATCAAACAAGGGCCTTTCAAAAGTATTATTATCATTAGGGGTTGACAATTGTGATGCAGCTATCTCTATATAAAGTTAGAAAATGTAACCAAAATAAGCAGAAACAAATAGTGTAATCTGCATCGTATTCAAAAAAGAAAAAAAAAGATATGGCAGAGATCAACTTGTCGATCTTCGACGATCAAGAAAGCCATAACCACCACCACCATGGAAACAAAATCATGCCTTTCTCTCCTTCTCAGGCAACACCAATGTAAGTATTTCATTGATTTAGTAAGTTTTTTTTTTTTTCCAACGGAGGAAGTATGATTCGTTTAATGAAGTCGTGATCAATAGTAATTATTATGAGACAGATGGAGTTTGTTTCTCTACCGGCCAATTATCGTCTTTGATATTACTCTCTTTGTTAATTAAGCTGATGTGCATATTCACAAGTTCTAGGAAATTTAAGAAGTTAAATTTAAAGGCAATTTTAGTTATAGTATATAAACATACATTGATATGATAATCTTAAATAAACAAAGGGTGTTATATTTTCTGCCAAATTTATTTTGTTTTCTTCATTGAACAGGTTCGAGCAACACAAAGATGAGGAAAATGAAAGGAAACAGGATCACATTACAGTTCGTGAGAGGCTGGGACTGGATGATTTCCTTTCTCCGATGGTAGATATTATACTCCTTTCGTCATCAAATAATTTCCTTCAAAAGAAAATCATATTTTCAAATAGCTTAAATAATTAAAAAAATCACTGAACTTTTGGAAATTCTTGATTGTCATATCACCCTTCAATGAATTTCACAGAAATGATTTTTTCCCTATAACGTTTTCTTGCAATATGGACGCACTACTAGAAATTAATGTTTTAGCCACTAATTTTCACCACTAAAAAATTTGGTTGCTAACCAACCCACTTATTAGAGGCTGACGTTTTGTAGTTGCTAATATGGCTATTGAAACACATTTGAATTGCAAACGAATTGTAACTAGTATGTAATTCAATTGCAATTCAGTTATACTTCGGTTACATTTCAGTGAAATTAGCAATTACAAAAGATCTTTCTCTAGTTATTTGGTTGGTTAGTAGTTGAAATTTATCGGTGGCAAATCAGTAGCTAAAACATAAATTGTTTGTAGTGGATATTAAAGTTGTTGGGGGGTTTTGGTCTATTGCTTGTAAACAGGGCCGGCCCAAGGGGGGGGTCAGTGAGGGCAACCGCCCGGGGCCCTTAGTGGTAAGGGGCCCATTATTAAGTAGGTTATAGTGTATATAGTATGCATATGTTTTTTATAATTATAATAAATATTTTAAAAAAACTCACATTCTGTTTTTAAAAAAGGCCCACATTCAGATTTTAAAAAAAAAAAAAATTCTTTTGTTAAATGCCCACATTCAGATTTAAAAAAGGCCCACATTCAGATTAAAAAAATAATAATAATAAAAATTCTTTTGTTAAACACTAACAGACACGGAAAAGGGAGAAAGGACTTCTTTCTCTATTTCTTCCTAGTCCAACCGAAGACGAAGAGACTGAGACGATCGTCGCCACTCGCCCGCCGAATAAAAAGTGTCAAAGCTATAAGATTTCAAGCTCCCCAATTAAGATTGGCTTTGTTAGAATTATCTCAAAATTATGATGATGCCAAGTCAAAAAGTGAGGCTGAAAGTTTGGTTTGTGCACTTGAGAGTTTTGAATTTTTACTTGGCATGGTTATTTGGCATGATATTTTATTTCCAATAAACATGGTGAGTAAAAAGTTGCAATCAAAGTCCATGTGCATTAATGCTGCACTAAAACAAATAGAAGGTGTGATGGAGTATTTTGATAATTATAGAAATGAGGGATTTTCATCTAGTATGGATACTGCAAAAATTCTAGCATGTGAGATTGACGTAACTCCTACGTTTCCAATTAAACGTCTAAACATCGAAGTATTAGGAAAAAACAATTCGATGAAAGTAATCATGATGATGAAGAAATGCTATCTTCTGAGAAGTCATATAGAGTTAAATATTTTCTTGTCATTGTGGATATGACAATTACTTCGTTACGTAATAGGTTTGATCAATTAAAAACATTTGAAAATATTTTTGGATTTTTACTAAATTCTAGCAGGTTGAAGTCGTTGGAATCTCATGAATTAAGAGATTGTTGCATAAAGTTCACAACTTCTTTTTCTCACAATAAAGTGTCAGATGTTGATTTGGATGATTTCTTTTCTGAATTAAAAGTGTTGCAATTCACTTTGCCAAGGTGGTCAATGTCCGCTCTCGAAGTTTTTTGAATTTGTCAAATATTTGTTCAACCATCATGTCTTTCTGCAGCGTAATCACATCAGCATTTATATGATGATTTAAGATAAGTGTCATTACTTTACTTCTGTTTTATCTAGATAAAAATATATAGCATTTGAGTATCGTAAAAATGTCCGATTAATTAGGGCCTCTTCATCTGATTTCGCCCTGGGCCCACAATAGTCTAGGAACGGCCCTGCTTGTAAACTTTGGGTGGTTCTTTGCACCATAATGATTATCAAACTTCTTAATTAAAACAATTTAAGTATAAATTAGCTAGTGACACAATACCAAGCTAGACATCGCTCTGGCAACTACTGCCGCTTAAACAGACACCGTCGTAAGAAGGACATTTATGCATAATACAATGCTGCCTGCAGAGAAATGTGTAGGCCTCTCTCGCGGAGAAAGATAGAGTGGCTGAGTATGACGCTGAGACACAAGGAAATAACTATTAGTAAATCAGAAAAGAAAAAAAATTGTAGAGTGTGAGTGGTGTTTAAATAAAAACATATTAAATTTATGTCATACCTCCGCCATATAAATCACCGGAAGAAGAAGGTAATAAGCTGTCATGAAGAAAATAAAATATGATTAAATTTACTCATATATCCTTATGATCAGGATATATTCATTTGGTCCTTAACCTTATTTAAAATTGGTATGGTCCCTCATAGCATTACAGTCTCATTTTTCTTTTAAAAAAATAAAAATAAAACATGGCTAATTTCCCTTATTTTACTATTCTCCTCATTTTGCTATCACTACTAGAAATTTATGTTTTAGCCCCTAATTTTCACCTCTAAAAAATTTGGTTGCTAACTAACCAACTTATTAGAGACTGACCTTTTGTAGTTGCTAATATGGCTACTGAAACACATTTGAATTGCAACTAGTTTGTAATTCAATTGCAATTCAGTTACACTTCGGTTACATTTCAGTGAAATTAGCCAATACAAAAGATCTTTCTCTAGTTGTTTGGTTGGTTAGTAGTCGAAATTTATCGGTGGCAAATCAGTAGCTAAACATAAATTTTTTGTAGTAGATATTAAAGTTGTTGGGGGGTTTTGGTCCATTGCTTGTAAACTTTGGGTGGTGCTTTACACCATAATGATTATCAAACTTCATAATTTAAACAATTTAAGTAAAAATTAGCTAGTGACACAATACCAAGCTAGACATCGCTCCGACAACTACTGCCACATAAACAGACACCGTCGTAAGAAGGACATCTATGCATAATACAATGCTGTCTGCAGAGAAATGTGTAGGCCTCTCTCGCGGAGAAAGATAGAGTGGCTGAGTATGACGCTGAGACACAAGGAAATAACTATTAGTAAATCAGAAAAGAAAAAAAATGTAGAGTGTGAGGGGTGTTAAAATAAAAACATATTAAATTTATGTTATACCTCCGCCATATAAATCACGGGAAGAAGAAGGTAATAAGCTGTCATGAAGAAAAGAAAATATGATTAAATTTACTCATATATCCTTATGACCAGTATATATTCATTTGGTCCTTAACCTTATTTACAATTGGTATGGTCCCTCAAAGAATTACAGTCTCATTTTTTGTTTTGAAAAATAAAAATAAAACATGGCTAATTTCCCTTATTTTACTATTCTCCTCATTTTGCTATCACTACTAGAAATTTATGTTTTAGACACTAATTTTCACCACTAAAAAATTTGGTTGCTAACCAACCCACTTATTAGAGGCTGACCTTCTGTAGTTACTAATATGGCTACTGAAACATATTTGAATTACAATCGAATTGCAACTAGTTTGTAATTCAATTGCAATTCAGTTACACTTCGGTTACATTTCAGTGAAATTAGCCACTACAAAAGATCTTTCTCTAGTTATTTGGTTGGTTAGTAGTCGAAATTTATCGGTGGCAAATCAGTAGCTAAAACAAAAATTTTTTGTAGTGGATATTAAAGTTGTTGGGGGGTTTTGGTCTATTGCTTGTAAACTTTGGGTGGTGCTTTGCACCATAATGATTATCAAACTTCATAATTAAAACAATTTAAGTATAAATTAGCTAGTGACACAATACCAAGCTAGACATCACTTCGGCAACTACTGCTGCATAAACAGACACCGTCGTAAGAAGGACATTTATGCATAATACAATGCTGCCTGCAGAGAAATGTGTAGGCCTCTCTCGCGGAGAAAGATAGAGTGGCTGAGTATGACACTGAGACACAAGGAAATAACTATTAGTAAATCAGAAAAGAAAAAATATGTAGAGTGTGAGGGGTGTTTAAATAAAATATTAAATTTATGTCATACCTCTGCCATATAAAAAATGGAAGAAAAAGGTAATAAGATGTCATGAAGAAAAGAAAATATGATTAAATTTACTCTTATATCCTTACGATCAGTATATATTCATTTGGTCCTTAACCTTATTTCAATTGGTATGGTCCCTCATAGCATTACAGTCTCATTTTTCTTTTAAAAAATAAAAATAAAACATGGCTAATTTCCCTTATTTTATCATTCTCCTAATTTTGCTATCACTACTAGAAATTTATGTTTTAGCCCCTAATTTTCACCACTAAAAAATTTGGTTGCTAACCAACCAACTTATTAGAGACTGACCTTTTGTAGTTGCTAATATGGCTACTGAAACACATTTGAATTGCAACCGAATTGCAACTAGTTTGTAATTCAATTGCAATTCAGTTACACTTCGGTTACATTTCAGTGAATTAGCCACTACAAAAGATCTTTCTCTAGTTGTTTGGTTGGTTAGTAGTCGAAATTTATCGGTGGCAAATTAGTAGCTAAAACATAATTTTTTTGTAGTGACGAAATCAATAAATCTTAACTGATGCTAACATACATTCAAACTTTAAACCCAAAATGATTTGGATGATAATTAACCATTAACTTAGCAATAAGAATCTCATGTAAAAGTCCTCAAAATACCCTATATAGTGCTAAAATAATAACCAACATATCTATCTCCAGGTCTGGCGAGCATCTGTTGCAAATTCATGGGAACATCATGGTTAGTATTCATGATCGAGGCCATAATCATCTCATCAAATGAGACAGATATTTCAGCGCCAAAGCTAATAATGGCATTGCTTATATTCCTCACAAATATGATTCTTGCCCTTGCTTCAACGCCTGTCTCTGCCGGCCACATCAATCCAACTGTCTCATTGTCAGCTGGTCTAATTGGAGTTATTTCTTTGCCACGCGCAACCATATATATATTTGCACAATGCATGGGGGCTATCCTAGGGGCTGCTGCACTCAAAGGCATGATAAGTAAAGAACTTGAAAGAACCTACTCACTTGCATGTTGCACAGTAACAACAATTACATCAACAATAGATGGGCCTATTATAATAGGGCTTGGTACTAGCCATGCCCTTCGGCTAAAAATTATTTGTTCATTTGTCTTCCTTTTTGCATCAAGATGGATTGCACTTGATCAACGACAAGCTAAGGCATACGGTCGTGATATTGTTTGCGTGGCAATTGGCATGGCTGCGGGCCTCAGCCTTTTTGTTTCAACCACAGTTACGTCCACGAAAGGCTACTCCGGTGCAGGAGCGAATCCTGCACGCTGTTTTGGGCCAGCCATTGTAGGAGGTGGTAATCTTTGGAATGGGCATTGGGTATTTTGGGCAGGTCCTGCAATTGCTTCATTTACATTTTATCTTTACATTAAGATTATACCTGGACCTCAATTTCAACCTGAGGAGTACAAACATGACTTCTTTAGAGTTGTAAAGGGTGTGTTAGATAATATCCATTAGCAACTAGCTTCGTTTGCTATTTTCTTTTGTATTATTAAGCATCTTAAAGAAAAATTTATTATCAAAGGCGAATGTGTCATAACTATTTAAAAAATTGAAATAAAAAACACTATTGGGGTAAACTACATGCGGAAAGGACAATCTATGCAATAATAATCAATCAAGAATGTTGAAGAATACAAGAAATTTTGAACCTAGTTCGTCCATCACTACAAGAAAATCACGTTTTAGCGACGGAAAAATTCGTCGCTAAAGAGTAAAAATCCGTCGCAAAATGTATTTATCGACAGAGTAGCGACGGAAATTTTCCGTCGTTAAAATCCTCGTCGCTAAATGACAGCGACAGATTTTTGATCCGTCGTTAAATTAACGACGGATTATTCCGTCGTTAAACTCAAAAAAATCCGTCGCCAATGTTGAGAAAGGGACGACCGATTTTGATTGTATTAGCAACAGATGTAACGACGGAAATTTACGTCGCTAAAATTTATTACATATTTTCACAATTTTATTAATTTTTTTAAATTTTCTTTTTTTATATATACCAAATTATCGAGGGATTTACCGACAAATATATCAGTCGCTAAATTGACATTCTATAATATATATATATATATATATATATATATATATATATATATATATATATATATATATATATATATATATATATATTTTTTTTTTTAAAATATATAAATATCCTAAATATTTTAATTAAAAATCAGTCTCTTAAACTTTTTTTTCCAAATCAGTCCCTTAATATTTTTTATTCTCAAATCAGTCGCTTAACTTTTTAATTCTCAAATCATTCCCTTAACTTTTTAACTAGTGTAACACCCGTGCGTTAAATGCACGGCCATAGAACTTTGACAAAAACAGAGCCATAAATAAAAGAGTCAATATAAATATAAGGATAAATATTAAATTGACTTTTCTTTTAGACTTTAAGTATATTTCCTGAGTAAATGAATTTTTAACATTTATTAAAATAAAAGTACAACAAAATATTTCAAGTGATATGCAATTTATCATACAATTAATTATATTCGATAATGCCTGACCAATATTAATGTGATGATCGTTTTAACTTCTACCCTCTGTAATAATGTCTTGCAGATAAATATTTTATGCACATAAATATATGAATCAGATATGTTGGAAAAATATAAAGAAAACTATAAATAATATATAAAAGTTATGTAAAAAAGAATATAATATCATATACAACTTTCTAAAACAATAATTTTCGACTAAAAAGCTTACACATGTTAATGAAATAATATTACAAATTTTGAAAATTTTCCTTGTAAACAACATTAGTTGTATGACTTGTTGTCTTCCCATCTTCATCACATATTAAAATCTTCAAACCAGCACGATCAGTTACTCTAGTTACTCTTGACAATTCAACATAAATCTGACCATAACTAAATACCAGTCTTTTGAAAAACTTCCTTGAAAACGACATTAGTGGTACTCTCTGAAGTTGCATTGTCACCGTCTTTATAGGTGATTGAAATATGAAGACCTTGAGGATTGGTTGTAGCATTATAGACTATATTCGTTTACATTCATTTACATTCATTTACTTTGGCTAATCATAAAGCAGGAGACGGTAAGAATCGGCTTGTGTGTGTGCGCGCGCGCGCGTGCGCGCGCGTGCGTGTGCTTGCGGCCAAGCCAGAATTTTTTTCCCAAGGGGTCAAGATTGGTTGGGGATGAAACTTGAATAGAAAGATTTAGCATAAAAGGGGGTCAAATTATATCATAGTAAAAAATTCCAGAAACTAAGGGGTCAAAATTGACAAAAATATTATTTTTAGTACACTTTTTTAAATTTTGAGGTACTAAATTGACAATTCCCTTCCCCATAGAGTGGCTTCGCCCTTGTGTGTGTGAGTGTTAACTCACCTATAATTAGAGCAATTCAAGATTAGCAAAACCTGGAACATGGTTTTCTCCTTGCTGCAATGATCCTCTCACCAACAGAGTTCCTGGGATCTGCTAAAAGACCTAAAATAATAGATTAAAAAAAGTCAATATACTTTTCCAGAGAAATTGTACAGTGAAGCAAACCAATGGAAATTTACCGAAATGCGAAAGTTCATTCCATCTGAAGCTGAATTCATAGAAGTGGAACAACTAGACATGTCCCACTCGGGTTGGCCATTTGCAACTACATTAACATTTCTTAACCCGTTCCTCATAATTGCCTCACAGTGATTCTTTGTTGCTTTTATCTGTTTCCAATCAGAATATGTTCCATGTAAGAATATAAATAAGCGGATTGACAATAATTATACTATAAAATAAAATGTAACAGAACACACATCTACATGAAAGGAGGCAGCATTTGATTTACAGGATGCTCCGCTAGAACCGAAAAAGGATTCAACAGATTGTAGAACATGAAATGCGCTATATTGTCGTTGAAAACCCTGAATAAGGAATAAAATATCACCATAATATCCAAACTTGGCAGGAAGATAAATGAAAAAAATTTAAAGGTAAAATTGCAAATATTTGATCCTTTACATGCATCCATCCAACCGTGGTTTGGCCATTACCATACGAATAATTAAATCACAAAATATTTCAAATTACTTTTAAATTATTGGAACACTATAACTTTAGGGAAAAGATCTTATAATTAAAGGGAAGGCTTTTGCTAGCGCATTTAGCTGGAGTACAGCTTGCTCCGAAGGATTGGCATAGTTCATCTGAATCACTTTTGAAGGAAAAAAAACTTTGATGAACATTTCCAGAATATGCTTACAATGGAAAACAAAATTTGGGCCATAAGTTTAGGTTTGATTGGCTTACCAATGGCGATGCTAATGCAATAAGTTAACGTGATTACTATCATCATCAACTTCCACTATATGAGCACACATACATTCCTCCTCCAAGCGATTACCTCCGAATATACACCATGAATTAATTATTCTCAAACTATTAAAGCCCCTGGGTCTAATGAGATCCATTCAATTTAATCAACCTGCAATGGTCAATTGCGCGCAATTTTGTTATGAAGATGGTAAATTTAAATCTGATTTCTTTTGAAAAAGATTCCTCCCCAAAGGCATCAATAATGCTCTCATTCGCCTCATTATCAAAAGTTGACACCTGAAAACTACAAACCACAACCACCCCATCGGTATATGATACAGTATGAGTATGAGGACAAGCAGCAAGCAGCAGCAAGAAGCAACAAACGAGGAGGTACTCTGGGCTTGAGGCGGGCGCCTCATGTAGCTCCAGGCGGGCGCCTCATGTAGCTCCAGGCGGGCGCCTCGCCACCAGTCGGTGAAACAGATTGGCGCTACATCAGAGGCTTGCGGCAGACTTTGGGCTTTTTCAATATTGCTGGGTTTTAAGTGCTTAAGTGTTTAGGGTTTTATTTTAATATTAAGTAGGGCTATTTGTGTAATTCGTCATTTATTAATTAGGTTTCTAGAATATTCTTAGGATTAGTATTTAAACAATGTTAGGGCTTTTGTATTGAGGCAGTTTTTGTTGATTGAATAAAGAAAAGAAAAGCTTTGGCTTTCGAAAATTGTTTCTTGTCGAAATCGTTCAGCCGTTCTATTCTCTTAGTCTTCGTTTGCTATCATTTGGTATCAGAGCCCCGGTTCGCATATCAATGGCTGAACGAGGAAGCGTGGGTCGTGGTGGACATGGTGGTCGATGGAACAGCCGTGCAGCGGAGCCCCAAGAAGATATCCATCAGTACAGACGACGCTGTTGCAATATCGAGATAGAGGAGGTACGAAGACGGATTCAAATACTCCAGATCCGCTTGGATCGCAGAGAAAGACTTCACGCGATGAGGGGTTCAGATCCGGTTGTTCCAACCGAGGAAAAGGAGTACTATCAAGAGGGGATGGATTCCCTCGGCCAAAATCTTGGACTTCATGATAGGTATGCAACTCACCATTCGAGGGAAGTCGATAGGAAGATCGAAACTCCGGATGTCGAAGGTAAGGCTATTCCTAATGATTCCTATGATTTTTGGATGGATACTGTTGGGTGTCAAGAGGGTCTGTTTGTCGAATCTTCAAGTGAGGAAAACCTTGTTGATTGGTCAAACCCCCCTCTGTTTGATGCAAATCCTGAAGATTCGATTGAGTCTTGGGTGGATACTATTAATGTTAAAGAGGGTTTTGGGATCGATTCTTCAAGTCAAGAAGACCTTGTTGATTGGTCCAAACAACCTATGTTTGATGGGTGTCGTGGTGGTGTTCCTCCTACGATGACGTTTGATCTTGTTGATGACGTTGATTCCGTTGTTAGGACAGAGAAAGAGGCCGAGGAAGTAGTTGCTAAGCAAAGGGCAAACTTGGTGTGGACGTTTGAAACGATTACCGCTGATATTGGGTACACGGATCCGTTTGACACATATGTTCCCCACTCTTTTGCTCGATACCTCATTCAGAAATTAATTATTGAGTTCTTTGTATCAACGCACTGGGCTGATTGGATGGATAATATCACAAGAGAAATAAAGTTTAGAGCTCGTCAAGGGCATCAAATTCCTTTTGCGGACGGAGTGCAGATTTTTCGGGGTATAGTGGTATTCATATCGAAGATGTTGACTCGAGGACGAGTCTTTTCTAAGGAGGGGAGGATGATACATTATGAGTATGAGGACAAGCAGCAAGCAGCAACAAACGAGGAGGTACTCTGGGCTTGAGGCGGGCGCCTCATGTAGCTCCAGGCGGGCGCCTCATGTAGCTCCAGGCGGGCGCCTCGCCACCAGTCGGTGAAACAGATTGGCGCTACATCAGAGGCTTGCGGCAGACTTTGGGCTTTTTCAATATTGCTTGGTTTTAAGTGCTTAAGTGTTTAGGGTTTTATTTTAATATTAAGTAGGGCTATTTGTGTAATTCGTCATTTATTAATTAGGGTTTCTAGAATATTCTTAGGATTAGTATTTAAACAATGTTAGGGCTTTTGTATTGAGGCAGTTTTTGTTGATTGAATAAAGAAAAGAAAAGCTTTGGCTTTCGAAAATTGTTTCTTGTCGAAATCGTTCAGCCGTTCTATTCTCTTAGTCTTCGTTTGCTATCAGTATATGTAACATCATCTACAAATTATCTCAAAAAGTTTTGGTCGGCCAGCTCCGCACTTTCCTTGATTCGATGGTAGTTGCCTATGAGCCTATCAAAGTAGTTTCATCCCTAAAAGTTGTGTTTATTGGCAATGTCATTAAGAGCTCCTCCTCTGTCTCAAAATGAATGACCAAATTTTTTTCGAATTTGCTCTTGATCAATAGCAAATTTGAAAAAAAAAATCATTAATTTTGGGACAAAGGTCGTAACGCATTTGCTAAAAAGAAACAGGTAAATCCTTCACATGTCCATTATTGTTAACTGAGAAGAGTGTATGACTTATCAGGATTCAATATGATAGAAGTCCTTATTTAAATTCCCTCCTCCTAGGATTCAGCTATCATCAAATGTGTCTCCTGTAAGTCCCTCCCTTTCATGGTCAAAGGGACCCCTGAAAGCATCACCATCCTATCTTGTGGCTTCCTCAAGGGACCCCTGATCAATGCATAATGAGAACAGTAAGCATATGCATTAAAACAGTCAAACTGGTAATATCCTGTTTATGGACTATTAGTCACAGAAATGTTTGTATAGCTTCTTTAATAATAATTAGCATACATGCATATCTCTGATGCAGGTTGGTGATAGAAACAATGGCAGTAGCAGGAACACAAACAGAACAGATGTTGCAAACAGAACAGAGGCGCTGGAGGCCAGGCGGGCGCTTCACACCATGCCAGGCGGGCGCCTCACAGCCAGGCGGAAACAGCAGTAGGCGCAGAAAAAGATTGGGCTGTGGTGTGGCTGGGTTGTTGGGCTTTAAGTTTAGGGTTTTTAATGTTTAAATGAATTATTAATTTAGGGTGTTTTAGTACTTTCATTTAAAAGTTGTATTAGGGTTTAGTAAGATTCTAGATTATTCTTAGATTAGTATTTAAACAATGATAGGGCTTTTGTATTGGGGAGACTTTTGAATATATGAAATAGAAAAGAAAAGCTTGAAGCTTTCGTAAATTGTTTCTTGTTCTATCGTTCGGTCACTCTAATCTCTAGCCTATTCGGCATTATTTTGTTTCAGAGCTATGTGTTTTTGTTTGAGAATGGGAAAGGAGAATATGTTAATAGGTTGATAGAAATTGGAGAGAGAGAGAGAGAGGGAGAGGAGAGATAGAAGTGTATGTTGTGGACCATTGATTTCAATAAAAGATTATCTATTTAACGGCTAAGATCATTGTATTCTTACAATCCATGTGAACATTTACTTTCCAATGAAACAATGCCACCTCTTTATTTAACTTACACATAAATTCTTTTTCTATTTTGAAAGACTTACACCAAAATTCTAACTAAACTATATTATATCCTAAAGAGTAAAATTATAATTTCTAATAACATTTATCAACAAATATATTTTTTATCTATTATTGGTAATTAAATAATTAAATACTCCCTCCATCCCATTAATAATTCACTTTTTACCTAAAATAGCGTCCCGTTATAAGCTTCACCTTTCCTTTTTTGGCAAAGAATCTTTACTATTTCCTTCACTCATTCTCTCTCCTATTTCACTATTACACTCACAACACTTTTCAAATTTACTATTTTCTCCACTCATTCTCTCTTCTATTTTATTATTACATTCACAACATTTTCTCCACCCTTAATTTGCGTGTCGAGACCAAAATGGTGAACTTAATAATGGGACGGAGGGAGTATATATTAATAATGCCTATTAAGAATAATAATTATATAATTATTTATAAAACACAATGTTAATAGTAACAAGAAATAAAATTAAAAATAATTAGCGTTAAATTAGAAAAAAAAAAATATACTTATTAACAATTTTCAACCCCTAAACTCTAAATCATATATATATCTTATAACCCATATCCTATACCCTAAACCCTAAAAAGAAAACTATTTTTATATTCAAAATTTTTTTTAAAAAAATTATACTTATTAGTAACATTCAACCCTTAAACTCTAAATCATATATATATATATCTTATAACCAATATCTTATACCCTTAACAATTGTCACCTCTTATATTTATTTGTATTTCACAAAATTTTCTTCATGATTATAATAATTAGTAAAAATAATTAATAGTTAATAATTTTTAAAATAAAAAATAATATTATCTCATACCCTATACCCTATATAATATGCCCTTTATACAATACCCTATATCTTAACCCATATACTATATACTCATACCCTATACCCTAAACCTCATACCCTAAACCCTAACTAAACCTTATAAGAGTATATCCTAAACCATATATACTATACCATATATACTATGCCCTCTATACTATACCCTATACCTTATACCCTATATAATATGCCCTCTATACAATACCCTATACCATATATACTATGCCCTTTATATTATATCACATACCATATATCCTATACCCTATATATTATATCATATATGCTATACCCTATACGCCCGTACCTTAAACCATATACTATATGATTTAGGGTATATACAATATGCCCATACCCTAAACCATATACTATATTCCCATACCCTATACCCTAAACCATATACTATATAATGTTGGACATATATGCTATACCATATACGCCTATATCATATATCATTTTTTTATACTATACCCCATACCATATTTACTATACCCAGTGATGCGCCCCGACTCGTATACCTACTTGGCCACATGCCGAGACACGTACTGAAGACGCCCTATTTAAGAAATTTTTTTCAAAATATACTTTTAAAATGTTTCCCTTTTTAAACCTGTTTAACATTTAAAACTTTACTAACTTACTAAATCACATTTAACCATTTAACTTCAACTTACTTACTCTACATTCACACCATTTACAATCACACACTTATTTACAAACCAAGGAACCTAGTTCCCAAATGAAACATATTTACAAAACCATTTGGAAGTTACAAAAGAAGGATACGCTAAGACCATGAATTCTACCCAAGGTCATACATTTACATAATGTATCCTTACCAAAAGTGCTTCAAAACCCAACTTGGCGCCCTCTCGCTACTCAACGCGGCCTAGCCCCTGGCTCAGCTTGATCTAAGAACACAATGAAAGGACGGGGTGAGAAGAATCTCAGAAAGTCATTATATATAAAACATGATGCTATGACATCACTTTAAGAAGCATATAATAATGTACCATGTATATTACCTTCTTATTACACAAGAAAAGATATATCCATACAACTAACAAGTAAGTGCAATAATATAACACTTAGAAGGATACTGACACTACTACATTTCTGACCTAATGTAACGCATGTAACGCATCTAATGTAACGCCAAGAGCTAATGTAACGCATCTAATGCAACGCCAGAGCTAATGTAACGCACCTAATGCAACGCCAGAGCTAATGTAACGGCTAATGCAACGCCAGAGCTAATGTAACGCATCTAATGCAACGCCAGAGCTAATGTAACGCCTCTAATGCAACGCCAGAGCTAATGTAACGAGTCTAATGCAACGCCAAAATCCTAATGTAACGCCTAAATTACTAATGCAACACCAAAATCCTAATGTAACGCCTAAATTACAAATGCAACGCCAAAATCCTATAACCTATACCCTATACCCTACACTATACCCTATAACCTATATCCTATATCCTATACCCTATACCCTATACCCTATACCATATACCATATACCCTATACCTTATACACTATACCCTATACAATATATCTTATACATACCCTATACCCTATACTATACCCTATGCCTATACACTATACCCTATAACCTCGTATCCTATATCTTATACCCTATACCCTATACCCTATACTCCTATACACTATACCCTATACCCTATACACTATACTCCTATACCCTATACCATATACCTATACCCTAGTATCCCTATATACCCTATAAGGTATGTGGTATACCCTATAGGCATAGTGGCATGATAAAGTATGGTATAGTGGTATACCCTATGTATGTGGTATAGGCATGTGGTATAAGCATAAGGCATAGTCATATGGTATGTGGTATACCCTATAGTATAAAGGTATAAGGCATAGGTCATATGGTATGTGGTATACCCTATAGGTATAAGGTATAAGGCATATGTCATATGGTATGGTATACCCTATGTATACCCTATAAGGTATAGGGTATGTAGGTATACCCTATGGTATAGGTATACCCTATAGTATGTGGCATATGTGGTATGTGGTGTGGCATACCCTATAGTATGTGGTATACCCTATAAGTATGGTATACCCTATGAGTATAGTATGTGGTATAAGGTATAAGGTATAGTGGCATATGGTATAGGGTGGTATACCCTGTGAGTAGCATAGTGGTATAAGGTATAAGGCATAGGTCATATGGTATGTGGTATACCCTATAGGGTATAAGGTATAAGGCATAGGTCATATGGTATGTATACCCTATAGTATAAGGTATAAGGCATAGGTCATATGGTATAGTGGTATACCCTATAGGGTATACCCTATAAGGTATAGGGTATAGTGGCATACCCCATAGGGTATAGGTATACCCTATAAAAACAGGTATACCCTATGTAGTAAAGGGTATAAGGTATAAGGTATAGGGCATATGGTATGGGGGTATACCCCGTAGAGTATAGGGTATAAGGTATAAGGCATAGGTCATATGGTATAGTGGTATACCCTATAGGGTATAAGGTATAAGGCATAGGTCATATGGTATGGTATACCCTCATAGGTATAAGGTATAAGGCATAGGTCATATGGTATGTAGGGTATACCCATAAAGGTATACAACTCTATAAGGTATAGGGTATAAGGGTATACCCTATAGGGTATAGGGTATAAATATAAGGTATAGGGTATAGTGGTATACCCTATAGGGTATAGTGTATACCCTATGCATATATAGGTATAAGGTATAAGGCATGTGTCATATGGTATAGGGTAAATCCCTATGTAGTATAGGGTATAAGGTATAAGGCATAGGTCATATAGTATAGGGTATACCCTATAGTGGTATAGTGGTATAAGGTATAGGGCATAGGTCATATGGTATAGGGTATACCCTATATGGTATGTGGTATACCCTGTAGAAAGTATAGTGGTATAAGGTATAAGGCATAGGTCATATGGTATAGTGGTATACCCTATAGGTATAAGGTATAAGGCATAGGTCATATGGTATAGGGTATACCCTATAGGGTATACCCTATAAGGTATAGTGGTATACCCCCCATGTATAGGGTATAAATTTATATGGTATAGGGTATGTGGTATACCCTTATGTAGTATGTATACCCTGCATAGAGTAAAGGGTATAAGGTATAAGTGTATGTGGCATATGGTATGTGGTATACCCCGTAGAGTATAAAGGGTATAAGGTATAAGGCATAGGTCATATGGTATGGGGTATACTCTATAGGGTATAAGGTATAAGGCATAGGTCATATGGTAGGTGGTATACCCTATAGGGTATAAGGTATAAGGCATAGGTCATATGGTATGGGGTATACCCTATAGGGTATACCCTATAAGGCATATAGGGTATGTGGTATACCCTATAGAGATAGGGTATACCCTATAAGGTATAGGGTAGATAGGTATACTCTATAGAGTATGTGGTATAAGGTATAAGGCATAGGTCATATGGTATAGGTATACCCTATAGTATGGGGTATAAGGTATAGTGGCATAGGTCATATGGTATAGTGGTATACATTCCTATAGGGTATAGGGTATAAGGTATACCCTATAGTGGTATAGGGTATAAGGTATAGGCATATGGTATAGGTATACCCTATAGGTGGCATAGGTATAAGGTATAGGTGGTATAGGTCATATGGTATAGGGTATACCCTATGTATAGTGGTATATGGTATACCCTATAGGTATACTAAAAGTATAAATTCTATAGATATGTGGCATAATCCTATAAGGTATAGAGTATAGGGTATACCCTATAGGGTATAGGGTATACCCTATAGGATATAGGGTATAGGGTATACCCTATAGGGTATAGGGTATACCCTATAGGGTATAGGGTATAGGGTATACCCTATACCCTAATAATTATTATTAATAATTATTATTAATAATTATTATTATTAATAATTATTATTATTAATAATTATTTTTCATAATAATAATTATTATTAATAATAATTAATAAGAATTATTAATAATTATATAATAATTATTATTATTAATTATTATTATTATTATTATTAATTATTATTATTAATTATTATTAATAATTATTATTATTATTAATTATTATTATTAATAATTATTAATAATAATAATTATTAATAATAATTATTAATAATTATTATTATTAATATTTTGATAATATAAAAACATTTAGAAGAATTGTGGACCGTTGGATTGAAAGTGTGAATGGTTGGATTTGATTTAGCTCATGACATGTGGCATTGTTTTATTGGTTCTCATATAATCACCCGGATCATGAGCTAAAACAAATCCAACCATTCACACATTCAATCCAACGGTCCACAATTAATCTAAACAAAACCAAATTATCTCTCCCTATTTCTCTCCTCACTCTCTACGTTCACTTTCTCTCTCAAAACGCAAAAGAGAGTCTCTCTCTCTAAAAGTTAATCTCTAAACGTTAATGGCGTGAAGAATCGCCGTCGTCCTCACCTAGCTCTTCCTCTTCCCAATCCTCTCCTCACCAATTCTCTCATACCCTTCATCACCGTTCTATCTCCTTCAATCAATCCCCAACAAAATCAATGCCAAACCCAATCAACCTTCATCACCGTTTTCTCCCTCTCTCTACCTAAACCGAAGTCCTCTTCTCAGGCCGCGGTCATCGTTCTCTCTACGGCGACGGCGATTCTCCGCCTCTTCTTCTCTCTCTCCCCCAACGCCGTCTTCTTCTCTCCCCTTCATCGTCTCCGGCGAGGCTCAACCACTAGATCTACATGGATTCCGACGAATCCAAACTTATTCCATGGATTCCGACGAGCCCAAACATATTCCATGGGTTTCCTTTCGATTTGTTGTTGTATTTTGTGTTTTATTTCGATTTGTACAAATTTTTTTTGATTTGTACAAATTTTTTTTGATTTGTGGATGGTTGTGGACGGTGGTGGACGGTGGTGGACGGTGGTGGATGGTGGTGGTGGAGCAAAGTGTTACTTTTGAAAAATGCAAGAATTGTTTTGAATATAAAAAAAGTGAAGGGACTAATTTGAGAATAAAAAACATTAAGGGACTGATTTGAGAAAAAAAAAGATAAGGGATTGATTTGAGAATAAATATATATATATTTTTTAAAATATATTTATATATAAATAAATAAATATATATATATATATATATATATATATATATATATATATATATATATATATATATATATATATATATATATATATATTGAAAAAAGAAAATTAAAAAAATTAATAAAATTGTGAAATTATGTAATAAATTTTAGGGACTCATCTAATTTTTGGCGTTACATTAGGTATTCATCCACTTTTTAAATTGGCGTTGCATTAGGTTCTTTTTGGCGTTGCATTAGGTTCTTTTTGGCGTTGCATTAGGTGTTCATATAGTTTTAAAATTGGCGTTGCATCAGGTAAATGGCGTTGCATCAGGTATTTACCTGATGCAACGCCAAAGCTCTGGCGTTACATTAGCTTACTATGTCGTTGCATTAGACCTAATGCAACGCAAGAGAATGCAACGGCCATTTGACGTTACATTAGGCCTAATGTAACGGATTTTGGGCCCTAATGCAACGAAAATTGGCGTTACATTAGGTCAGAAATGTAGTAGTGTGAGCCAAGGTTTTATCCTCAAAAGAATGCCACGACTCGTGCCCCTTTTACACCCCTCCAGAATCTGGCGTCCCAAGCAATGGCACGACTTGTCACGACTGATGGGCACGACTCGTGCTCTAGGGCACGACTCGTGCCCTTTGCAGATTTGCAGAAACAGAGCTGTTCTTCAGCTTTTAACCCAAACCATTCCCAAATTCATTTGTACCCACTTCACCCCAATACCAAAAACCAAGTTTCAGTCCCATGCAAACCAAAAGTGAAGTAAAGTAGTATCAATATGACCCAATTCCACTCTTTTCTTTTTTCCCCAAACATTCAAACATTTCCAATTACTTCCAAAACTCCATTTATGCCCTTTTTAACCCCAAACTCATTTCCATGGAAACCAACACAGACTTTTTCATCCCATAACCTTAAGAAATGATTTTTAACTCCCATACAACCTTACCCAAAATAACTACAAGATTTATAACACAAAATGAACACAAATTCTAGAAATTATAATAACGTACTTGGAAATAATTTTAACAATTTCTGAACTTTAATAGGATAGAATTATGCTCCTTCTCCTCACGAACACCCCGAAGCAAACGGATCTCTAATTGGATTATTCTAGGATTTTAGGGAGATTATAATGTAAAATGGGTTAGGTTTTGAGTTTAGGGCCATGGATACTGATGGAGCTTGGATTTGGTTAAAATGAATAATTCCTTTCTCTTTTCCATGGATAGACAACAACATTACCACTTAACCTCCTTTACTCTTCAATTACTTCTAACTACTTAAACCTTTGAATTACCCTAATTACACTCAAAAACCATGAACATTAATATGATTTGTTATTTATTTAAAAGTTATTATTTTTAACTACCTACTCCTCCTTTCCCATTAAAGCCTAAATAATAATTTACATTTTATTCATATTTTAATTATCACATACCCACAACTAATAATTAGCAAATACTTCCCGAAATTAAATTGCAACCTAATAACATTAAATACTCTTCTATACATAATTAAATTGACTCGAAAAATAAACGTGAATTAGGGTCGTGATATTCACTCCCGCTAAATGAAAATTTGACCAGAAATTTAAAGGGACTTACCACAACTAGCGAATAACCAAGGATATTTCCGCTCCATCTCTTCCCGAAGTTCTCACGTAGACTCTTCTACATCATGATTCCTCCAAACAACTCTCACAAGAGGAATATTCTTATTTCTCAGTTCCTGGACCTTGGTGTCAATAACTTGGACTGGTTGTTCTATATAAGACATGTCCGGCTCTATATCCTCAGGGATCTTAGGCAATACATGAGACGGACCATAAACATACTTCCTAAGCATGGATACATGGAATACGTTATGCATCTTCCCGAGTGATGAAGGTAAGGCAAGGCGATACGCAAGATTCCCCTCTCTTTCTAAGATTTCAAAAGGACCTACGAACCTTGGAGCTAACTTCCCTTTCTTGTCATACCTCTTAATCCCTACCTTAGGTGACACTCGTAAGAACACCAAATCCCCCTTCTAAAATTCAAGATCTCTCCTCCTCTGATCCGCATAACTTTTCTGTCTACTTTGAGCTGTAATCAATCGGTTCCTTATGATCTTGACCTTCTCAGCTAAATCCCGAACCATATCAATACCCCAAATCTTAGCTTCCCCAACTTCATCCCAACAAATTGGAGACCTACACTTCCTCCCGTATAATGCTTCATAAGGTGCCATCTCTATGCTAGATTGGTAACTATTGTTGTAAGAGAACTCTACAAGAGGTAAGTGCACATCCCATGAATCCGAGAAGTCAATAGAATAAGCTCGTAACATGTCTTCAAGAATTTGAATTGTCCTCTCGGATTGGCCATCCGTTTGAGGATGGAATGCTGTACTGAACCTCAAATCGGACCCCAAAGCCTTTTGAAACTCTTGCCAAAATCAGGAGGTAAACCGAGGATCACGATCGGACACGATGCTAACTGGCACCCCGTGCAATCTCACTATCTCTTGGATATACAACCTCGCAAGCTTCTCCATTGAATAGAAAATCTCAATAGGTAGGAAATGAGCGGATTTAGTCATCCTATCTACAATCACCCAAACTGCATCATGCTTCCTACTCGTCCGAGGCAATCCTGTAACAAAATCCTTCGTAATATGTTCCCACTTCCACTCCGGAATCTCCAATGGCTGAAGCAATCCGGCGGGTCTTTGATGTTCCTCTTTTACTTGTTGACATGTCAAGCACTTGGACACATAATCTGCTATTTTCCTCTTCATGTTATTTCACCAAAAATGTTGTTTCAAATTTTGATACATCTTAGTACTCTCGTGGTGAATGGTATACTTAGATTTATGGCCTTCATCTAACACTTGACATTTCACCTCTTCTATCTTTGGTACACACAATCGACCTTTATATGTCACTACTCCCTCGGGGCTAAGGGAGAACTCCTTGAATTTCCCATCCACCATCTGATCCATCACCTTCTTCAACTCTAAATTGCTCTTTTGACCTTCCTTTATGTGTGGAATCAAATTCGGTAAGGCTTTCATGCTTGCAAAAATAGCTCCATGTCTTGACTCTCTCGGACACCAATCACGAGCATCTTCTAACATCTTCCACTCCCGAACCATCAATGAAGCCACATATGATTTCCTACTTATAGCATTTGCCACAACATTAGCTTTGCCCTGGTGATAAGAAATGGTACAATCGTAATCCTTTAACAACTCCATCCATCTCCGCTGCCTATTATTCAACTCCTTTTGTGAGAACAAGTATTTTAAACTTTTGTGGTCCGTGAAAATCTCGAACTTTGCTCCGTAAAGATAGTGCTTCCATTTGTGTAAAGCGAAGACTATCGCTGCAAGTTCCATATCATGCGTTAGGTAGTTCTGTTCATACGGAGTCAACTTCCTTGAAGCATATGCTATAACCTTCCCATTTTGCATCAATACACAACCTAAACCCTCCTTTGAAGCGTCACAATAAATAACCAAACCGTCATTCCCATTTGGTAGAACAAGAACACGTGCCGACATCAACTTCTTCTTCAATTCCTCGAAACTTGCTTGACACTTCTCATTTCATACAAACGGAATATTCTTCCGAGTCAGTTGAGTCAAGGGAGTGGCAATCTTGGAGAACCCCTTTATGAATCTCCGATAATAATCGGCTAGCCCTAGAAAACTCCTAATCTCGGTGACCGATTCCGGTCTTTTCCAACTAACCACAGCTTCAATCTTGGAGGGATCAACCGAAATCCCACCCTTGGATACGACATGGCCTAGGAAGGAATCCTCCTCAAGCCAAAATGCGCATTTACTGAATTTAGCAAACAACTGCTTCTCACGGAGCACTGTCAAAACCATTCTCAAGTGTTGTTCATGCTCCTCCCGAGACTTGGAATAAACTAAAATATCATCTATGAACATTACTACAAAAGTATCAAGATAGGGTTTGAAAACACGATTCATCAAATCCATGAAAACAGCTGGAGCATTTGTTAACCCAAAAGGCATAACAAGGAACTCAAAATGACCATAACGAGTACGAAAAGCTGTCTTAGGCACGTCATCGGGACGAACTTTCAGCTGATGATACCCGCTCCTCAAGTCAAGCTTAGAAAAGATCGTCGCACCTTGCAACTGGTCAAATAGATCATCAATATGAGGTAGAGTATATTTGTTCTTCATCGTCACTTGATTTAACTGTCGGTAATCAATACAAAGTCTCAACGACCCATCCTTCTTTCTTACAAACAACACCGGAGCTCCCCACGGTGAAACACTTGGTCTGATGAATCCCCGATCAAGCAACTCCTGCAACTGAGCCTTCAATTCTTTCAATTCCGCTGGGGCCATTCTATAAGGTGCCTTAGAGATTGGATTTGTACCCGAAAGTAAATCAATCCCAAACTCGATCTCCCTATCTGGAGGCATCACATATTCGGAAGAGAAAACATCCGGAAACTCTTTAACTATAGGAACATTCCCCAATTCAGAAAACACCTTAGTAGTATCTCGAACACATGCTAAGTATCCCGAACAACCCCGAAGTAGTAACTTTTTAGCTTTAACATATGAAATCATACGAATATTCCTCACAGAAGGTATAGCCTCAAATACAAACGTAGGCATATCCGGGGCTGAAAAAGTGACAACTTTCTTATGACAATCAATTAGGGCATGGTATTTGCTTAACCAATCCATACCCAAAATGACATCAAAATCATGCATAGGCAAAACTACCAAGTCGGCAGGTAATACCCGATCACATATAAGCACATCACAAGCACGTAACACATCATCTGTTACCAAACATTCTCCCATCGGAGTTGACACTTCTAGCATATAAGGCATAGACTCCATAGAAACAGGTAAATGCCAAGCAAAATGCATGGACACATAGGAATGAGATGAGCCAGGGTCTATTAGTGCACGCGCTCTCCTATTTGCTATATAAATAGTACCTCCGATAACATTGGAAGAATCCACCGCCTATTGTTGATTTATCGCGAAGACCCTGATATTGTGGTCTACCTTGTCCTCCTTGCCTTCCCGTATTAACCCCCTCTGTTTTTCGCTTATGCTCTTCAATATCGTGTTCCACATAATATGCTCTATCCACGACATCTTGAAAACTTTGAAACTTGTGAGCCACCAATGACGTCTGAATAACCGTCTTCAACCCCCGAACAAACCTCATAGCTTTTCTCTCTTCCGTTGCCACCAAGTGAGTACAGTACCTTGACAATTTCATGAACTTTGCCACATATTGTGCCACAGTCATCGCATTCTGCTCCAAGTGAAGAAATTCTATTTCCTTTCTGTCTTGATCCACTGTTGGAATAAAATGCTCTTTGAATTTCCGCATAAAATTCTCCCATGTGTAAGGAACATGGGCATCGTCCCAACTTGCCTTGAGAGCTCTCCACCAATGCTCAGCTGCACCCGAGAACTTATAAGATGCAAACCTGACTTGTTCCTCTTCCGTACACCTCAATACCTCAAAAATCTTTTCCATTGACTCAATCCACCGTTCCGCCTTTGCCACATCCGGCTCCCCATCATAACTGACAGGTTTCAACTTCAAAAACTGCTCTAATCCCACTCATGGTACGGCTTGTTCTCCCTGATGATGTTGATCATTCATGGCCTTCATAGCCGCTTCCAACATCCCTTGGAACATATCTCGGGTCTCCTCTCGAACATTTCCCCGGCCTAAAGGTCCGATCGGATCTTCTCCTACTCCTGCCATCGCAATTGAGTACCTGCATAAAACATTTAACGTTACTCACTCTGTCCATTCTACCCTCCCCCTTAAGTAAGGTAGTCACTCTAGACTATCTACAACCTGGCTCTGATACCAACTGACGCGCCCCGACTCGTAGACCTACTTGGCCACATGCCGAGACACGTACTGAAGACGCCCTATTTAAGAAATTTTTTTCAAAATATACTTTTAAAATGTTTCCCTTTTTAAACCTGTTGAACGTTTAAAACTTTACTAACTTACTAAATCACATTTAACCATTTAACTTCAACTTACTTACTCTACATTCACACCATTTACAATCACACACTTATTTACAAACCAAGGAACCTAGTTCCCAAATGAAACATATTTACAAAACCATTTGGAAGTTACAAAAGAAGGATACGCTAAGACCATGAATTCTACCCAAGGTCATACATTTACATAATGTATCCTTACCAAAAGTGCCTCAAAACCCAACTTGGCGCCCTCTCGCTACTCAACGCGGCCTAGCCCCTGGCTCAGCTTGATCTAAGAACACAATTAAAGGACGGGGTGAGAAGAATCTCAGAAAGTCATTATACATAAAACATGATGCTATGACATCACTTTAAGAAGCATATAATAATGTACCATGTATATTACCTTCTTATTACAGAAGAAAAGATATATCCATACAACTAACAAGTAAGTGCAATAATATAACACTTAGAAGGATACTGAGCCAAGGTTTCATCCTCAAAAGAATGCCCCGATCCAAACAGCAACAGTTGTTGAAGAAACGGTTCTGGAACCAAATCAAAGTAACCATAAACAGGGGGTATGACACAAAGTCAACCCAAATGTGCAACTAGACATTACCCATAAAAGGGAAGCTAGCCCACTACCCAAACCATGGCCAATGGATGGGCAACTTGGGAACCCAGTGTATAGATTATAACGAACTTCTGCTCGGTGCCATTATAATTCCATACACTGCCCAACCAACAAATAAGTACCAGCTGGACTTTCAAGTAAAAGCACAGTACAACATACTTGCTTATATAAACAGGGATTCCAAAGTAGGGAATCAAACAAATAAAGCATATAAAATTGCTATCATCGGATAACAAGTATCAATTAAGAATGGCACGAAGGCTAGATCAATTCATTGGACTTAGGATTCCAAAGTAGGGAACCCTAAGAACCTCATCATTTAAACATATTCAATTGACCAAAATAGAAATGTAAATACTTCATTTTGTTATACATACCTTATACTTTGATTATAGGGTTCCATAGGTTGAGATATAAGTATAAAATTTTAATCTATATGGGTTTAAATTGCATTGCTCAAAACTGGTCAGGGCACGACTTGTGCCCCAGGGCACGACTCGTGCCCCTTTTACTCCCCTCCAGAATCTAGCGTCCCAAGCAATGGCACGACTTGTCATGACTGATGGGCACAACTCATGCTCTAGGGCACGACTCGTGCCCTCTGCAGATTTGCAGAAACAGAGCTGTTCTTCAGCTTTTAACCCAAACCATTCCCAAATTCATTTGTACCCACTTCACCCCAATACCAAAAACCAAGTTTCAGTCCCATGCAAACCAAAAGTGAAGTAAAGTAGTATCAATATGACCCAATTCCACTCTTTTCTTTTTTCCCCAAACATTCAAACATTTCCAATTACTTCCAAAACTCCATTTATGCCCTTTTTAACCCCAAACTCATTTCCATGGAAACCAAGACACACTTTTTCATCCCATAACCTTAAGAAATGATTTTTAACTCCCATACAACCTTACCCAACATAACTAAAAGATTTATAACACAAAATGAACACAAATTCTAGAAATTATAATAACATACTTGGAAATAATTGTAACAATTTCTGAACTTTAATCGGATATAATTATGCTCCTTCTCCTCACGAACACCCCGATGCAAACGGATCTCTAATTGGATTTTTCTAGGATTTTAGGGAGATTATAATGTAAAATGGGTTAGGGTTTGAGTTTAGGTCCATGGATACTGATGGAGCTTGGATTTGGTTAAAATTAATAATTCTTTTCTCTTTTCCATGGATAGACAACAACATTACCACTTAACCTCCTTTACTCTTCAATTACTTCTAACTACTTAAACCTTTGAATTACCCTAATTACACTCAAACACCATGAACTTTAATATGATTTATTATTTATTTAAAAGTTATTATTTTTAACTACCTACTCCTCCTTTCCCATTAAAGCCTAAATAATAATTTACATTTTATTCATATTTTAATTATCACATACCCACAACTAATAATTAGCACATACTTCCTGAAATTAAAATGCAACCTAATAACATTAAATACTCTTCTATACATAATTAAATTGACTAGAAAAATAAACGAGAATTAGGGTCGTGACACCCTATACCCTATATACAATACCATATACCTTTTACTCTATATAATATGCACTATACCATATATACTATATATACTATGCCCTATACCATATATAAAAAAAGTTAGAAAAAAACTAAACATATGAAAGTATAATAAAGAAATCAGGAACGGGTAAAATTCTTTAATTTTTATTTATAAATGTATATATTTTTTTTTTTATGAATATAAATAAATATTTTGGACATTTTTTAGTATTGAAGTATTTTTTCAAAAAGTTATATAAAAAAAGTTAGAAAAAAAATAAACAAATGAAAGTATAATAAAGAAATAAGGGACGGGTAAAATTCTTTAATTTTAATTTATAAATGTATAGTTTTTTTTATTTTTTATGAATATAAATAAATATTTTGGATATTTTTTGTATTGAAGTTTTTTTTTCAAAAAGTTATATAAAAAAAGTTAGAAAAAAACTAAACAAATGAAAGTATAATAAAGAAATCAGGGACGGGTAAAATTCTTTAATTTTTATTTATAAATGTATATTTTTTTTATTTTTTATGAATATAAATAAATATTTTGGACATTTTTTAGTATTGAAGTTTTTTTTTAAAAAAAGTTATATAAAAAAGTTAGAAAAAAAAAAGAAACAAATGAAAGTATAATAAAGAAATCAGGGACGGGTAAAATTCTTTAATTTATATTTATAAATGTATAGTTTTTTTATTTTTTATGAATATAAATAAATATTTTGGACATTTTTAGTATTGAAGTTTGGACAAATTGCATTTTAGTTACCTGAGTTTGTCGAGATGTTTCAATTGATTATCGAATTTGCATTTGTAACAAGTTGGTTATTGAGTTTGTCATTTTGTTGCAATCAGGCATATTTTTGGATGAAAAGTTAAAAATCTAACGAAAAGCATAACATGTGAGTTAGTTAGGGGTATTTTCGTCATTCTCAATGGAATTTGCATGGAAAAGACCAAAATACCCCTTCAACTATATTTTTAAATTTACCCTTCTCATAATAAATATATTTCTCAATAATTTATGTAAAAAAAAAGGAAAACGGGTTTCTCTCCCTTCGTCAACAACGTCAACAACGATGACTCCTTCCACGACGCCGTCACCGTCAGCTCGCTCCCGCCCCATCTCTGGCCTGAAAGCTCAAATCCCATTTCATTTGTTGCTTACTTACTTTGCGACATAATCCCGATAAGTCAACCGGTTTCATTGACCTGTGCAAATTTCCGGATGATCTTGACGTTAATTCAATTCGTGACATAGCAAAAATGTCGGCTTTATTGCTATATTTGGTATCAGAGCCAGGTTAGAGATTAGAATGATCGAATGATAGAACAAGAAACAATTTATGAAAGCTTCAAGCTTTTCTTTTCTATTTCATATATTCAAAAGTCTCCCCAATACAAAAGCCCTAACATTGTTTAAATACTAATCTAAGAATATTCTAGAATCTTACTAAACCCTAATACAACTTTTAAATGAAAGTACAAAAACACCCTAAATTAATAATTCATTGAAACAATAAAAGCCCTAAACTTAAAGCCCAAAAACCCAGCCACACCGCAGCCCAATCTGTTTCTGCGCCAGCTGCTGTTTACGCCTGGCTGTGAGGCGCCCGCATAGCATGGTGTGAGGCGCCCGCCTGGCCTCCGGCGCTCGTCTGCTTTGCGGCCTCTCGTACATTTGTGTTCCCGCTCGCCGCCATTGTTTCTATCACCAACCTGCATCATCTCCCCTCCTTAAAAAAGACTCGTCCTCGAGTCAATATCCTCGATATGACCACCACAATACCCCAAAAAATCTGAACTCCATCCGCAAAAGGAATTTGATGCCCTTGACGAACTCGAAACTTCATTGCCCTTGTGATAGTATCCATCCAATCAGCCCAATCCGTTGATACAAAGAACTCAATAATCAATTTCTGAATGATTTATCGAACAGAAGAACGGGGGACATACGTGTCAAACGGATCCGTGTACCCAAGATCAACGGTAACAGTTTCAAACGTCCACCCAAGTTTGCCCCTTGATTAGCAACTACTTCCTCTGCCTCTTTATCTGACTCCACAACTGATTCAACGTCATCAACAAGATCTGATGTCATTGCTTGAGAAACATCACCACGACACCCATCAAACATAGGTGGTTTGGACCATTCAACAAGATTGTCTTGATTTTAAGATTCGAACATAGAACCATCTTTGAAACCAACAATATCAATCCAAGAATCAATCAATTCTTCAGGATTTGCATCAAACAGTGGGGGTTTTGACCAATCAAAAAGATTTTCCTCACTTGAAGATTCGACAAACAAACCCTCTTTGAACCCAATAGTATCTACCCAAGAATCAAAGGGATTATTAGGAATTGCCTTACCTTCGATTTCCGAAAAGTTTGATCCTCTCTTCGACATTCCTCAAATGGTTGGATGTATACCTATCATGAAGTCCATGATTTTGGCCGAAGGAATCCATCCCCTCTTGATAATACTCCGTTTCCTCGGCTGGAACAACCGGATCTGAACCCCTCTTCGCTAGAAGTATCTCTCTGCGATCCAAGCGGTTCTGGAGTATTTGAATCCGTCTTCGTATCTCATCTATCTCGATATTGCGACGGCGTCGTTTGTAATGATGGTCATCTTCTTGGGGCTCCGCTGCACGGCTGCTCCATCGACCACCACTACAAGGAAAACCGGAATTAGAGACGGAAAATTAGCAATGGACGGAGTCTGTAGCTAATTTGGCGACAGATTAGAGACAGAACCAAAAATTAGAGACGGATTCTGATTCTGTCTCTGAATTAGAGACGAAATCAGAATCCGTCTCTAGTTCAGAGACGGAATCTGAATCCGTCTCTAGTTCAGAGACGGATTCTGATTCCGTCTCTAGTTCAGAGACGGATTCTGATTCCATATCTAGTTGAGAGATGGATTCTGATTCCGTCTCTAGATCAGAGACGGAATCTGAATCCGTCTCTAAATCAGATACGGATTCTGATTCCGTCTCTAATTTAGAGACGGATTCAGATTTCGTCTCTAAACGTTGGAGACGGATGTTGAATATGTCTCTTAATCAGAGACAGATTTTAATCCGTCTCTAAATTAGAGACAGATTAAACAGCTGTCTCTAAAAGTTTAGAGACAGATTTAGCACTCGTCTCTAAATCAGAGACAGATACATAATTCGTCTCTAATTTAGAGACAGATTCAACATCCGTCTCCAAAGTTTAGAGACAGATTTTTGTATCCGTCTCTTATTTAGAGACAGCTTCAAAGTCCTTCTCTAAATTAGAGACAGATTCAGAATCCGTCTCTAAACTTTGGAGACGGATGTTGAATCTGTCTCTAAATCAGAGACGGATTTTAATCCATCTCTAATTTAGGGTTTAGGGTTTAGGTTATAGGGTATATGACTTAGGGTTTAGATTATAGGGTATAATGTATAAGGTTTAGGGTATAGGGTTTAGGGTATAAGGTATAGGATCTAGGGCTTAAAGTTTAGGGTATAATGTATATGTATATGATTTAGGGTTTAGCTAGTATATAGGGTACAAGGTATAAGGTTTAGGGTTTATGGTTTAGGGTATAAGGTATAGGGTATAGGGCTTAGAGTTTAGGGTATAGGGTATAAGGTTTAGGGTATAGTGGTTAGAGTTAAGGGCTTAGGGTTTAGAGTTCAGGGTATAGGGTACAAGGTATAAGGTTTAGGGTTTATGGTTTATGATTTAGGGTATAAGGTATAGGGTCTAGGGCTTAGAGTTTAGGGTATAGGGTATAAGGTTTAGGGTATAGAGATTAGAGTTTAGGGCTTAGGGTTTGGGGTTCAGGGTTCAGGGCTTAGGGTTTAGGGATTAGGGTATAGGGTATAAGGTTTCGGATTTAGGGTATAGGGTATAAGGTTTAGGGTTTAGGGTATAGGGTTTAGGTTTTAGGGTTTAGGGTATAGGGTATAGGGTTTAGGGTTTAGGATTTAGGGTATAGGGTTTAGGGTATAGGATTTAGAGTATAAGGTTTAGGGTATAGTGGATAGAGTTTAGGGCTTAGGGTTCAAGGCATTGGGTTTAGGGTATAGGGTATAAGGTATAGGGTATAAGGTATAAGGTTTAGTGTTTAAGGTATAGGATTTAGGGTTTAGGGTATAGGGTTTAGGGTATAGGGTTTAGAGTATAAGGTTTAGGGTATAGTGGATAGAGTTTAGGGCTTAGGGTTTAGGGTTCAGGACTTTGGGTTTAGGGTATAGGGTATAAGGTTTAGGGTTTAGGGTATAGGGTTTAGTGTTTAGGGTATAGGGTTTAGGGTATAGGGTTTAGAGTATAAGGTTTAGGGTATAGTGGATAGAGTTTAGGACTTAGAGTTTAGGGTTCAGGGCTTTGGGTTTAGGGTATAGGGTATAAGGTATAGGGTATAGGGTATAAGGTTTAGGGTTTAGGGTTTAGGGTATAGGGGTTAGAGTTTAGGGTATAGGGTTTAGAGTATAAGGTTTAAGGTATAGTGGATAGAGTTTAGGGCTTAGGGTTCAGGGCTTTGGATTTAGGGTATAGAGTATAGGGTATAAGGTATATGGTATAAGGTTTAAGGTTTAGGGTATAAGGTTTAGGGTTTAGGGTATAGAGTTTAGAGTATAAGGTTTTGGGTATAGTGGATAGATTTTAGGGCTTAGGGTTTAGGGTTTAGGGCTTTAGGTTTAGGGTATAGGGTATAGGGTATAGGGTATAAGGTTTAGGGTTTAGGGTATAGGGTTTAGGGTATAGGGTTTAGGGTTTAGAGTATAAGGTTTAGTGTATAGTGGATAGAGTTTAGGGCTTAGGGTTTAGGGTTCAGGGCTATGGGTTTAGGGTATAGGGTATAGGGTATATGTTATAAGGTTTAGGTTTTGGGTATAGGGTTTAGGGTTTAGGGTATAGGGTTTAGGGTATAGGGTTTAGAGTATAAGGTTTAGGGTATAGTGGATAGAGTTTAGGGCTTAGGGTTCAGGGCTTTGGGTTTAGGGTATAGGGTATAAGGTATAGGGTATAGGGTATAAGGTTTAGGGTTTAGGGTATATGGTTTAGGGTTTAGGGTATAGGGTAGAGTAGTGGATAGAGTTTAGGGCTTAGGGTTTAGGGTTCAGGGCTTTGGGTTTTAGGTATAGGGTATAGGTTATAAGGTTTAGGGTTTAGGGTATAGGATTTAGGATTTAGGGTTTAGGGTTTAGGGTTTAGGGTTTAGGGTATAGGGTATAGGGTTTAGGTTTTAGGGTTTAGGGTTTAGGGTATAGGGTTTAGGGTTTAGAATTTAGGGTATAGGGTTTAGGGTATAGGGTTTAGAGTATAAGGTTTAGGGTATAGTGGATAGAGTTTAGGGCTTAGGGTTCAGGGCTTTGGGTTTAGGGTATAAGGTATAGGGTATAAGGTATAGGGTATAGGGTATTTTTTTATTTTGAGATAACCAGGACGACACCTGGGAAATTTTTATTGATGATAAAATAAAATTACAACAATGAACGGGAATAAAACCTGAATCTAGAACAAAAGATTAAATATTGAAATCTAATCTAAATAGCCCAAAAAAATGATCCATATCCATATTACTAATACTCCTTTGGCCCCTCCCAATCAGCCCACCTGGCCCAACCATTCACCACTTGGCCCAACGAAAAAGCCCAATTCTAGCCCAAACCTTCAAGCCCAAACCACATGGGAGCGGACGCTCCATCGCAATGGGAGCGGACGCTCCCCAAAAGCAGAAACCTCCAACGATGAAAAAAAACAATTGGCACGGCCGAGTCCCAAAATGAGCATGGGCGTGCCTTGTCTTGTATGGCCATGCTGATTTTCCATTCACTGCCGTGCCCTGTACCAAAATGCACCAAAATCTGTCGTCTAATAATTACGATCCACATAATTTGCAGCAAAACCAAGGGCAAACAATGCCAAAAGCTTCGGCCAATCCAACCCAGCCCACATATGTCGCACGGCTGACCCAACTTTGAAGAAACAGAAGCATCAAACACCAGCTACAAACCAAACACCAACAAGGCATTGAACATCCAAGAAAATTCTGATTTACTAAGGCATTAAGCCCCAGCAAAACAGCCATTAAAACCCAAAAAAGTAGAGAATTAATCCCAAATATCATAGCCAATAACCACCACAACACCATCCAAAACCAAGCTCCATCAAATACCAAGCAAGGCCAACCATCAGCAACATCAGTAAACATGACAAAACTGCAGCCAAAAAGCAGTAACATCAGCTCCAATTTATCACCATTCAACCTAGTAAATAACCACCAATAAACCACCAAAATTCATATAATCATTCCCATATCAACGACGAACAACAAAACAACCCAACACATCGAAGTTCAAGGCCTCTAACACTTCCTTCGAGAGGGCTCTAGCATGCAAATAAACCATCATTATATGATGATCATGTGCCACTGCCGCGAGTCTATCCGCCACCCCATTTGTAGGGTATAGGGTATAAGGTTTAGGGTTTAGGGTATAGGGTTTAGAGTATAAGGTTTAGGGTATAGTGGATAGAGTTTAGGGCTTAGGGTTTAGGGTTCAGGGCTTTGGGTTTAGGGTATAGGGTATAGGGTATAGGGTATAGGGTATAGGGTTTAGGGTATAGGGTTTAGAGTATAAGGTTTAGGGTATAGTGGATAGAGTTTAGGGCTTAGGGTTTAGGGTTCAGGGCTTTGGGATTAGGGTATAGGGTATAGGGTATAAGGTTTAGGGTTTAGGGTATAGGGTTTAGGGTTTAGGGTATAGGGTTTAGAGTATAAGGTTTAGGGTATAGTGGATAGAGTTTAGGGCTTAGGGTTTAGGGTTCAGGGCTTTGGGTTTAGGGTATATGGTATAGGGTATAGGGTATAAGTTTTAGGGTTTAGGGTATAGGGTTTAGGGTATAGGGTTTAGAGTATAAGGTTTAGGGTATAGTGGATAGAGTTTAGGGCTTAGGGTTTAGGGTTCAGGGCATTGGGTTTTGGGTATAGGGTATAAGGTATATGGTTTAGGGTTTAGGGTTTAGGTTTAAGGTATAAAGTTATCTTTTTAACAGTTTTTTGAAAAATTTGTTAACTTTTTAACAGTTTCTGTTAATTTGTATACTGTATAATTACTTTTTTTTTTCCAATTATTTTTTTTTGGATAAAGAAGACTATTTTATACTTTTGTTTACTACATACATTTTTTGCAAAAAGTTATATAAAAAAAGTTATGAATTTTGAAAGAAATAAAACTTAACTTTTTTTAAAAGAAACGAAAGTACATAAAAGATGAATAATATAGAAATAAGGGCTCAGGGGTAGAATATGATTTAAGGAAAGATGAAAAATGTCAGTTATTACTTAAAATTAAATCAAAACTAATTAATCTAAATTACATCAAAATCAAACATATTACTTAAATTACATCAAAATCAAACATATGACTCCGAGACTACTGAGGCGGTTGGAACCAATCTGGCCCCCATGACGGTCCTTGGCTAGAGCTTCTCCCAGGTGCCGGAAGTAAGGGTGGGTTTGGACGGGATTTTAGAGAGGTTAGAGAGATGTTAGAGAGAGGTGAGAGAATTCAGTTTGTTTGTTGTTATTTATGATAAACAATGGTTCAAAAATGGTCCAAATTGCCCTAGCAGATCGGCCACTTTATTGCCAAGACAGGCCCCAGCAGCTCGGCCACGTATGCCAAGGCAAATGGCCCTACCAGCTCGGCCGCTCATGACAAGACACGGCCCAAGTCTTCTTCGAACGAGGCGGCCGCATGGAATAAAGTGAGGCTGGCGCCTCACGTCCAGTGACAATGCCCTTAATTTGGCCAAGTTGAAGCGGCCGCCTGGCCTCACCTCAGGCTGGCGCCTCGACACCAGTAACCATTCCCATGTATGGCCAATTTGAAGCGGCCGCATCGAATAAATTCAGGCTGGCGCCTCACTTCAAGTTAGTATCAGTAAATGACGCACCATTTTTTTTCCAATTCCCGCCCTTACCTATCCCAAAAATAAAAACATTGGCGCCACTTCCCTTTTCCCCCAAAATTAGTATGCATTTCCCCCCTCCCCACACCAAATTAGCGCCCCTCCCCTTCCAGTAACAAATTACTCCTCCCTTTTTCTCCCAAAATTAATATGCCCTTATCCCCAAAAATCAAAAAATACGATTGACCTTCTCTCTCTACCGCTAGGCCATCGGTGCTCTTCGATTACTTGTTCCTCCACTGCGACAAAATCAGTTTCTTTGGTTCATGGTAATGTCCATCTTTGTCTCTCTCTCACGTATAAGAGTTTCTTCTTTGATTGTAACTATATATTGCTCTTCGATTACTTGTTCCTCTCTCACATACAAGAGTTTACTCTACTAGTTGTTGCATTGATTTATTGGTTGTTTTGTGTGGATAAATATACCAGCTTTTGTTGTATCCATCTTTGAAATGTCAGATAAGAATAGGAGTTGGATGTATCAACGTTTAGATGAAAGTGGGAATGTTACTCAAAATTTTTTACAGGGGTTGGATAAATTTGTAAAATATGTGAAGTCTAGGAAAGAACATCTTATTGAAGGTCGTATAAGATGTCCTTGTGCTACAAGTTCTAATAGAGCTGCAAAGAGACCTTGTGTCGGGTGTAACAATAACAAGTTTTTACTGGAACATGAATTGTACAATCACCTTTATATGCATGGTTTTAAACAAAATTATGAAGTGTGGACATCACGTGGTGAATCAATGGTAGATGAGCCTAATAGAAGTTTTGAGCAAAATGTTCATCCTAGCGTTGTTGATCAACAGGGGGCATCCATGCCCCTGGATGAAAATGTTCCTAGTATGATTGATATGGTTATGGATGCTGCAAGGCCAAATTTTTCTTGGCCTCCGGAATCCACGACTGAGAAACCAACAACAGTAGTACAAGAGTGGTTAGATATGTTAAATGCTGCACGTGAACCTGTTTCTGAATGTAGCAAGCCGTTAATTGTAGAAGCTGTTGCAGAGTGTTTGAACATAAAGACGGAGGGTAATGTGAGTGAGAGAACTTATAACCAGTTTATGGACTTCATTCAAAAGTTGCTACCAGGAAAAAATATGATGGCCAGAAGTTGGGATGACACTTGTAAGATTGTTAAAAAGATAGGGTTGGGGTTCCAATTGATAGATGCGTGCATTAATGATTGCCAATTATAACGTAATACCACAGAAAATGATACAAAGTGTAGTATTTGCAATCATGATAGGTATAAACCTAGAGGCAATGGTAAGAGAATGCGTAAACCAATCCCGTATAAGAAATTGTGTTACCTTCCATTGATCCCCAGATTGCAGCGATTATATACTTTTAAAGGGAGGGCTATTGATATGAGATGGCATAAAAATTTTCCTCGTAAGGATGGACAACTCTCACACCCATCAGATGGTGAGGCGTGGAAGCATTTCGATGAGACTTATCCATATTTTGCTGCTGATCCTCGAAACGTTAGACTTTGCTTGTCATATGATGGTTTTAATCCATTTGGTGGCTCAGCAAAGGCTTACTCGTGTTGGCCTGTTATTGTAACTCCCTTGAATCTGCCTCCATGGTTATGCATGAATGAAGAATATATGTTTCTTACGTTGCTTGTGCCTGGACCCAAAGGACCGGGTAAGAATATAGACATATATCTTCAACCATTGATTGAGGAGTTACAAGGTTTGTGGAATATTGGTGTTGAAACTTGGGATGCATCAACAAAGCAGAATTTTCAAATGAAGGCTGCCTTAATGTGGACAAATGCTGACTTCCCTGCATATGGCTACCTTTCTGGTTGGAGTACACATGGAGAATTGTCTTGTCCTTACTGTATGGAGCTTACGAAGGCATTCAGGCTTATCGAAGGGGAGAAACCATGTTTCTTTGACTGTCATCGGCAATTTTTACCCCAATATCATCAATTCAGAAATTCTTCGCAACATTTTACAAAGGGTAGAGTCGAGCATGATGAAGCCCCTCCCCGTTTGTCAGGTGAAGAGATTTTAGAAAGACTTTCACATATAGGGGAAGATAAGTGGGGTGCATCGAATGCCAATTTCAATCACCCTGGTTTTGGGGAATCTCACAACTGGAAGAAGCGTAGCACATTCTGGGACTTGCCTTATTGGAAGACAAACCTTGTTCGCCACAATCTTGACTTGATGCACATTGAAAAAAATGTTTTTGATAACATATTTAATACAATTATGGATATGGCTAAGAGTAAAGATAATAAAAAGGCTCGGACGGATATGGAAAAGCTTTGCAATCGTCGAGGTTTAAACCTGACCCTGGATCGTAAGGGAAAGCCTATTCAGCCTAAGGCACATTACACACTTTCACGAGAAGATAAAATGAAGGTGTTAAAGTGGGTGAAGACTTTGAGGTTACCAGATGGTTACTCTTCCAATTTGGCTAGATGTGCTAACTTAGAAACTTTAAAGATGCAAGGGATGAAGAGTCATGACTGCCATTTGTTCTTGGAAAGGCTACTTCCAATTGCCTTCCGTGACTTGTTGCCTGATACCATATTAGCTCCCCTAGCCGAGTTGAGTGAATTCTTCAAAGTCATATGCTCTAGTTCTTTATGTGAGGAGGATCTAAAGCTTCTTGAGAAAAACATTGTTGTTACGCTTTGCAAGCTTGAGAAGATTTTTCCTCCAGCATTCTTTGATTCAATGGAGCATTTACCTATTCACTTGGCATATGAAGCAAGGGTTGCAGGTCCAGTACAATATCAGTGGATGTACCCATTTGAGAGGTTTTTAAACACTTTAAAGAGGAAGGTTAAGAACAAGGCTAGAGTGGAGGGTTCAATTGTGAAAGGGTACTTGATAAGTGACTATTATATAGTCATTTATCCTTAGTTTTATATACTTTTTATTGCATAAAACATCATTTCTCATTTCATTTCATATACTTTTTTGTTCCTTTTCCATATTTTCTAGATTTTACGCTTTTGGTATATTTCTTGCATTTAAAGACAGGTTTTAGGTCCATTTTTATCTAAAGGATAGTTGGGCTAATTGGTCCGAAAGGATGGAGGAACACCAAGCAAAATAAACACTCAAAGCTGTAAACCAGTGGGAGCGGCCGTGCAGCAATATTGGGAGCGGCCGTGCATCATAGGCCATGGCCGGCCGTCTTGGCCCCAAAATCCATGGAGTGGCCGAACACTGAAGGGCCCTGGCCGTGCCAACCTCGGTGCGGCCGTGCAGCTATATTGGGAGCGGCCGTGCAAGTCTCCAAGTTCAAATTCAAAACTGGCGCCAAAGAGTACATGGCCGTGCAAAATCCTTGACACGGCCGTGCAAGTCGTGACTGCAGATGTAAAGGCACCTTTTGATGGCACCCAATTGAAGAGTCTCCTCCCATTTATAAATAGGACCCTTGTAATCAGTCTTAGATACGAATTATTTGAGAGAAATCAATGATATTAGATAGATAGAAAGTACAAACATTTGTGACAACAATTTTCCAAAGGAATTTGAAGATCAAAGTCATTGTTTTTGTTCTTGGAGTTACTTTGGAGGAAATAAAAGTGAAGCATTATTCTCAAAGACTTGCCTTCTACATTCATAAGTATTTCTTACTCAATCCTTTATTATTGCTTATACTTCATAAATGGCTTGTGAGTGATCCCCCTTATTCTTGGGGTTGGAAACTCAAAAGCATACTTATTCATCATCTAAAAATGTTTAAGTCTTGTCTTCTTCCTTCATCTAAACAATTTCTTTATATTATTCTCTAAATGCCTTACATTTTGGAGATGTCCAATTTGTATGATTCAGTCAATTGAGAGAAGTACCTAGCGGAGAATCTCGATTGACGGAACCATATAAAGAAACTAGGTTTCATTGATCACGAGAGTAGTTCAATAGCCTAGGGATGTTCCTTTAATGGAAAGTATGTTGACTCTCGTCCCTAATGGATTCTTACTAATTATGGTCAGCTAGAGATAAGCCAGAACGCCCGTTTGTGACAGGGCGGGGATAACGTAAACGGAAATCTCAAACAGTTAGGACATAATTAGTGAAACGGTCTCGGACATACGTTGACAACGGTTTACTTTTTATTTTTGTCTTTACTAGATAATTTTTGTTTTAGTTTTATTTTTTCTATTTTGCTTTCTCTTCCTATAAATTGTTGCGTTTAATTTTTCTTCAAGTGTTTTTCTTATAGTTTATGAAACGGTCTCGGACATACGTTGACAACTTTGTTCCGGAACCCGAAAGAAGCTTTCACGAGAGATTAAGAAGGTTTAGAGAAACTTTGAAGAAACATATGGACGGAGAACAAGAACACCCGCTAGGACCCTACGGGACTTTGTTAACCCAAGTACCCCGGGAACTAGATCCCCTATTGTTGTGCCGAATGCCGGAGCGGCAAACTTCGAGATAAAGCCGCAGTTATTGCATATGGTTATGAATAACCAATACAGCGGCACTGCCTTCGAAGACCCCCATCTACACATCCAAACATTCCTTGAATACTGTGATACCACACGTATTCAAAATGTTACGCTGGAAGCAATCCGGATGCACCTTTTTCCTTTCTCTCTTAAGGATAAGGCGAAACAATGGTTGAATTCGGTCCCCCAGAATTCATTAACAACATGGGACCAAATTCAAGAAGCATTCCTTGATCGATTTTTCCCACCAAGCAAGACTGCCCAGATACGAACAAAGATCACTAACTTCTATCAAACAGATAGTGAGAGTTTGTATGACGCATGGGAGCGGTTCAAGGAACTTCTCAGAATGTGCCCCCACCACGGGCTTGAAAAGTGGTTGATTGTTCACACCTTCTACAACGGTCTCATATTCAAAACAAGAGAGACCATTGACGCCGCTGCAGGAGGAGCATTGATGAACAAAGGAGTCGATGAGGCATACGACCTTATCGAGAACATTGCATTGAACCATTACCAATGGTCAAATGAGAGGGAGCAGCAACAAGGTACGCCCGGTAAATATAATGTTGATGCAGTTACTCTTCTCTCCTCTAAAGTTGACATGCTTTTGAAAAAGTTTGAAAATCTTAATGTCAATCCCATTGCTAGTGTAAATGTGTTATGCGAACTATGTGGGTCTAACTCACATAGTACGGATAATCATGAAGTTACTTGACGTTACTTCTAACGATCAAGTGAACTTCGTTAATTCTTTTAGGCAAAAAGGGGGGATGTATTCTAATACATACAATCTCGAGTGGAGGAATCACCCCAATTTTTCCTATAAGAATAACAACGTTCTTAACCCGCAACCATCTACACAACCCTCGAGATTTGCACCTAAGAATTTCAACAACAATGCAAGTACCTTTCCCCCTAAATCTAAATTGGATCTTATAATGGATTTTGTAGTGGAAAATAAAAATTCAGAAAAGATCAATAATGAATTTAGGGAATGTTTTAAACTGCTTAATGCTAGGTTTGATAACTTGGCAGCGCATAATAAGATGCTAGAAACTCAACAAGCTCAACAGGCTACCCCAATGAATAGACCACAAGGGAGTCTTTCCGGTCAACCTCAAAGGCCAAATGAGCAAGTTAATGTGGTAAAAACTAGGGATGAGCAAGAAAAGAAAAATGAATGCCCTAGAAATGATCATAGTCCAATCCCTCCGATGATTGAGACTAGTTTAGGGACGGAATCCCCTAAAAAAGGCAAGGATTATGGTGAATTCCTTGATAACATAGATGCCATTAATGTTAACATTCCTTATTTTAGAAAAGATGAAGATATGCCTTTAGCCGTTAAACCTTTGAAAAAATTAATTTTTGAAAAAGAAAGGCTAGAAGAAAATAAGAATGTTATGTCATGGAGGAAGTAAGCGCCGTTTTTGCAAAATAAAGATCCTCCGAAATTAAAGGATCCGGTACATTCACCATTCCTTGTTGTGTTGGCGTAATAAACATAGATAACGCCGTCCTTGACTTAGGAGCTAGCGTTAGTATAATGCCATTATCGGTTAGCGAGAAGCTTGGTATAGGGGAACTTAAACCCACAACCATAACTCTCCAATTGGCAGACCGATCCGTTCAATACCCCGTTGGTATTATGGAAAACTTGCCTTGTCGAGTAGGGAACTTGATCATCCCTGTCGACTTTGTTATCTTGGATATGGCGGAAGACCATTATATTTCCGTCATTCTAGGAAGGCCATTTCTTGCCACTGCAGGGGCAATCATAGACGTGAAAAATGGCACATTTTCCCTAAATATAGGGAAAGAAATGGTCGAATTTAGTATGCATAGGCCAGTTCTCGAAGATCCCTATCTCGAGGCCTATACTCCTAGTGAAGAGAATTGGACCCCAAATGAAGAGACCTACACCCCTAGCGAAGAAAATTGGATTCCTAGTGAAAAAGATTTAATGGGTGAGGAACCAAAATCAAAGGAAAGAATAGAAAATGATCCCATAAATATTGAACCTTTGATTTGCAATAAAGATTTAGATATTTCTGCATGTCCCGAATCTAACAATGCAGTGAAAAAGTTAAAGAGAACAAAGAAGGAGGTCACTTCGAATTTTCGAAAGTGCAAAGACTATAGGTCGCTTGTTCTACCCAAAAAATCGGGATGGAAGAAATGTCTACCGCAGAAAATACTCATTACCCCGGAAGGATTGCAATGGCAAGTTGTCAGTGACAAAAGGCCAACCAAATATCATGCATCTCCTACTACCGGGAAGGGGTCAAGCTAAGGACCTAAAACAAGCATCATCGGGATGGTAACCGATGGATTATTTTTGCTTTATTTTTTCTTTTATTTTAGTTTTTATTATTATTGTGCTAACCTTGTTTTGTAGGTATAAAAAAGGGAAAAAGATTTAAAAATGGTGAAATTTGGTTCGCACGGCCGTGCAGCTCTTCTTGGAGCGGCCGTGCAGTTCATATCGAGTTGGAACGGGTTGACTCAAGCAAAGGGAGCGGCCGTGCAAATTCCTTGACACGGCCGTGCAAGGCGTCTGGGGAGTTGCGTCGATTCCAGTCAAAAGATGCACCCTTCCCCCTCCTCCCTCATTTACTTCATCTTCAACCCTTCTCCCTCAAAACCTCCGCCCCACCCACTTTAAAAACCCCCTCCTCCACCATTTCTACTCACAATTCAACCCTCAATCCTCCTCAAAACCTCCAGTCAATCACTTCTCTACAATCAAAAGCATCCCAAAACCCTCCTAAAACCCCAATTTCAAAAATTCCAAAACCCTCAACCCATTTCAACAAATTAAAGAAGGATTACTCCGAATTAAGGTGCAAGGAGGAAGCTTTTTGGTGTCTAGTGGCTGTTCATCGAAGATTACAAGCTTTTCAAGCTCAGATTCGGGTAATCTACTTTCTTCTTCCTTTAGCTAAGTTCTTGGGTTTATTTCTGAAAATTTTCAATGGAGGGAAGGAAGGGAAAAGGAAAGGCTACTGAAAGAGGTTCGAAAAGGTCCCGAAAGGAACCATCTCCTACCCCTAATCTAAACCCAACACTCAATGATTTGGGTATTGAGTTTAGAGAGCCTTCTGAAGTGGCTAGATTCACCGCCCTTCGTCAAAAAAGGATTAGGCCAACCCAATTCCCAGATATTGATGCCTCAAAGCCTTAGATATCTATTCAAATGTGAAAAGGTTTCACATGGGGTTTGGTTGTGGTGGTTTTCTTGAGTTGCATGCAAAGACATATGAAAGGATCACCTTAGAATTCTTGTGCACTATGAGGAAGGAGTTTACTACAGAAATTTGTGGAGATACGGGGGAGCCATACCAATTGATACACTTATATTTTAGGCTTGGTGGAGAGGAGTTTCACCTCACCTCTTTTGACATTAACAGAATTTTAAGTTGGCCTGCCTACACAAATTTTGAAACTGATTTTCCCATAGAGTTTAGGGAGAATGTGTTTTGGGAGCAAATAACCGGAATTCCATCCTTCAAATCTAGAACCGCAAAAGCCTCATCTATTATCCATCCCGTTCTTCGGATTATGCATAGATTCTACGCATGCACTGTTTTTGCTAGGGAAGATAAGGGCACGGTGAATAAAAAGGAGTTATTTTTTTATGGTGTTTGGTGAGGGCTCATAGGAGGGTGAATTTGAGCCATTTCTTGATCGAGTTGTTTAGTGATATCGTCTCTCCAACTTTCAATGGGGAGATTCACATTGGAGGTATAATCACTTTGTTTGGTCTCCATTTTCGGCGGGCAATGCCCGACAATGAGCTTGCGGTTTCGGGATCAACAAAGTTGGATATTCCAACTTTGCGAAATATGCAAATGATCTCGGATAGAGGACGTGGAGAATACAATTGGTTAGTAGGGCCGGGTAAAACGCCCTACATTGTTTTGCCTAGTCCCATCCTCCCCAAAGCTCTAACTTACCAACATCAAACATGGATATTTCCAAATTCCATGAACTATGGGGAGGGCCAATCAAGTCAAGCAAACCAAGAGGAATAAGAAGGAGAAGAAGAAGAGCAACATCAACCCAACCACCCCCCTTTGCCGCCAGATTTTAATGATAGATTTGACCGGATCGAGCTTCAAAACAATCAAATAATGACTCGGTTCGACACTTTCAACAATGAATTTCATTATTTCAGGAATGATATACAAAATCATGTGGGGACGATTCAAAGGCAAGTAAACACAATCTTCAACTACGGGGTCAACAATTGGGATGATTTTCCGCAGCCACCTTCCTACCCGTGAACCATTTTAGTAAGTTTTTCTCTTTACCCTCCCAGGATTTGGCATTGTTCCTTAAAACATTGAGGACAATGTACATTTCATGTGTGGGGGGGTATATCTATCCTTTAATTTTTTCGCTTTCTAGTTTTAAATTTTTACTTGCTTTCTAGGTTAGATTTAATCGCTTTCTAGTGTAATTTTTTTTTCTTTTTTTTAACTTAGTTGCATTTTTCTTTTTATGCATGTATAATAGTATATAAAAAAAATATAATAAATCCCTATGATGATCAAAAATCATTATCATTATGCTTGCCATTTGCCCTAGTATAAATGCCTATTTATCTTTCCTCTCATATTTTCTATACACTTAGAAATCTATAAAAGGAAAAATATAAGGATATTTTTAGGAAATAATTGAAAGCCTCATAAGTTAGTATAGCACAATATAGAGTCTCATCAAGAAAAATGCATTTGATTAGAAGGAATTCTTTTTTATGCTTGGTCATTTATGCAAATATTGAAAATATTTCTTTAAGATTGTACATCTTTTATCTTTATTAAATGTTTATTTCCTTTTTAGAAGCACCTTTTTGTTTGCATCCCTTGAATCACACCCTTTCATCAAAAATTCCATCCTTCCATTTTTCAAATCAAATCAAAGTAAAACACTATTATCTTATTGCTAAAAAGAGTGACATTTGTCACCAATCCTTAAAAGCAAAAAGAAACCTATTACTTCCTAAGTAACTCGGGGCACGGCGTTCGCTGCGACGATGCTTCCTTGCCAAACGGAAATAATATTCAAAAGTATTTTTGATCTAAGTATTAGGAACATGGGGTTCGCGACCACAATGTATCCTACTTGAAAGGATCAAAAATAACTTAGGTCTTTTGCAAAAATATAACACGTGCAAAAATAAGATAAATTTGTTTAACTTTGATGAGATTTTTCCACTATCATCATCCATTTTTCACCCTTGGGATTCAAGAATGCAATTCAATTTTTCAGGAACTTCTAATTTGTGAATAAATTTTTATACCTTCTCTTGTACATTTTAAAGAAATAAATTCATCTTTTCTCAGAAAATCACTCTAAAAAAGTTACAGCTTTTTCTACCAAGAAATAAATCTAAGATTTTTTTCCTTCTAGCATGCTTTACTTGGTCAAAATTCTATATATGCTATATTAGGTTATAGTCTTGCATTTTATCTCCTTAAAAAAAAATCCCTAAAAAAGCTTCTTCATAGATAAATTTTTAAAGGTATTCAAAATATGATTAGAAAGATAAAGAGATTATCTAAAAGGCATTTAAGGACTTGCTACTTTATTTCTGAGGGATCAATCATGCTTTTTCTCCCTCTCCGTATTTTCATTCTAAGTTTACTTGGGGACAAGCAAAAGCTTAAGTGTGGGGGAGTTTGATAAGTGACTATTATATAGTCATTTATCCTTAGTTTTATATACTTTTTATTGCATAAAACATCATTTCTCATTTCATTTCATATACTTTTTTGTTCCTTTTCCATATTTTCTAGATTTTACGCTTTTGGTATATTTCTTGCATTTAAAGACAGGTTTTAGGTCCATTTTTATCTAAAGGATACTTGGGCTAATTGGTCCGAAAGGATGGAGGAACACCAAGCAAAATAAACACTCAAAGCTGAAAACCAGTGGGAGCGGCCGTGCAGCATTATTGGGAGCGGCCGTGCATCATATGCCATGGCCGGCCGTCTTGGCCCCAAAATCCATGGAGTGGCCGAGCACTGAAGGGCCCTAGCCGTGCCAACCTCGGAGCGGCCGTGCAGCTATATTGGGAGCGGCCGTGCAAGTCTCCAAGTTCAAATTCAAAACTGGTGCCAAAGAGTACACGGCCGTGCAAAATCCTTGACACGGCCGTGCAAGTCGTGACTGCAGATGTAAAGGCACCTTTTGATGGCACCCAATTGTAGAGTCTCCTCCCATTTATAAATAGGACCCTTGTAATCAGTCTTAGATACGAATTATTAGAGAGAAATCATTGATATTAGATAGATAGAAAGTACAAACATTTGTGACAACAATTTTCCAAAGGAATTTGAAGATCAAAGTCATTGTTTTTGTTCTTGGAGTTACTTTGGAGGAAATAAAAGTGAAGCATTATTCTCAGCACTTGCCTTCTACATTCATAAATATTTCTTACTCGATCCTTTATTATTGCTTATACTTCATAAATGGCTTGTGAGTAATCCCCCTTATTCTTGGGGTTGGAAACTCAAAAGCATACTTATTCATCATCTAAAAATGTTTAAGTCTTGTCTTCTTCCTTCATCTAAACAATTTCTTTATATTATTCTCTAAATGCCTTACATTTTGGAGATGTCCAATTTGTATGATTCAGTCAATTGAGAGAAGTACCTAGCGGAGAATCTCGATTGACGGAACCATATAAAGAAACTAGGTTTCATTGATCACGAGAGTAGTTCAATGGCCTAGGGATGTTCCTTTAATGGAAAGTATGTTGACTCTCGTCCCTAATGGATTCTTACTAATTATGGTCAGCTAGAGATAAGCCGGAACGCCCGTTTGTGACAGGGCGGGGATAACGTAAACGGAAATCTCAAATAGTTAGGACATAATTAGTGAAGAATACAAACGCTACTGTCTTAGCCCGAAGTAGCGTAGGCTTAACATACCATCCTTGCTTTTTATGAAAACCTTTTATCTCTAAGACAATGAAGATTTGATGAATAAGATTATGTGTATGATTTCCAATCCCGAGAATGCTTCGTTTTATAAGAATTTAATCAAAGTACTTTCTGTTTATGTTCTCTTTATTTTTCTAAAAAAAAATTTTTATCTCCCCCCAATCTTTTCTATTACTTTCTAAAGACAAAAAATATTCCCTAGTAAACCCTGTCTCTGTGGGATCGACCCGTACTTGCACCCGCTATATTACAATAGCCCGTGCGCTTGCGGAATTAAATAAACCGTTAGGTTTCGACCGAACAGTACTTGATGCGCGAAGCATCTTATTTTTGTACCTACTACCTCGATGATGAAGTTTCCACCAAGTTAACAAGTGTTGGTAGGAACAATGATGGCGGTGTGCTTCTGAATAACAAAGACATTTCTGTTCTCAAATATCCTGGTCGCTTTATTGGAAACCCAATCAAAGAGAAAAAGCATATCAAATTGACGGAATCTGATTTCATAATGCTTGCACATACGTACTCCTTAACTGTGAAGAGGTCACAAAAACATATATTCCGTAAGTTCTTATTCTTAAAACATCTTCTTGATTCACTCATATAAATAATACATTATACTGTAAGTTATCCTAAATCTAATTTATTATAGGTTGTTCGAAGCATATGTGCGAAGGAGGACCCAAACATTAGTCGCCAACTCTTAGAGGTCAAGAAAGATAATGAATTTTATAGATGGTTTAAACGCCATGTAAGTAAGGTCTTTCACATAAATAATTTGTATCCTTAACCTCACTTTGAAAAATCTTGAATGTTGCTTTATTTCTTTTATTGATAGATCGAGGAAAATCCAAATGATGAAGTGATGTATCCTGGTATTACTCATTTGGCTGAGGGTCCAAGTCTTCTTGATGTCCAACGCTTTAATGGCTACTTTGTTAATGGATATGCCTTTCATACGGAAGATTATGGTGAAAATAGGACAACAATGAATAGTGGCGTGTTTGTAAAAGGCTCAGATGTTGACTATTATGGGAAATTGTTGGAGGTCATTCAATTAGGCTGTTTGGGTGGTAAAAAGGTAGTTTTATTTAATTGCAAGTGGTTTGATCCAACAATTGGAAAAGGTATAAAACTGAATCCAATGTGTGATATTGTGGATGTCAATTCAAACTTGAAATATAGAGGTAAAGACACCTACGTCCTAGTATCCCAAGCTCACCAATGTTACTTTACTGAATATCCTTCAAGAAAACAAGGGCATGGACATTGGTGGGCTGTTTTTAAGACAAAAGCTAGAGGTAGAATTGATGTAACCTACAAAGAAAATATTCCTATGGACAGCGAAGAGTATAATGCCTTTTACCAAGAAAGTATTATGCCTGTTATTACCCCTGTTACTGATGGTGGAGCGGACCTGGATAATCCCATCCTTCACACTGGAGTTGATGACGAGGAGACATACATTAACCTCGATGAAGATTCTGAAGAGGAAGAAAGAGGTGAAGAAGAAGTAGACGATGACGATGACGAAGAAGATAATGAAGTTGACAATGATTCAGAGGATGGCGAATATGAGTCAGATGATGAGGATGCTCTTGTGCACTGATTTGCAATGCTCACTTGCCATTTTAGCTTTAAGTAGTTGCAAGTTTAATAAAATGTGTATGGACTCTCGTGTTCTTTTGATTGCCGGTATGATCATATAGATAATCAAGAAGTTTGAGTATCTTCATTTGTTTTGTATTTTGTTTAATTATACTTTCAGTATGCTAAGTTAGTATTACAAATTGTTAGCAATCATATCTTATTTATTTAAAGTATACTCATTATATATGTTCAATTTCTTATATACTCAGTTTTAGTTATATAAATATTACAATTGTACTGATATATTTTTTCCCTAGATAAAACTATGTCACATTCAAGTATACAAAGAGCTCTTTTTCAGGGGTTTTCACCTTCGCATTCATCAGAAAACTCAAATGGTTTAGGGAACACATTGACAACAGGAATTGGTAACACACAAGCATCTGGAAGCTCAAATGGTAACACAGAACAACCTACTCATTCTCCTTCAGAGGCACAAAACTCTATCATCCAGGTTGTTGGCACTCAAGTATGCCATATATTACCCGAGGTCGATACTGATACCAACAAAGAAATAGTTGCACTATCGCAAAGTGGATGGCAAGTGTTATCTGGTTCTTGTTTTTTAATTATTATCAAATGTTTTTTACAAAAATACCATGATTTTTGCTCTATAATTAGGTTCATATCTCTTTGTTAGTTCCTGTCCATACATATTTGCTCTTGTTTTTTGTAATTGCTTCTCACTCTTTCTCTATTTCTCATATCTATAGCTACTTGTACAACAAACATGCACGAGAATTTTGGAGGACTGTGAAAAAGAATTGCTCTGATCAAGATCATTTTTATCCAAGGTGGTCTAGTGTCCCCGAAAGAACCAAGAAATTGTGGTTTGCTGAGTTCTTGGTAAAGCCCATAAGTAAATGTTTCTTATTCTTTATTTTTGCTTTATATTATTGCATTAATATATGATTATATATTTGTATGTTTTGTGAATAGGGCTTTTACTCTCATGCTGGACAAACACAACAGCAGGCTTATCAAGGATTTTGTAGCCATGGAACCAAAACTTATAGGAACAACATAAACAAGATGAAGAGAAAATGGGAGATTGAAAAAAAAAATCAAGCTGGATGCCGCCTAGCCTTTGGGAGAAGTGGGTGGAACATTGGGCAGTTGCTGAGAATGTGTCAAAATCTAAAATTGCAAAGAAAAACCGATGTGGAGGTGAAGGTGGCATAGCAAAAGCCACACATGGTGGAGGTTACGTATCCTTCCAAGCAAAGATATACATAAGGAGGTAACTTTCATTGCGTTCATGTATTGAAATTGGTCTTGCTTATTTCAATATGTCAATACATATGGAGATTGCAACTTGCTTTACTTATGCTCAATGTTGGTATACTCATACGATTATTGAAATTGGTCTTGCTATTTTCAATATGTCAATACTTGGTGTTGTTAAATTTCCAGTGTAAAATACTTGAGTTCTTATTGAGTAAATGAGTCATTCCACATAGAACTATGAAGGCAATGAACAGAAATTGGTCTTGCTGCTCACATATGATGATGTATATATATATGCACATATGGATTTGTATGTGCATACATATATGTTACTGTTGTTTAGTGATCATTTGATATGCTGGTTGGCTGCTTTCTTCATGCCTTTCATGATATGATGAGTACCTTATTTGCGTTTTCTTCTTGATATTAATTATTTCAATATTGTACACATGTGCTGCCTTTTGCTTGTTTTCTTTCTGTAATCTCTGAAGCTCAACACGCCCCTTATTAAAGATAGCCAAATGATAACACCCATTTATAGATAGCCAACATGTTATTAAGTCGAGCTGCACAATGAAGTTCTCATATTATATTCAGTATATGTATCCATTATATTGTAATCCTGCCGTCCCAAATGAATGCCCATTTTTGTTCTTGATCAAGAACTAAAATGGACATTCATTTTGTGATGGAGTTTGAAGTGACCGATTTTCATTGACTTAAGCTTCAGTTTCACATCATCTGATCCTTATTTTTATGTCACTAAGTATTTTTACAAAGTAGGGTAAAATAAAAGACTAGATTAAAGTCTTACTCTCTTTTTTTTTTTTTCTAGTGCAATGCTTTACTCCATCTATCCCCAGTTGAACATCTAGAAATATTTTTTGACATGAAACTTTTCGCTATTTATGACGTGATTACTTAGTTGATATTACCTTGTATGTGGGAGCCATACTCAAAATGGAGTTCTTTCTATCTTGCATATTTAATTAGTACCAACAGCAGGAAACTAATTTTGCTTTAATAAACCTAGTTTTGCCACTAAAATAGTTGTTCACTACACTAACTTATCTGTTAAGTTCTTAAATCTATGAGAAGCTTGTTGAACTGTCTATCTGATTGTACATTGATTTTATCATGGTAAAATTGCACCAAGACTATTTTCTTATTTAGAAACGTGACAGTTTTTTGGGACTGACAAAAAGGAAAGCTTGACTCTTATTATGGGGCGGAGGGCATATAAATGTGCAAAAATATGATGAAAAAATTCCTGCACTATTTTTCTCTTTTAACTTGTGTGCACAACACAACTGGTTTTCTGTTCATGGTCTTGGGCAACAACATTGAGGAGGAAAGCAAATAAAATATTATGGGCAAGTATAGTTCTGTATGTTTTTGATTTAACTAAGAAGCAATAGAATCCATAAGCATGTATGTTTGTAAAGGCATACAACCTACTTAAATTTAATGTGTAGTTCTAGTAGTTTTGGCGAATATGATAGACTTCTTTAAGCATCATTTACACATTAAGGTTTAATCATATATCATTTGATAGGCTAAACTTTATATGTTTTTGTTGTTTATAAGTTGACAGCTGCATGTATGTTGTTGCTAATGTTCAACAAAACAATCTTCAAAAACAACTTCAAAGAAACTAAGGCAACATGTTATCGCCCGGTGAGGCCGGCGCCTCATACATTACACCAGCGGCCGCCACCGGGCAAATCCTATGTTGCCGAATTTTAATTTTGTCAAGCCGTTTTTGTTTTGTTGTTCCTTCCAATATATTATACAACCTGCCAGGAAATCTATATCCACAATAACACCCACTCAATACACCTGATGATAATTTGTTATTTCATATGCATTATATGATACTTAAGAAAGTTAAGTCGATGATTTTGACTTGTTGTTTCTTATTTCTTTCTGTTGGCTGAACCTAGAAACAAAAAAGACCCGGTGAGGATATACATGTTCTAGAAGAGATCATCAAATATAATGGAAAAAAGTCTCGCGATGGATCTCTCCAAAAGGACGAGAATGGAAATCCGATTTTTGCCAACAAACAACTCACGGAAGATCTTGTAAGTTCATTTATTGTTTTAGTCAAATATTTTTTCACTACGGCCTTTTTTATAGTTAGTATGAAATATTTAATGGATTTAGGAGCAATATAAAGTTGATGTTCAACCTGTGAGTGAAGAAGGTGAAAGAGTAGATGGAGTTGTTGCGGTAGATGTCACCAGCATTCCATTTCAAGGCGATAAGTGGATTGAGAGTGTTGGGGGTGTAAAAAAAGGCCGTGTTTTGGGTGTCGGAACAGTAAGGACCTTTTTGGCACACTACTACATTTTTGACCTAATGTAACGCATCTAATGCAACGACAGAGCTAATGTAACGCATCTAATGCAACGCCAGAGCAAATGTAACGAGTCTAATGCAACGCCGGAGCTAATGTAACGGCACATTTTGATTAATGCAACGGCTTTGATCTCAGCGTTACATTAGATTTTTTGGCGTTACATTAGATTTATCTAATGTAACGGCAAAATTACTAATGCAACGCCAAAATAATTCCCACTTTTTTTAAGGCAGACTAATATACCCTATGCCCTATGCTTATACCCTATACCCTATACCCTATGCCCCATGCCCCATGCCCTATGCCCTATGCCCTATACCATATACCATATACCCTATACCCTACACTCTATACCCTATACCCTGTACCCTATAGGGTATACCCTATAACATATGCCTTATGCCCTATACCCTGTAGGGTATACCCTATGCCCTATGCCCAATACCTTATACCCTATACCCTATAGGGTATACCTTATACCCTATAGGGTATACCCTATACCCTATACCCTACACTCTATACCCTATATCATATACCATATAGGGTATACCCTATACCCTATGCCCTATACCCTATAGGGTATATCCTATATCCTATAGGGTATACCCTATGCCCTGTGCCCTATACATTATACCCTATACCCTATATCCTATAGGGTATACCCTATACCCTATACTTTATACCCTATACCCTATAACCTATAGGGTATACCTTATACCATATGCCCTATGCCCTATACCTTATAGGGTATACCCTATACCCAATACCCTGTACCCTATAGGGTATACCCTATACCCTATGCCCTATACCCTATAACCTATAGGGTATATCCTATGCCCTATACCTTATACCCTATACCCTATACTCTATACCTTATACCCTATACCCTATACTCTATACCCTATACCCTATACCCTATGCCCTATGGCCTATACCCTATGCCATATACCCTATAAGGTATACCCTATACCTTATATCTTATACCCTATACCCTACACTCTACACCCTATACCCTGTACCCTATATGGTATACCCTATGCCCTATACCCTATAAGGTATACCCTATACCCTATAGGGTATACTCTATACCTTATACCCTATACCCTATGCCCTATACCTATAGGGTATAGGGTATACCCTATATACTATACCCTATACCCTATACCCTATACCTAATACCCTATACCCCATACTCAATACCCTATACCCTATAGGATTTACCCTATACCTTATACCCTATACCCTACACTCTATACCCTATACCCTGTACCCTATACCCTATACCCTATACCCTATACCTTATAGGGTATAGGTTATACCCTATATACTATTCCCTTTACTACTACTACCACCACTACTACCGCTACTACTACTACTACTACTACTACCACCGCTACCACCGCTACTACCACTACTACTATCAGTACCACTACCACTACGTACCACCACTACTACTACCACCACTACAACCACTACCACCACTACAACACTACCACCACTACTACCACCACTACTACTACCACCACTACAACCACTACCACCACTACTACCACTATCACTACTACCACAAAACTCGCTTTCTCTCTCCACCACGACCACCACTACTACCACTACCACTACCACCACTACTACCACCACCACCACTACTACCACCACCACTACCACCACCACTACCACCATCACCACTACCAATACCACCACTACTACCACTACTACCACTACTACCACCACCACTACTACCACCACTACCACCACCACCACTACTACCACTACCACCACTACTATCACTACCACTACTATCACCACTACCGCTACCACCACCACCACTACTACCACCACTACTACTACCACCACTACCTCCACTACTACTACCACTACTACCACCATCACCACTACCACCACTACCACTACCACTACCATCACTACTATCACTATCACCAACACCACTACCACTACTACTACTACTACCACCACTACTACCGCTACTACCACTACTACTACTAGTACTACTACCACTCCCACCACTACTACTACCACTACTATAACCACTACCACCACTACAATCACTATCACCACTACTACTACCACCACTACAACCACTACCACCACTACTACCACTATCACTACTACCACAAAACTCACTTTCTCTCTCCACCACCACCACCACTATTACCACCACCACTACCACTACCACCACTACTACCACTACCACAACTACCACCACTACCACCACCACTACCACCACCCCTACCACCACCACCACTATCAATACCACCACTACTACCACTACTACCACTACCACTACTACCACTACCACCACCACCACCACTACTACCACTACCACCACCACCACCACTACCACCACTACTACCACTATCACTACTATCACCATTACCACTACCACCACTACCACTACTATCACCACTACCACCACTACTACTATCACCACTACCACCACCAATACTACCACTACTACCACCACCACCACTACCACTACCACCACTACTACCACTACCACCAGCACGACTACCACCACCATTTCTACCACCACCACCACCACCACTACTACTACTGTCACTACCACTACTTGCACTATCACTACTACCACCATCACCACCACTACTACTACTATTACTACTACTACCAATACTACCACTACTACTATCACTACTATTATCCCTAAATTTTTAGAATCTCATTAGGATAATTTGATTTGTATTAATGTTTGGGTCAAATCTTAAATTGACCAAAAGAGTTTTTTTGGGTGAGACGGAAGGAGTATATGGTTTAGACATACTCCCTCCGTCCCAGCAAAAGTGTCACCCTTTTAGGAGTGGCACGCAAATTAAGGAATAGTGAGTAGGTGTAATAGAATATTAATAAAACATTTCCTTTTTAGGAAAAGTGACGCTTCAAATAGGACACCATTTTGAGTAAAAGGTGACACTTTTGCTGGAATGGAGGGAGTATAAGTTATGATTTAGGGTATGAGCTACGGTTAAGGGGCTTGGGTATATTCATAAATATTATTATTTTTTTAAACCCCACCAAATCAACCTGCCGCGCCCTCCCTTGCTTGCTCAGATTTTCACCAAATTTTGAATTTCGATCTCTTCTTCCTAAATCCCCCGCGCCCCCATTTCTCCTTTCTTACGCTTTTCCCGCACTCCTTCCCCGAAAAATTCAATTGAGCCTTTTTTTTCCCCCCAAATCGCCTGTTTCCCTCTTTTCAGTTTTCACTTCACTCGGTTCCAGTTCAACGCCGTCGCCCTCACCCTCACTCTCGCCGTCGCTCTCGCTCTCGCCATTTCTCTCTCTCTCGCCGTCGCTCTAGCCGTCTCCTCGTTCAATTATTCTCGGCGGCTTAGTTCACTCCATGTCGGCAGTGGTAAAAATTTCAACTAATCCTGTTGTCTGTTCGTTCATTCCGTAATCATATAAATTAAATAGTTTGATTCCTTAAAATTTTTTAATTCAGCTGTGGTTCATCAGTTGTGGGAGGGATTTAAGATGGTTTCCTTTAAAGAAAACAAGAGAGGGGGAAATGAAAATCAGAATTTGCACTTTATTACTGAATTTAAGGTTTAAGGATTTGTATTGACTTTAATTTTTGTTACTCTTTTGAGGATTTGTAGGTTTTAATTCCAATTGGGTATGGGACGGAAGCAATGGAAGCTGTTATAATGGTGGATGTGCTACGCCGAGCTGGTGCTCAAGTGACTGTTGCATCAGTGGAGCCGGAGCTGCAGGTTGAAGCTTCTGGTGGCACCAAACTGGTTGCTGATACTTCCATTGCAAAGTGTTTTACAGAGATTTATGATCTCATTGCTCTTCCTGTAAGTTTATCAAACTTACAATCCAGCCCGTCATCTTTCTTGGTTACAGTTGACATTTCTTCAAACCACAGGTTCTTTCTCAGAACCTGTGGTTTGAAGTTTAATACAGGAGGTACTTCACTAGGTCATTTCTTTTGCCCTCCCTTTCTGGAAGTTGCTGTTTCCATTTTATGGCAAGGTTTCTTTGAATAATCGGATCCTGACTTCATATTAAAGGCCATCCTCAACCCATAAGTGTTAATTGACCCTTTTGCTCAGGGTGGTGTAAAGCTACTGTATATCGTTTTCGATAGGGTCTTTTGGACTATGTTTAAAGTACAAACTTTGAAAAAGCTCTAATAGAAGACATATATTAACTCAACAAAAGATCAATGTCTTGCAAGTCATAGAAAACTCTTACTTTTGAGTCTCGTTGGATTCTTTCTCAAGATAGCACATATGACTTCCTAGCCTTCTCTTAGTAATTCTTATTACTTGCCCACAATAACCTGCCCTTTGTTATCATTCTATTTTTAGCTTTTGTTGTCTCTTCTAACTATATTTGGATTCCTGGTGCTTTTCCAATGACGAATGTTATTCTTAGAATGGTATTTAAGAAACTTATTTTATACTTATTTAGGGAGGGATGCCAGGCTCTGTACGGTTGAGAGATTGCAAAATGCTCCAAAAAATCACAAGCAGAAAAGCTGAGGAGAAAAGGTTATATGGTGCAATTTGCGCTGCTCCGGCGGTCACACTTTTGCCCTGGGGCCTTCTGAAGAGGAAACAGGTACCTGTGATTTTATATGTAAGATCTTACAATCTAGTTAGTTTGATCAGCCTTGACACATCGAATATAAGGTTCGATCAACAATCATTGACCAGAGACACTTCCCGCATAGTAATTCCAATGGGCTAGGGTTTTCTCACACACAATGTGGGAGAAGAAGTAAAAGTGTTTATTAGTAAAATATATGTTTAATTTGGAATTACAACTGGCCCTAATTTTATAGTAGAAATTGGAAAACAAGTAAAAAACCTCCATAATATAAGTCTGACATATGTAGTAACCAAATGGAACTCTAGTCAAGATAAAACTTATTCTACTACTAAATATGAAAATAAATTATAAAAAAAAAAATCCAAAAATTATCATAATTTTATAATGATTAAAGTTATACTCGAATGTAGCCCATATTTGATTTACATCAAAACTACACGCATACCTGGTTCACTAATGTGAATGTAGCTTCTCCTGCTATAGAGTACTTGTCACCCCGCATTCATGAGCAAGCTTCCAACTTTCCGGGCCGTAAAATCAAATCATCAAGTTTCTGGGGAGCTGACAACAAGCCGTGGCCCTGGTACTTCTTTTCAGTTTTCTATATCTTTTGTGGAGCAACTGTTTGGGGTGTCTGCTGCAAAGGAAATTGCACAAATACTGGTGAGCATAAACTCTTGTTTCGAGCTTCCTTCTTAATTTTGCAAGGTATTTTATGTACATCATCTTTCTTACGGGTAATCACTGTGAGTTAACAGTCTTTCTCTTTGTTTGTAAACTGATGAATGCTGCTCGTGAGATTACTAGAAAAGAGGAAATTAATAAGGTTGAGTGGGCTGTTGATCATACCCCTCGTGTAAGGATTTCTCTTCTTCTTTTTTTCCTAATGATTTTTGTGTGTAAAACTGGTGTAGATGATGTTCTGTGGATGCATATGTCCTTTTACATTTTAATTCGATGTGGTTTACTTCTCATTATACCTGCATCGTACACTAGGTATAACTTCCCCTTAATCGTTCCCCATTTTCTAAATAATACTTTCTAGTTTATGGAGTTATTAAAACTAATTGGTTCATGAAGGTAAACTACTTGTAGATTTCCAATTTATTCCCTCTAAATTGGTTTGTGGTCTGTTCACTTTCATCTCCTTCTAGCTGAAGCAGACACTCGGTCACTTTTAACTTTTCCTATAAGCTTATGATTTTTATTTGATTGAATATTTTGTTGTGAATTTGGTGGTACCCCGTTGCAATCTAGACAAGAAATCAACACACCCACAAGCACAATAATGGAACACACACAAGAACACAAGAGTTGTTTACCCGGTTCATTCAACACACGAACTACGTCCGGGGGCAATTTCCAAGCCAATATGTTATTAGACTCCTTCTAATATGTTGCTACTACAACTACCATGTGTTCTAGGTTGTATCTATGTTTATATAGTTGTACAAGGAAGCCCTAAATCTAATTTAAGAAGAGTTCTTATCAAAATAGGAAACAAAATCAACTGCAGAAAACACCCTCCTCGGCATGAGCGCGGTAGCGCAGCACACCCAGCGCGGCCGCCCTTATCGACAGAGACTTTGCACCCTCGAACGTACCTCCAGCGCGGTCGCCCTCCACCTAAGCGCGGCCGCTCTCCTCGACAGAAGCACCTCCAAAATTTTCCTCCTTGATCTCACCAACTCCTCCGACTTAGGCTCCTCCTCTTCCTCGTAGTTTAGGACTCCAATCCCAACAATCTCCCACCGGAGACTAAACTAACAAACATAGAAACACCCATCAACTCCCACCACGGAGTAATGACCTTCGAACACATTTCCCCTCCATATTGGCTTGACACTACCGAACCTCTCCTCAAGTACTAAGGCGAGTTGAAACCAAGCGACGTTTCAACCTCTCCGTGTTAGATTGTTCTTGCCTCCCTAAATCAGCTTCTACCTTGATTTCTCCCCGCAAGTCTAACTTCGCCTTCTCCCTCCAGACCCACCTTCCTCGCAATGCTTCCCCTTGAAACTTGGACACACCTTGTTTCTTGCATCGTCTGCTATTGGTCTGAATACGCTCTCTGTTAGGGCCCTTGGACATCCACACCACGTTGATCAACTTTGTGTCCTTCTCCCCCCCAACATACCGTTTCTTGATGTATCTCCTTTTTACACCAATAGGCCGATTCTTTAGCCTCTTGCTCCCACCGGAACGAGTGTCGACATTGTAGGTAGAGTACAACATCTTCCCTTTAACCCCATGAGCTACCACCTTAGCCCCTTTTATGACTTCCCAAGACCCACCAATGAAAGACACACCATACCCTTCACTGTCAAGTTGTCCCACAGAAATCACTCTTCTCCTTAAATCCGGAACATGCATCACGTTGTGTAGTTGTAAAACAACCCCGTTAGGTGTCTTCTTCATCACATCCCCCTTACCTTTGATCTTCAATGGTTGACCATCACCAAGATAGATAACCCCAAAATCTCCAGTTTTATACCGCTTCATTGATTCTGCATCCCCACTAGCATGACAAGAAGCTCCAGAATCCAACACCCAATCTTCTCCCGACTGTTCCTCTCCTAGGATTAATACATCTCCACCATCATCCACCACGTGTGCACCACCATCTTTACCCGGGCAGTCATAACAGAATGACCTAATTCGCCACAATTGTAGCACTTGACCTTTTTCCCCTTTTTAGGTCCTCCCCTTCCCCTATTTCTCTCCACCCTAAATGCAGCCCCATCTACGGAAGATTCTCCCCTTTTCTCTTTCCTTCGCAACTCCTCTTGAAGGATGAGATCTCTAAACTCCGTATACACCAATGCTGTTTTCGACGTACTAATCGTTGTGACAGTAACCTCCCAACTATCAGGCAATGATTTTAGTAGAAAACAAGCTAGCACTTCATCGGAGAAAGTAATATCAACACTTTTCAATTGGTCCACCATACCTTTGAAATTGCCGATATGACTTGCCGCTGTCTGCCCCGCTGACATCTTCACATTCGCAAACCTCTTTATCAAATGCACCTTATTGATATTAGACGGCTTCTCATACATGTCTGACAGCGTTTGTAGCAACGTCGTCTGTTAGGGCACTCCTCACTGCTCCTAACGTCTTCCGATCCAACGTCTCCCAATCCCCTTGTGACATGTCTTCGGGCTTCTCCTTCAAGGGTTTATGAAGATTCTTACAATAAAGGTAATCTTCAATCCTTGTCCTCCAGAACGTGAAATTCACACCGTTGAATTTCTCGATTTAGTTTTTCATCTGATTGCTTCACCAAAACCCCCAAGAACGCGATTCAAAATTAATCAACTAATGAAAAGATTTTGAATCCTCTGAACCAGACTCTGATACCAGTTGTTGTGAATTTGGTGGTACCCCGTTGCAATCTAGATAAGAAATCAACACACCCACAAGCACAATAATGGAAGAAACACACACACAAGAACACAAGAGTTGTTTACCCGGTTCATTCAACACATGAACTACGTCTGGGGGCAATTGCCAAGCCAATATGTTATTAGACTCCTTCTAATATGTTGCTACTACAACTACCATGTGTTCTAGGTCGTATCTATGTATATATAGTTGTACAAGGAAGCCCTAAATCTAATTTAAAAAGAGTTCTTATCAAAATAGGAAACAAAATCGACTGCAGAAAACACCCTCCTCGGCACGAGCGCGGTCGCGCATCACCACACCCTGCGCGGCCGCCCTTATCGACAGAGACTTTGCACCCTCGAACGTACCTCCAGCGCGGTCGCCCTCCACCTAAGTGCGGCCGCTCTCCTCGACAGAAGCACCTCCGAAATTTTCCTCCTTGATCTCACCAACTCCTCCGACTTAGTCTCCTCCTCTTCCTCGTAGTTTAGGACTCCAATCCCAACATATTTTTCCAATATCCAGAATCTTCGTGGAACTCCCATAGTGTGCCTGTTTCTAATAAATGCAAAACTTGTAGAATATTTTTTAAGTGGAAGCCCCATTTTAACTACTTTTAGAATATTTTTGTAATGGTTTTGTGCCAAGAACTGACAGGATGACTCACTCTATATATAGTTAAAGTTTACAGTCATGTTTTGTTGTTTTAATTAGTTGTATTTTCACTTGCAGGTTCATAGTTAGCATTGGAAGCATTACAACCCAACATGGTGGAGGCTTTGTTTTGTTGGTGCATCTTTTGGTGTTTGTAATTACTATGTGTCGATGACACAAAATTTGTTATGTACTTTTGCCACAAAACTTATCTACTTTTCTTTGTTATGTTAAAAACTTGTTAGGTTTTTACCACTTATATTATGTAATTAGTATGTGTCGATGACACGTTGTCATGTGTACATATATATATTATGTATTTTTTGGGAATGAAGTTTGTCAATACATGTTAATTATCATGTCAATTAATTTTTTATATAATATTTTTTTATTATTTAATTGTATATATATTACTATTAGTAATCAATATTAATACATAACAACAGCCATTACATTAGGTGTGCATCTAATTTTTGGCGTTACATTAGGTATTCAACTACTTTTTAAATTGGCGTTGCATTAGGTACTCATCTACTTTTTGGCATTGCATTAGGTGTTCATATAGTTTTAAAATTGGCGTTGCATCAGGTATTTACCTGATGCAACGCCAAAGCTCTGGCGTTACATTAGCTTACTATGTCGTTGCATTAGACCTAATGCAACGCAAGAGAATGCAACGGCCATTTGGCGTTACATTAGGCCTAATGTAACGGTTTTTGGGCCCTAATGCAACGAAAATTGGCGTTACATTAGCTCAGAAATGTAGTAGTGATTGTTGAACTACACGTTCTTGCTGATCATGCGATAATTCTACATTTTAAGGCATATCTCAGTAAATGCTTTCACATGAAAGACTTGGGACGTCTTCAGTATTTTTTGGGGATTGAAGTTTCTAAACATCCAGACAGCATTTTTCTTTCTCAATGAAAATATGACATTCTTTCAGAGACATGACTCATTGGTGCTCGTTTAGCACTTACGCCAATTGAACAGAATCACCGTTTGGCTTTAACTGAAGATGAGGATTTGCGTGATCCTGAGCCTTACCGACATCTTGGGGGCGTCTTATCTATCTGACTATCATGCGTCCGAAGTTGTCCTATAGTGTGCATATTCTTGCACAATTTATGACCAGGCCCAAGATTTCTCACTGAGATGCCGCATTGCGTGTGGTTCATTATTTAAAAGCTAATCCTGGACAAGGAATTCTCTCGTGAACATCTTACAATTTACGACTACGATCCTACTGTGACCCTGATTGGGCAAGTTGCCCTATCACACGATGTTCTCTTACTGCCTATTTTGTTTTTAATGGTGAGTCGCCGATCTCATGGAAGACAAAGAAGCAAGGTGTGATTTCTCGCTCTTCGATCGAGGCGGAATATCGATCTATGGCTAGTGCCGCTTGTGAGAATAAAGGGCTACTAAGTCTTCTCAAGTCATGTAGAATTAAACATCATACTCCTGTGCTTCTTCTATGTGATAGTCAATCTGCCTTGAATATGGCTCATAATCCTGTCCATCATGAACGCACGAAGCATATCAAAGTTGACTATCACCTTTTGTGTGATGTTGTTCAGACAGGTGTCCTCACAACTCAATATGTTCACACCTCCGCACAACTGGCTGATGTGCTCATCAAGGCTTTGGGCAGTTGACAATTCCTCTATCTACTGGGCAAGTTGGGCGTTTGTGACTTACACGCTCCAACTTGATGGGGTGTTGAGATATTGACGAATATATCGTCAATATATTTTCCTTTTTGTACATAATTATCTTTTCCTTATTCGATAAATGTAAACTAGGTATGATATATGATATGATTAACTTAATTTTAGGCATTAGCAGTGGGATTGATAGACTCCTTCTCCAAGTTGGAAACTCATGTATATATGGAGTTGTAGTCAATTGAATTAAGCAAGGGATGTAAATAATATTTTCTCCTTCACATAAACTAGTTTCTAAACTGTTAACACAGGTGTCCATTTCTGAAGCTTGGGCAATGTGGCTATCTTCCATCCTACATTGTGATACCCTAGATCCGCCTTTATCCCCATTACCAAGTAACTTCTTCATCTATTTTTCGGCCTTGGATGATGAAGGATATTTAGGGATGCAAGAGCTACCATGTTTACCGGACTTAGAAGGGACAACATGCTCTTTTGTAAGAGTCACGATCTTCCCCTTTCAGCAGCCAATAGACAAATGACCTAGCAGCCCACAACCATCACAATACTTAATATTGCCCTCGAATTCCACACTCTAAAGAAACCGGAATCTTTCGATTTTCCTATCCATATTTTAGAAGGTAATGGTTTTGAAACATATACCTCGACACAAAACCAAGCGAAACTAGGGTGGTGAAAGCAAAACTAGAGTGGGTGAAAGCAAAACTAAAGGTAATTTGTTCAATCGTACCCAAACTGCTAATACACGACTATAATTCCTTAAAGTAAAATCATTCGACCATCGAAAAGATCGATACAAACATTTGTTGACCATATGTGATTCATTGGATAAGGCAAGTGTAAGATCTTTCTCAAAGGTGAGAAAAACAAACACATACCTCGGATCCATCGGTCCGACTATGAACAAACTTTGTAATCACCATTCCTTTGTTATATGTTCTTGGATATTACGAAAGTGAGGACGGCCGGCAGAAAATTTCATCACAACATTGAACTGCACCTTCTTCTCTCCTAACCCAATCTATAAAGAAGGCATGGTACATCTTTTACAATGGCAGTGGACCTAAATAAACATGTACATATGTACATATTATTTATGTTAGTCGTTCACTCCTTCTTGAAAATCACCGAAGAATTCATGTACATGTACATCTGTATCACCACTCCTCTTTCTCTATTTATCGTAGACTCAACTACAGTCACATCTTCTATCTAGGACCGGCTCAAGGGGAGGGCAGGGTAGGAAACCGCACAGGGGCCGCATGATGACCCATATTTCATTTGACTTTTATAGGTGTATTAGTATGTTTAAGAATAATAAAAATGGTATAGTGCTACATAGAAGACATAATTTTTAGAATAATGTGCAAATATATAGTTTGATTTAGTTTCTAGAAGTGGTCAAATTTCATGCACGACTTCCCCCCATCTCTCACACACCATTGTGCTATCCCATCATTTGTTTCTCGTTCGTTCGGTCTGTCAATATTCGAAATCTATAAACCGCAATCACCAATTTTAGATTTCAAACCCAATTCAAATTTTGGTTTTCTTGCCAAGAGTTTAATACTAGATAACGAATTCACTTTGCCCCTTGATAATTGCTTGAATAAGATTGAAAACGTGAGTTTTTGGGAACAATACTTGTTTCCTTATTTTCGAAATATCTTCAAATATGGTAAGTAGATTTTGTGACTTTCATGAAAAGATTTATTATGTCTTACTTTGACTAGGACTTTGTAAATAAAGTAAATATCTTTTATTTATGTACATAGTTTTATATTAGGACTAACCTACTAACAATCTATTTCTTTGTGGGTGTGTTATATGTTTCCTTATAGGATTTGAGATCTCACAAAGAAAGATGTTGATTGCATGAAGACCTTCTCCATGGTGCATATAAATACAAGGCCATCAGCACAAGAGAAGACACGGATTTTGAGAGAGAAAAATACTTGTTCTTCACAGTTTTTCAACATCGTTGTTTTAGGTTGTGAGTGAAGGTTGTGACATACATCCACAACTCACATCTAGGTTTTCATTGAGTTCTTTGTTTTACTTCTGATTAGAATAGGACCTACTTGGGAAAGGGGTATTGTTCTTGTCGTAAAAGGTGATTAGAACTCTTTTAGCATTTTAGTCTTTTAGTTTTTCACTTATTCTTATTTTTTAAGCATCAAAGTTTTAATAGTGAAAAGTTTTTGGGCATAAGCCTAGTTTGCTGATCTCAAGATCAGTAAGCGTATATAACCCTTGAGTTATTGTTTTATTCAGCTGCATTATCTGTGGATGTGTGGACAGTTGTGAGACACTTCTGTACTCAGATCCGTATTCTGTTGTGTGTTTGAAGCTTCCTAGCTACACGAAACATTCAATTGGTGTCAAAGCCAACTCTCGATATATTATTGAGTGTTGATCCAGAAAGTGTAGTCATTATGGAATGCCAAAATCACCAAAATAGGCCTCCTGTCTTGGATGGCACCAACTATTTCTTTGGAAGTCTAAGATATGAAGTTACATCAAAAGTATTGATGAAAGGGCTTGGATGTGTATCCTTGTTGCATGGCAACCTCCTACTGTGGAGAAGAAGCCTGCATCTGGTGTTGGTGAGTCTATTTTCAAAAGAAAACCTGAAGAGCAATGGACTCTTGAAGAAATACAGTCTGCTAATTATAATTCAAAAGCAATGGGTGCTATTTCCAGCCATGTTTCTGGGAATATGTACAAGCTTATCACTAATGAAAGTGTTGCTAAAGCTGCTTGGGATATATTGCAAACTCAATGTGAGGGAGCACCAAGTGTGAAGGAAACTAGGCTTAGAATTTTAATGGATAGGTTTGATATACTTCGAATGAAAGAGACTGAGGACATTGTGTCATATGCTGCTAAAATTCATGAAATTTCAAATGAGTGTACAAGTCTAGGAGAATCTATCTCCAATGCAAGACATGTGAGCAAAATTTTAAGGACCTTACTTGAGAGGTTCAACATAAAAGTGACTATGATTGAGGAAACAATTGACACCAATACAGTAGGTCTAGATAAAATTGTAGGAATTTTGACTGTGTTTGAGCTAAATCTTGAAGCTCAGAAAAAGAACAAATCCCTTAGTCTTGCTCTCAAAAGTGCTGCTGCTCTTCCAAAAGAGCTTGTGAAACTATCATCTGAGATTGACAAATCAAATCTTGAAGAAGAGGATGTGGCTTTTATTTCAAAAAAATTCAGTTCCATATTGAAAAACAAAAGGATGAGTAAGTTTCCAAATAGACCTGCTCCCAGTGCTGCTGAAAAGCCAAAACCTAGCACTTAGAATGGATTCAAGAAACCAAGCTTTGACAATAAAAAATCCTCTGAGTCTGTTCAATGTAGGGCATGTCGTGGCTTTTGTCACTATGCCAATGAGTGTGAAAATACACTTAAAAAGAAGGGAATGAGCTTAACTCCTACCCTTAGTGACAGTGAGGATGAAGATGAGGTGGCTAACATGTCTATAACCAACTGCCATTCTGTGTTTAATACATTTTCTACAGATATAGATGAAGAAAGTTCTGAAGAAACTGTGGATGTGGTCACAGATGTAAACACATCTGACCTAATGCTGATTTGTTTCTCTGTAAAAGGAGATTCTAATGATGAGGATAGGGACATTCCCTATGAGGAACTCTTTGCAACTTACAAGGAGTTGTATACAGATTGGTTAAAGAGAATGGACAAGATTGAGGTAATTGCTAAGGTAAATAAATCTCTTTCTGATAAATTAGCTGCTTGTGAAGATGAAAAAGCCATACTTTCAAAAGAAAATGATGTTCAAAAAGATACCATTGCCAAACTTGAAGTGCTTGTGACCAAGAGAGAAGTTGAGCTTGAAAAATTCAAAAATGAATGTGAAAAAGCTGAAAATACTTTTACCAAGTTGAACAAAAGTAAAATGAAACTTGAAGAGGCTATTACTATGGGTCAACTTAATAAAACTGGTCTGTGGTTTGAAAAAGGTAATTTTATAAAGGAGGGATGTGAGGCTTCTACTTCAAAAAGTGTGAAAAAACCAAGTTTAAAAGAAAAATCCTTTTTGAGTGAGAATAGGCCAAGGAAGAGGCACTAAATATGTCATTATTGTTTTGCTCCTGGGCACATTAGACCCTTCTGTTACAAACTTAAGGCTGACAAAAAATCTGGTTACTTCAATCAGCCTCAGATGTGTAAGAAGATGTATACACATCTGAACACAAATCCTGGTAATCTGAGACCTCTGCACCACAAAAAGAAAGCTGTAAAGCAGTGGGTGGCCAAACCAAGTTCTACCTGCAATGTTGTTTACTCTTCCCTCAAGAGTACTTTCTCTGGCTCTTGATATTTTGATAGTGGGTGCTCTAGGCAAATGACTGGGAATCAAGCTGTTCTTCTTGACTATGAATTAATTAATGGGGGGAAAGTGAACTTTGGTGGAGGTGCTCAAGGAAAAATTGTTGGGAAAGGAACCCTAGATGTCAAGGGTCTCCCAAAATTGCACAATGTATACCATGTGGAAGGCTTAAAGCCAACCTGATGAGCATCAGTCAACTATGTGATGATGACCTTTATGTGAAGTTTGATAAACACTTGTGTGAAGTGTTTGACAAGGACAATAAATGTGTGTTTACTAGTCCTAGATCTGCTGACAATTGTTACCAATTTGGTGGCAATATTTCTTGCCTAAGCTCAAAAGCTAATGATGTCAATCTATGGCACCAAAAATTAGGGCATGCTAGCTGTAGAACTGTGGAAGAACTTCAAAGGTTTGAAGCTGTTAAAGACCTCCCTAAGCTGAACTTCAAGAACCCTGATGTCTGTGGTTCATGTCAAAAGGGAAAGCAAACAAAAGCATCACATAAAAAGGCCCAACAGTGCTCCACATCTAGGTGTTTGGAGCTGATTCACACTGATTTGATGGGACCTGTTGAAGTAGAAAGCTTTGGTAGGAAAAAGTACACCTTTGTGTGTGTTGATGATTACTCTAGGTATACTTGGGTGATGTTCTTAAGAGAAAAATCTGAAACAATTGGAGAATTTAAGAATTGGTATAAAAGGGTTAGAAATCTTTATGGTCTTAAGACTGTGAGGATTAGGTCTGACCATGGCACTGAATATGAGAACCAAATGTTTACTGCCTATCGCAGTTCTAAGGGAATCACACATGAATTTTCTGCACCAATCACTCCACAGCAAAATGGAATTGCTGAAAGAAAGAATAGAACTTTGCAAGAAATGGCTAGGGTTATGTTAAGTTCTAAAAACCTGTCCAAGAAATTTTGGGCAGAAGCTTTGAACACTTCCTGTCACATTGGCAATAGAGTGATCCTTAGGATTGGTAGCACTGTCACTCCATATCAAATCCTTCTTGGAAAGAAACCCACTGTGAAGTACTTTCATGTATTTGGGTGCATTTGTCACATTCTCAATGATAGAGATTATCTGTCCAAATTTGATTCAAAGAGTGATAAAGCAATTTTCATGGGATATTCCACTAATAGTAGAGCTTACAGAGTTTTTAATCTTAAAACAAAGACCATTATGGAATCTGCTAATGTTGTTTTTGATGACTCACTTGATCTTAACCTCAAGACTGCTGAGGATGATGTTTCAGGTTGCTTACTGTACTGGAAAGATTGAGAAACAGGTGCTGGAGAACCAACATAAACTACCAGTGCTGAAAAACCTGCGAAACCTGCTAAGGATGTAACCAAGGATGTGGACACATCTGCATCCACATCTGAACCCACATCTGCTCCCACATCCACTCAAAATCCTGTAACTGAGGACAGTTCCTCTTAATCTGATCAGGATGATGCTCCAGAAGAGAATGTGGATGGGTGTGTAGATAGATCAAGGGATATTCCCTCTAACATCCAGAAAAATCACCACACTTCACAAATTGTGGGAGATGTGCAAGGATAAGTGAGAACTAGACAGAAAGAAAAAGTGGACTACAGAAAGATGGCTGGTTTGTGGAGTTGCTCATCAGCATACTCCCAGGTAAGCTTTTGCTGTTTCGTTTCAAAGATTGAACCTAAGAATGTTGCTGAAGCATTGAAGGATGCTGACTGGATTCTTGATATGCAAGATGAGTTGATTCAATTTGAAAAAAATGATGTTTGGACTCTTGTCCCTAGACCCTCTCATGGAAATGTCATAGGAACCGAATGGATTTTCAAGAACAAAACTGATGAGCAAGGTGTGATCACTAGAAATAAAGCTAGGTTAGTTGCTCAAGGTTACAATCAAATTGAGGGAATTGATTTTGAGGAGACATTTGCTCCTGTTGCTAGGATTGAGCCCATTAGGTTTCTGTTAGCCATTGCTTGTTACCTCAAGCTTACTCTTCATCAAATGGATGTTAAGAGTGCCTTTATAAATGGGGTATTGAATGAGGAAGCCTGTGTTGAACAACCAAAAGGCTTTGTGGATTCCAAGTATCCAAATCATGTGTAAAAGCTGAAGAAAGCTCTGTATGGGCTGAATTAAGCCCCTAGAGCTTGGTATGGTAGGATAACTGGCCATTTACTTCACCTAGGAATCAAGAGAGGAGAAGTTGACAAAACCTTGTTTGTGAGGAAAAATAAAAAGGAGATTCTTGTGCCATAAATCTATGTTGATGATATTGTGTTTGGGTCAAATTCTGATCCTATGCTAGCTGAGTTTGTGGATAGTATGACTACCACATTTGAGATGAGTATGGTAGGAGAGTTGAATTATTTCTTGGGCTTACATATAAAACAATTCAAGGATGGCATGTTCATCTCTCAGTCTAAATATGCAAAGAATCTTGTGAAAAAGTTTGAACTTGAACACTCTTCATATCAAAGAACACCAACGGAATTTTCCCAAAAACTGAGTCATGATTCAGATGTTGAGAGTGTTGACCAAACCCTGTACAGAAGCATGATTGGAAGTTTGCTTTACCTCACTACAAGTAGACCTGACATAATATATAGTGTGTATCTCTGTGCAAGATACCAAGCCAACCCAAAGGTGTCTCATCTTAAAGCCTTGAAAAGAATCATTAGAAATGTGAGTGGGACTGTGAACCTAGGGCTGCACTACTCTAAAAAGACAAACACAAATTTGGTTGGATATACAGACTCTGACTGGGCTGGAAACAGTGATGATAGGAAGAGTACTACAGGTGGATGCATCTACCTAGAAAACAACCTTATGTCATGGTATATTAGGAAGAAAAATTGTGTGTCTTTATCCACCGCCGAGGCCGAATATGTAGCCTTGGAAGATTCTTTGCCACACAAGCTTTGCTTTGGATGAATCAAATGCTGAAAGACTATGGATTAAATAGCAAAATTTTGACTGCTTTTTGTGATAACAAAAGTGCCTTGGACATATTAAAAATCATGTCCAACATTCTAGAACAAAACACATTGATATTAGACATCATTTCATTAGGGATCTTGTAGAGCAAAAAACTGTGTGTCATGAATTTGTTGGGACTGAAAATCAATTGGCTGATATATTTACAAAGGCATTAGATTTGGAGAGATTTTCTTCCCTGAGGAAAGATCTTGGTTTGTGTGATATCTAAGGTTGTGAGCACAAATGTGTCTCACATCCTCTAACACATCTGTATATTAGATTAACTGAAAAAAAACTAAAAAAAAAACATGCATTAGCACGAATAATCTCAGTGTGGTCAATTGTGAGTTCTCATTTTTGACATTGTTCTGATCACTTAATTGTTAACACTTCCTATTCTTGTCATCTTTTGATCACTTGATATAATCTTCCTAGGTATCTCACAGTGGGTGCTATAAAAGAAAAAAATATAGTGAGAAACAGCTGCTTCACCCTTAGTATGAAGCCATACCATTGTGATCAAGTGATTCTCATAAGAAATCATGAAATAAAACTTGATAAGATCATTGGAAAAAAGGGCTATCTTTGGGATTCAAGTAAAGTGAAAACTACTCACAATGCAAATGTCCACAATAAAAAATGGGTGGATGCATCCTAGAAGCTGTGCAGATTGGATTATTGCTCATTGACTTTTTGTGATCTAAATGTGTCCCCAAATGTGACTCACATCCTATGCCACATCTATGAGCTGAGATTTTTTCCTTCACCTGTGTGTTTACATCATGCTAGGCATACTGCATTTTAGGTCATATAGGGTGCTTTGTAAATATGCTAGTTAATTTATTTTCATTCTTAATCTATTGTTTGATTTAATAGGTTTTTGATTTCCAATATCTCCCATGAAAGAAAAAGATGTGTATCAATCCTTATTTGAAAAGGAAGGAAAATTGTTGAATGGGATTCAGTTTTGAAAAGGATATGGCTGAAGAATTTTGTTTCCATAAAAAACTGACAAACTCTTGTTTTATTTTAATCCCTAATTTTTTGAAGGTTGTTGTGTGTGGTAATCTCAAGGAGTTCTAGCCGTTCAAGGACTTCTAAGGTATTTAGGATGTGTGAAACCTTTTTGGAAAAGGAATGCTAGATTAAATTGGAAAGGGGGAGCTGTGAGTATTTATTAGGGCTCATATCCATCCCATCCCCCATAAACCCTCAGCTAAACACTTCTTCTTCCCTCGTTATTGCTCACAATCACACACATTGCAGTTAATTTTCATTGTACTGTTCAACCTAACCTTGTTTGTGCAGATTAAATGTCATCTCATAATCAAATTCGTGAAGAAGATGTCCTTGACATCGAACCAATCTCTGTCGCTATAGCTGAAGCTCCCATTGTCGCCAATCATGCAATATCAATTTTTTTTGCAGAAATTCCTCCTCCCTCGTCCTCTTCTGGCTCATCCACGGAAGCTCCAACTGCGAAATCACCCACATTGGAACCCTCGAATGTTCCAATGCCTCCTAATAACCCTAATACACAAACTTCTCCGGTTTCACAACCATTAGTTGTACCCCCTATTTTATCCTCTGTTCCCATTAAGGAAGCCCCATCATCCAAAAAGAGGAAACTCACCCCCCTCGAAACCCTTGGGCCACTTTTTTAATCTAGCGCCCCCAAAGAATCTTCGTCGATCGCACAGGGTGCGAAATCTATCAGAGGCTGACAAAGCCAAAAACCTCAAGAAACCTGGAGGTAAACCATCTTCTGCCATTGTTTGTGATGAAGAAGAAGAAGAAGAGGAAGACCAACCTCTTATCAGAACCAGGGCTCAACCATCCAATGCTCTTCCTTCAGTTCTTGCCCCTGCCATAGATCCTACTGATGCTATTCCTCCTTCTGACCCTGTTGATCCTACTCCTGTTGCTCCTACTCATGTGCTCCCATCTGTTGTTGTTCCTGAGGCTGCCCCTACTGTTGCTGAGAAAACTGTGGTAAGTGATGAGGAACCCCTGGCTAAAATCCTCATGGAGTTGAGAGGAAAGAAGAAAATGGCTACTGACTTAGAGCCAATTGCTGAAGATGCTGATTCTGAAGGTAGTTATGAGAGTGATGATACTGCCTCTCATGAAAATTACAAACTGGGACATGAAGAGCTTGAACAAGAGAAAGAGGATCAAAACATTGATGCCTCCTCTGGTGATAAAACAGAGGCTGAATCTGTCAAAGTGCCCTCTCTTGTCAAGGATGTGACTGCAGATGTGCACACATCCAGGTGCACATCCACACACCTCGGATCCATCGGTCCGACTATGAACAAACTTTGTAATCACCATTCCTTTGTTATATGTTCTTGGATATTACGAAAGTGAGGACGGCCGACAGAAAATTTCATCACAACATTGAACTGCACCTTCTTCTCTCCTAACCCAATCTATAAAGAAGGCATGGTACATCTTTTACAATGGCAGTGGACCTAAATATACATGTACATATGTACATATTATTTATGTTAGTCGTTCACTCTTTCTTGAAAATCACCGAAGAATTCATGTACATGTACATCTGTATCACCACTCCTCTTTCTCTATTTATCGTAGACTCAACTACAGTCACATCTTCTATCTAGGACCGGCTCAAGGGGAGGGCAGGGTAGGAAACCGCACAGGGGCCGCATGATGACCCATATTTTATTTGACTTTTATAGGTGTATTAGTATGTTTAAGAATAATAAAAATGGTATAATGCTACATAGAAGACATAATTTTTAGAATAATGTGCAAATATATAGTTTGATTTAGTTTCTAGAAGTGGTCAAATTTCATGCACGACTTCCCCCCGTCTCTCACACACCATTGTGCTATCCCATCATTTGTTTCTCTTTCGTTCGGTCTGTCAATATTCGAAATCTACAAACCGCAATCACCAATTTTAGATTTCAAACCCAATTCAAATTTTTGTTTTCTTGCCAAGAGTTTAATCCTAGATAACGAATTCACTTTGCCCCTTGATAATTGCTTGAATAAGATTGAAAACGTGAGTTTTTGGGAACAATCTATGTACATAGTTTTATATTAGGACTAACCTACTAACAATCTATTTCTTTGTGAGTGTGTTATATGTTTCCTTATAGGATTTGAGATCTCACAAAGAAAGATGTTTATTGCATGAAGACCTTCTCCATGGTGCATATAAATACAAGGCCATCAGCACAAGAGAAGACACGGATTTTGAGAGAGAAAAATACTTGTTCTTCACAGTTTTTCAACATCGTTGTTTTAGGTTGTGAGTGAAGGTTGTGACATACATCCTCAACTCACATCTAGGTTTTCATTGAGTTTTTTGTTTTACTTCTGATTAGAATAGGACCTACTTGGGAAAGGGGTATTGTTCTTGTCGTAAAAGGTGATTAGAACTCTTTTAGCATTTTAGTCTTTTAGTTTTTCACTTATTCTTATTTTTGTAAGCATCAAAGTTTTAATAGTGAAAAGTTTTTGGGCGTAAGCCTAGTTTGCTGATCTCAAGATCAGTAAGCGTATATAACCCTTGAGTTATTGTTTTATTCAGCTGCATTATCTGTGGATGTGTGGACAGTTGTGAGACACATTTGTACTCAGATCCGTATTCTGTTGTGTGTTTGAAGCTTCCTAGCTACACAAAACATTCAATTGGTATCAAAGCCAACTCTCGATATATTATTGAGTGTTGATCCCGAAAGTGTAGTCATTATGGAATGCCAAAATCACCAAAATAGGCCTCCTGTCTTGGATGGTACCAACTATTCTCTTTGGAAGTCTATGATATGAAATTACATCAAAAGTATTGATGAAAGGGCTTGGATGTGTATCCTTGTTGCATGGCAACCTCCTACTGTGGAGAAGAAGCCTGCATCTGGTGTTGGTGAGTCTATTTTCAAAAGAAAACCTGAAGAGCAATGGACTCTTGAAGAAATACAGTCTGCTAATTATAATTCGAAAGCAATGGGTGCTATTTCCAGCCATGTTTCTGGGAATATGTACAAGCTTATCACTAATGAAAGTGTTGCTAATGCTGCTTGGGATATATTGCAAACTCAATGTGAGGGAGCACCAAGTGTGAAGGAAACTAGGCTTAGAATTTTAATGGATAGGTTTGAAATACTTCGAATGAAAGAGACTGAGGACATTGTGTCATATGCTGCAAAAATTCATGAAATTTCAAATGAGTGTACAAGTCTAGGAGAATCTATCTCCAATGCAAGACATGTGAGCAAAATTTTAAGGACCTTACTTGAGAGGTTCAACATAAAAGTGGCTATGATTGAGGAAACAATTGACACCAATACAGTAGGTCTAGATAAAATTGTAGGAATTTTGACTGTGTTTGAGCTAAATCTTGAAGCTCAGAAAAAGAACAAATCCCTTAGTCTTGCTCTCAAAAGTGCTGCTGCTCTTCCAAAAGAGCTTGTGAAACTATCATCTGAGATTGACAAATCAAATCTTGAAGAAGAGGATGTGGCTTTTATTTCAAAAAAATTCAGTTCCATATTGAAAAACAAAAGGATGAGTAAGTTTCCAAATAGACCTGCTCCCAAAGGCCGCTTCTTTGAAAATCCAAAACCTAGCACTGAGAATGGATTCAAGAAACCAAGCTTTGACAATAAAAAATCCTCTGAGTCTGTTCAATGTAGGGCATGTCGTGGCTTTTGTCACTATGCCAATGAGTGTGAAAATACACTTAAAAAGAAGGGAATGAGCTTAACTCCTACTACTGTTACAGTGAGGATGAAGATGAGGTGGCTAACATGTCTATAACCAACTGCCATTCTGTGTTTAATGCTTTTTCTACAGATATAGATGAAGAAAGTTCTGAAGAAACTGTGGATGTGGTCACAGATGTAAACACATCTGACCTAATGCCGATTTGTTTCTCTGTAAAAGGAGATTCTAATGATGAGGATAGGGACATTCCCTATGAGGAACTCTTTGCAACTTACAAGGAGTTGTATACAGATTGGTTAAAGAGAATGGACAAGATTGAGGTAATTGCTAAGGTAAATAAATCTCTTTCTGATAAATTAGCTGCTTGTGAAGATGAAAAAGCCATACTTTCAAAAGAAAATGATGTTCAAAAAGATACCATTGCCAAACTTGAAGTCCTTGTGACCAAGAGAGAAGTTGAGCTTGAAAAATTCAAAAATGAATGTGAAAAAGCTGAAAATACTTTTACCAAGTTGAACAAAAGTAAAATGAAACTTGAAGAGGCTATTACTATGGGTCAACTTAATAAAACTGGTCTGTGCTTTGAAAAAGGTAATTTTATAAAGGAGGGATGTGAGGCTTCTACTTCAAAAAGTGTGAAAAAACCAAGTTTCAAAGAAAAATCCTTTTTGAGTGAGAATAGGCCAAGGAAGAGGCACTAAATATGTCATTATTGTTTTGCTCCTGGGCACATTAGACCCTTCTGTTACAAACTTAAGGCTGACAAAAAAACTGGTTACTTCAATCAGCCTCAGATGTGTAAGAAGATGTATACACATCCGAACACAAATCCTGGTAATCTGAGACCTCTACACCACAAAAAGAAAGTTGTAAAGCAGTGGGTGGCCAAACCAAGTGCTACCTGCAATGTTGTTTACTCTTCCCTCAAGAGTACTGTCTCTGGCTCTTGATATTTTGATAGTGGGTGCTCTAGGCACATGACTGAGAATCAAGCTGTTCTTCTTGACTATGAATTAATTAATGGGGGGAAAGTGAACTTTGGTGGAGGTGCTCAAGGCAAAATTATTAGGAAAGGAACCCTAGATTTCAAGGGTCTCCCAAAATTGCACAATGTGTACCATGTGGAAGGCTTAAAAGCCACCCTGATAAGCATCAGTCAACTATGTGATGATGACCTTTATGTGAAGTTTGATAAACACTTGTGTGAAGTGTTTGACAAGGACAATAAATGTGTGTTTACTAGTCCTAGATCTGCTGACAATTGTTACCAATTTGGTGACAATATTTCTTGCCTAAGCTCAAAAGCTAATTATGTCAATCTATGGCACCAAAAATTAGGGCATGCTAGCTGTAGAACTGTGGAAGAACTTCAAAGGTTTGAAGCTGTTAAAGACCTCCCTAAGCTGAACTTCAAGAACCCTGATGTCTGTGGTTCATGTCAAAAGGGAAAGCAAACAAAAGCATCACATAAAAAGGCCCAACAGTGCTCCACATCTAGGTGTTTGGAGCTGATTCACACTGATATGATGGGACCTGTTGAAGTAGAAAGCTTTGGTAGGAAAAAGTACACCTTTGTGTGTGTTGATGATTACTCTAGGTACACTTGGGTGATGTTCTTAAGAGAAAAATCTGAAACAATTGGAGAATTTAAGAATTGGTACAAAAGGGTTAGAAATCTTTATGGTCTTAAGACTATGAGGATTAGGTCTGACCATGGCACTGAATATGAGAACCAAATGTTTACTGCCTATCGCAGTTCTAAGGGAATCACACATGAATTTTCTGCACCAATCACTCCACAGCAAAATGGAATTGCTGAAAGAAAGAATAGAACTTTGCAAGAAATGGCTAGGGTTATGTTAAGTTCTAAAAACCTGTCCAAGAAATTTTGGGCAGAAGCTTTGAACACTTCCTGTCACATTGGCAATAGAGTGATCCTTAGGATTGGTAGCACTGTCACTCCATATCAAATCCTTCTTGGAAAGAAACCCACTGTGAAGTACTTTCATGTATTTGGGTGCATTTGTCACATTCTCAATGATAGAGAATATATGTCCAAATTTGATTCAAAGAGTGATAAAGCAATTTTCATGGGATATTCCACTAATAGTAGAGCTTACAGAGTTTTTAATCTTAAAACAAAGACCATTATGGAATCTGCTAATGTTGTTTTTGATGACTCACTTGATCTTAACCTCAAGATCGCTGAGGATGATGTTTCGTGTTGCTTATCAGATCCGGAAAGATTGAGAAACAAAATGGAGAACCAACATAAACTACCAGTGCTGAAAAACCTGTGAAACCTGCTAAGGATGTAACCAAGGATATGGACACATCTGCATCCACATCTGAACCCACATCTGCTCCCACATCCACTCAAAATCCTGTAATCGAGGACATTTCCTCTTAATCTGATCAGGATGATGCTCCAGAAGAGAATGTGGATGGGTGTGTAGATAGATCAAGGGATATTCCCTCTAAAATCTAGAAAAATCACCCCACTTCACAAATTGTGGGAGATGTGCAAGGATAAGTGAGAACTAGACAGAAAGAAAAAGTGGACTACAGAAAGATGGCTGGTTTGTAGAGTTGCTCATCAGCATACTCCCAGGTAATCTTTTGTTGTTTCGTTTCAAAGATTGAACCTAAGAATGTTGCTGAAGCATTGAAGGATGATGACTGGATTCTTGATATTCAAGATGAGTTGATTCAATTTGAAAAAAAAAATGATGTTTGGACTCTTGTCCCTAGACTTTCTCATGGAAATGTCATAGGAACCGAATGGATTTTCAAGAACAAAACTGATGAGCAAGGTGTGATCACTAGAAATAAAGCTAGGTTAGTTGCTCAAGGTTACAATCAAATTGAGGGAATTGATTTTGAGGAGGCATTTGCTCCTGTTGCTAGGATTGAGTCCATTAGGCTTCTGTTAGCCATTGCTTGTTACCTCAAGCTCACTCTTCGTCAAATGGATGTTAAGAGTGCCTTTATAAATGGGGTATTGAATGAGGAAGCCTGTGTTGAACAACCAAAAGGCTTTGTGGATTCCAAGTATTCAAATCATGTGTATAAGCTGAAGAAAGCTCTGTATGGGCTAAATTAAGCCCCTAGAGCATGGTATGGTAGGATAACTGGCCATTTACTTCACCTAGGATTCAAGAGAGGAGAAGTTGACAAAACCTTGTTTGTGAGGAAAAATAAAAAGGAGATTCTTGTGGCATAAATCTATGTTGATGATATTGTGTTTGGGTCAAATTCTGATCCTATGCTAGCTGAGTTTGTGGATAGTATGACTACCACATTTGAGATGAGTATGGTAGGAGAGTTGAATTATTTCTTGGGCTTACATATAAAACAATTCAAGGATGGCATGTTCATCTCTCAGTCTAAATATGCAAAGAATCTTGTGAAAAAGTTTGAACTTGAACACTCTTCACATCAAAGAACACCAACGGAATTTTCCCAAAAACTGAGTCATGATTCAGATGTTGAGAGTGTTGACCAAACCCTATACAGAAGCATGATTGGAAGTTTGCTTTACCTCTTTACAAGTAGACCTGACATAATATATAGTGTGTATCTCTGTGCAAGATACCAAGCCAACCCAAAGGTGTCTTATCTTAAAGCCTTGAAAAGAATCATTAGAAATGTGAGTGGGACTGTGAACCTAGGGCTGCACTACTCTAAAAAGACAAACACAAATTTGGTTGGATATACAGATTCTGACTGGGCTGGAAACAGTGATGATAGGAAGAGTACTACAGGTGGATGCATCTACCTAGAAAACAACCTTATGTCATGGTATATTAGGAAGCAAAATTGTGTGTCTTTATCCACTGCTGAGGCTGAATATGTAGCCTTGGAAGTTGCTGCACACAACTGCTTTGGATGAATCAAATCCTGAAAGACTATGGATTAAATAGCAAAATTTTGACTGCTTTTTGTGATAACAAAAGTGCCTTGGACATATTAAAAATCTTGTCCAACATTCTAGAACAAAACACATTGATATTAGACATCATTTCATTAGGGATCTTGTAGAGCAAAAAACTGTGTGTCATGAATTTGTTGGGACTGAAAATCAATTGGCTGATATATTTACAAAGGCATTAGATTTGGAGAGATTTTCTTCCCTGAGGAAATATCTTGGTTTGTGTGATATCTAAGGTTGTGAGCACAAATGTGTTTCACATCCTCTAACACATCTGTATATTAGATTAACTGAAAAAAAATAATAAAAAAAACATGCATTAGCACGAATAATCTCAGTGTGGTCAATTGTGAGTTCTCATTTTTGACATTGTTCTGATCACTTAATTGTTAACACTTCCTATTCTTGTCATCTTTTGATCACTTGGTATAATCTTCCTAGGTATCTCACAGTGGGTGCTATAAAAGAAAAAAAAATATAGTGAGAAACAGCTGCTTCACCCTTAGTATGAAGCCATACCATTGTGATCAAGTGATTCTCATAAGAAATCATGAAATAAAACTTGATAAGATCATTGGAAAAAAGGGCTATCTTTGGGATTCAAGTAAAGTGAAAGCTACTCACAATGCAAATGTCCACAGTAAAAAATGGGTGGATGCATCCTAGAGGCTGTGCATATTAGATTATTGCTCATTGACTTTTTGTGATCTAAATGTGTCCCCAAATGTGACTCACATCCTATGCCACATCTATGAGCTGAGATTTTTTCCTTCACCTGTGTGTTTACATCATGCTAGGCATACTGTATTTTAGGTCATATAGGGTGCTTTGTAAATATGCTAGTTAATTTATTTTCATTCTTAATCTATTGTTTCATTTAATAGGTTTTTGATTTCCAATATCTCCCATGAAAGAAAAAGATGTGTATCAATCCTTATTTGAAAAGGAAGGAAAATTGTTGAATGGGATTCAGTTTTGAAAAGGATATGGCTGAAGAATTTTGTTTCCATAAAAAACTGACAAAATCTTGTTTTATTTTAATCCCTAATTTTTCGAAGGTTGTTGTGTGTGGTAATCTCAAGGAGTTCTAGCCGTTCAAGGACTTCTAAGGTATTTAGGATGTGTGAAATCTTTTTGGAAAAGGAATGCTAGATTAAATTGGAAAGGGGGAGCTGTGAGTATTTATTAGGGCTCATATCCATCCCATCCCCCATAAACCCTCAGCTAAACCCTTCTTCTTCCCTCGTTATTGCTCACAATCACACACATTGCAATTAATTTTCATTGTATTGTTCAACCTAACCTTGTTTGTGCAGATTAAATGTCATCTCATAATCAAATTCGTGAAGAAGATGTCCTTGACATCGAACCAATCTCTGTCGCTATAGCTGAAGCTACCATTGTCGCCAATCATGCAATATCAAAATTTTTTGCAGAAATTCCTCCTCCCTCGTCCTCTTCTGGCTCATCCATGGAAGCTCCAACTGCGAAATCACCCACATTGGAACCCCCGAATGTTCCAATGTCTCCTAATAACCCTAATACACCAACTTCTTCGGTTTCACAACCATTAGTTGTACCCCCTGTTTTATCCTCTGTTCCCATTAAGGAAGCCCCATCATCCAAAAAGAGGAAGCTCACCCCCTCGAAACCCTTGGGCTACTTTTTTAATCTAGCGCCCCCAAGAATCTTCGTCGATCGCACAGGGTGCGAAAGCAGTCAGAGGCTGACAAAGCCAAAAACCTCAAGAAACCTGGAGGTAAACCATCTTCTGCCATTGTTTGTGATGAAGAAGAAGAAGAAGAGGAAGACCAACCTCTTATCAGAACCAGGGCTCAACCATCCAATGCTCTTCCTTCAGTTCTTGCCCCTGCCATAGATCCTACTGATGCTATTCCTCCTTCTGACCCTGTTGATCCTACTCCTGTTGCTCCTACTCCTGTGCTCCCATCTTTTGTTGTTCCTGAGGCTGCCCCTACTGTTGCTGAGCCTACTGTGGTAAGTGATGAGGAACCCCTGGCTAAAATCCTCATGGAGTTGAGAGGAAAGAAGAAAATGGCTACTGACTTAGAGCCAATTGCTGAAGATGCTGATTCTGAAGGTAGTTATGAGAGTGATGATACTGCCTCTGATGAAAATTACAAACTAGGACATGAAGAGCTTGATCAAGAGAAAGAGGATCAAAACATTGATGCCTCCTCTGGTGATGAAACAGAGGCTGAATCTGTCAAAGTGCCCTCTCCTGTCAAGGATGTGCACACATCCAGGTGCACATCCACCAGAAAGAAAGCTGAAAAGGGTAACTCTAAATCCCTCTCCATATCTCCTGCTTTCAAACCCTTGTCTACTAAATTTCTATCAAAGGAAGTCTCTGATAGATTTGGCCTGATTGTGAATAAGGCCTTCATAGTTGAAATGAAAAGGGATAGAGATACTTTCTCTAAACTGGGTATGGATAAGTTTTTGAATAGAGAGGATTATTTTTGACTGTGGATCACCCTCTCCCCTTCTATCCCAAAATGGTTTATGAATTCTATGCTTATTTGACCAAAGGGCTAGATAGACCTTCTTCCTCCTATTCTGTTTATGTGAGAGGAAAATTTGTTCCTTTTTCTCCCTCTGTTATAAATGACTTTCTTGGGCTTGAGGGATGCTATGATGAACTCCGTAGGATTTCTGAGGATGAGCTTGTGTCCATTATCACCCATAGTAAAGTCACTTCTTGGCCCATTAAGCCAAAAGATTTGGGTAGTGGTTCTCTCTCCTCCCTTTATTGTTTTCTCCATACAATCCTTGCTGCCAACCTGTACACATCAAATAATAAGACCTCTGTTACTAGGGTGCTAGCTGACTTGCTTTATAGGTTGGGTGCTAAAAAGAATATTAATCACAAGTACAGATTTGAGCTTAGATAGCGCTTTTTTTTAGTTAGCTTAGATAGCGCTTATAAGCTCTATCTAAGCTAGCGCTATGCAAGTTAGCATAGCGCTTTTATAAGCGCTATCTAAGCTCCCAAACATAGATAGCGCTTTTAAAAAGCGCTATCTAAGCACTTTTTTTATTTTGAAAAAATCAACTTACATAGCGTTTTTATGCGCTACATAAGCTCTCGAACTTAGATAGCACTTTTAAAAAGCGCTATATAAGCACTTTTTTTATTTTTTAGAAATCAACTTGCATAGCGCTTTTAAAAAGCGCTATGCAAGTAAGCGCTACGCAAGTTAAATAATAATTCTTATAAACATCCACAAGAGTTATAAACTAAAAGCCAAAACCAAATTATATGAATTATAACCAAGAAATAAAGTATAGCTTGAATTACAAACTTATTGGACTAGGAACCTGACATTTGAATTAAACTTCTAGTTCCTGATTTGAAGCTTCTGGATCTCTAGTCAATCTCCCTCTCTGCAGCAGTTTGCCTTTCACGACTGGCCATAGTGGAGCCCATAAAATGAGGCACCGAGTTAGAAATGCCTTTTCTGGTTGGTTTTCCGTACTTGTGAGGGGTTTCAATCAACTCTCTGGTCTGGGGGTTAAGTGAAGCTTCTCTTCAGTTAGACCTTCAATTTCCACCAACTTGCTTTTGTGGAATTTGAGACTTCCACATCAGTTAGACCTTCAATTTCCACGGATCCCTTCGGATCTATTTGACTATTGAAGAAGGATAGACAATTTTAAATACTCTAGGGGTTTACAACCAAAAAATTACATATTTCTCCTCCTGTATATTAACAAATCTGAGCATAGTAGATAGAATGCATCATCATAACATTCGGTGTTTGCAATAATCAAGTCTCTTCATTTGCATCTCTACCTTCAACGAAATCAGTACAAAGGATATACATAAGCTGGTAGCTAATATAGCAAGCCAAAAGAACATCTAGCAACAACATATTGTACATATCTTCTGAAAAAGTATCAATACAATTACCAACTAATCAACCTTCAAAACCCATTCTTTATAAAAAGAATAACTAGTGTCACTCATGTTAAAGCTACGAATTCAGGATACTATAGTTTTCCAAATCAAAAGTCTTGTCCTAATATCCACTATTAAATTTTATTTCTATTATGTATTGAGGTGTAACATTGGGACTTGTACTATAAAGCAATACATGTTAGAAACTGCTACTCAGTATTGAACTTGAAAAATCCTTATAAGAGAACGACTCTTTCAAGGTTGAAGCAAAAGAGGAGTGTCAACTAGAGGACCAAACTCAGTTCGATAGCTTAACCGATACCTTAACACCTACAACTCTACCGAAAAACAATTCAAGCACAATGCATCAATCTGCAAGGGATAATCAACTAAACAACCGATCAGAAATCAATCTTAAAAGAATCGAGACAGATACACTACACCCACACTCATTTAATTAGATGACCAAAAACTGCACAAACTAAAAATTACAACTGAATGCAAGCAATACAAAAAAGAAGGTGCAAAAGACACCGGAAACAGTTACATATAGCAAGTTAGTGTATACATGTTCAGAGCTATCAAGATGAAACAATGCCATAAATATGGAATTTAGAAAATCGCCACAAGCTCATGATTGAGCAAGCAATATAAAATATTTTTTCATACTGAAAATGCTAAAGGAAACAACAATCAATACTTGCCCTAATGAATATTTGTAGGGCAAACACCTAAGATTGTATCATTTTTAGGGACTCGTAGCATATTCAAATTCTTTAGTGCATTTTAAGGCAGTAATGAAAAGCAAGTCTACAACTTTAATGGTTAGCTCTGATACCAATTGAAAGGCCCTTTGTTGATATGCAGATGATCAGACAGCTATGGTTTGGCTTAGCTGTCAGATGTTTGTTGAATTGTGTAGCGGAATAAGAGAAGCTTGAAATAATGATAGGACAAAGAACACAAAGAAATAATGCAAGTGTGTGAATGTGATTGCAGAAATGTAATAACACAGAGAATTTAAAGTGGTTCAGAGTTCACTCCTCCTACATCCACCCCCACTGTCAATCTTGACAAGTGAGATCAATTTTATTATAATCTTTAATCAACAAAAATTACAAATGATTGATTTAGGCATGTTCCTTGAACTTCCTCTTCCTAATTAGTACAGTCAACTAGGGATACACTTAAAGTACAGTCTTAAGTGTTTTTACAACTTGAAGTAAAGTCTCAAGATTTTACAAAACAACTAGTACACTCAAAGTGCAGTCTTGAGTGTTTACAAACTAATTCTACACCTAAAGTACAGTCTTAGGATTTTGGAATTTGTGAATTAACACACTAGGGTTTTTTGTTGTTGAAGCAGAGGTTTAGGGGTGAGGTTTTTGGTTTGGAACAGGGTTTAAAGGGTAGGGATTGATGAGTGTGTGTGTGGATTACAGGAGGTGTGTGTGGGTGTAAGGGAAAGGTTTTGGACTGTGAAAAAGAGTATTTTTCAAGAGTAGTTTGTGTAGAGGATGAACTCCTCTATTTATACCCTTCAATGTAGCCGTTGGAATATGACTTGCAGCTACATTAATGAGCCTTGACTGGTCTTTGCCCCACTTGTCCACTTGCAGGTATTCATGAGCTGGCTTGAGCTGTGGCTTGAGCTGAGAGCTTCCAGAAGGTCTTCAGTGGTCTTCATTGGTCTTCAATTGTGATCTTTGACAGCTGTGAAGATCCAGGTTCCACCTTGGTTGAGATTGTGGTAGCAGAGATTGAGACAAAGTGATGGCTATCATAGAAATGAAGTCATAGCTGTCAGATCATACTAAGGCTTAGCTATCAGAGATGTTCTCTAATAAGGACTGAGATGCACTTGATGATCTTGATAGTTAAGAGAGGGAATATGATTCATGTTATTGATTGAATGTAACCAATGTATAAGATAGAATCATAACTGTCATACTCATAGCTGTCAGATAAACTGAAAGATGAATATAACAGATTTCCTCTTTTGATATAAACCCTGTTCTATATATATATTCCTTTATCAAAACCAACTAACTAAGACTTTGATCAAAGTTAGGTCCTAACAGAAACAACTAAATTAACCACACAACAAAAACATATGCACATGAAATAAATGAGATAAAATTGAATAAATAAGTAAATAAATAATAGACCTTAGTCTTCCCAGCATTGGTTTGGGTGGCGGTGCCTTCAGCGGTCATCTCCGGCTCCTGCTTCAGGTCAACCCTCAAATCAACAACAATGCTCTTGCTCTCCAAATCCCAGATCTTAATACTAGACTACGTAGCAAAGACAATGCCGCACTGTTGGGACCGAAGCACAAAGCATGGATAATGGAACCAAAGATCCAGAGAGTAAAGCTTCTTTCCCTCGGCCAAATCCCACAAAGAAAATCACTACATCCTTGCCTCCACTGGCACACAAAGAACCACCTAGGGACATAGCGACAGTGTTCACATACCCATTGTGACCAGCCAAAGTTTGGGGATTAATTACAGCTTATTATTATAATATTGTTTACATTTCTAATTAAGGACTATCAATGTGTTAAATTATCTTGAAACCTACAGCCAAGTAAGCTTACACCAAAATCCATTTAAAATAATTTTATTAATTTTGACCCCTTTACACTCTATGGTATTTTCTTGACCCTCATTTGATCTAATTGAACTATTAATGTATACTTAACTATCACTACATTAATATTGACCCCTTACAAAACTTTTCTGGTTTTGCCACTGACCTCCACTATAACATTTGGATCCAATCCTACTTTATCGCCAAGAATTAGTCCTTCTGAGAAAGAAGCCATCATACTACAAAACATAAAGGAAAAAAAAGGAATATATGAGTTTATGAGGATTCCAACAAAAAGGGTAGAGTAATATAGAAAGGAATTTATTATAGATATAGATTGATATATATCATCTATATTCTTATAGAAACACAGATTGAGCTATCATCCTTGTGGGATTGTTGTGACATGTTGGGGAGAATGGCAAGTTACCAAAAGTATGGGGGTGTGATAAGATAATAATAAGAAGAGAGAGAGTTGGGATGATAGCCAAAAGCCTATGAGAAATAGCCGAACAGAATTAATAACCAAAGTTCTGAAGAAAAAAGCTTCAGCTTTTCTTATGAAAATTCAATCAACAAAAACTGCATTAATCCAAGCTAAAAGATGTTTAAATACTCCGTCTAAACCCTAAAACAAAGTGACAAACGAAGGACCAAAATATCCCCATTAAAAGTTAAAAACACCAGATCAAATACGCATAAGGAAACATCAATACCTAAATAAGGAAACACCAAACAACGCGAGGCGCCCGCCCCGTGAAGTGTGAGGCGTCCGCCTCCAATCCAGTAACTCATTGCTTGGTCGAACATGCGTGAGGCGGCAGTATGGGCCTCTGTGAGGCGTCCGCATCGCGCTCCGTAGCAAGGCCTCCTTGTTCTGCAAATGGGGCACCCGCCTGATCATGTTTGATGCGCCCGCCTGGCCTTGTGCTGCTGCTGCTGTTGCTCGCTGCCAGGCCTTTGCCCCTACCTCCATGAGCTGTGCCAACCATGCCTCCCTTGTTTGTTGGAGTATCATGTAGAACTATATCATCCTCCCCGTCTTGAGAAAAACTCGTCCACGAGTTGCCATCATCGTCATTGTCTCCATGGTAAGCTGATAAATCCGCGACATTGAACGTGGCAGAGACGTTGTACTCACCGGGCAAGTCAATCTTGTACGCATTGTCATTGATTCGCTCCACTACACGAAATGGACCATCAGCCCTTGGTTCTAACTTGCCAAAGCGACCATCTGGGAATCTCTCCTTTCTCAAGTGCACCCACACCAAATCTCCAACCTGAAACACAACCCGTTTACGATGCTTGTCCACCCGCTGCTTGTACATGTTGTTTTGACGTATAATGCACTTGCGAACCTGCTCATGAAGCTCTTTAATCTGAGTTGCACGCACCTCAGCATCCGAACTGTACTGACTGGTAACCGGAAGAGGAATGAGGTCCAATGGACTGACAGGGTTACGACCATACACAACTTGGAAAGGGCTTTTGCCCGTAGTGCTGTTCCGAGAATTATTGTAAGCAAACTCGGCTTGTGCAAGTGTCAAGTCCCACTGGCGGGGATGGTCACCAACTAAACTGCGTAATAAATTACTCAAACTACGATTAGTCACCTCAGTCTGTCCATCCGTCTGCGGGTGATACAAGCTACTGAACTGTAAGCGCGAGCCCATCTTCCTCCACAATGTGCGCCAAAAATGGCTAACGAACTTGACATCCCTGTCAGAAGTAAGTGATTTCGGAATGCCATGCAACTTCACAATCTCCTTGAAATACAAGTCTGCCACTTGTGTTGCATCAAATGTCTTACTGCAGGGAACAAAATGGGACATTTTTGAAAATCGATCCACCACCACCATAATGGAATCCTTCTGTCGTTGTGTACGGGGCAATCCCAACACAAAATCCAAGCTAATGTCCTCCCACGGAGCAGTAGGAACCGGCAAAGGAGTATAAAGGCCTGCATTGGACTTGCGAGTCTTGGCTACATGACACACACGACATCTTTCCACAAACCGAGCAACATCATGCCCCAACTTTGGCCAAAAAAACTGCTCGCCTACAAGAGCCAATGTCTTATCTTTGCCAAAGTGTCCTGCAAGTCCCCCTTCATGACTCTCGGATATGATAAGGTCCCTCAACGAACAATAAGGGACACAAAGCTTGTTCCCCTTAAACAAGTAGCCATCATGGATCAAAAATTGTAGAAAATTACCCCGAGTACACTTATCCCAAACCTCCCCAAAATATGGATCATCACGGTACAAATCACGAAAAGTGTCAAATTCGCATACCTCAACCTGCAATGTAGATAATAAGGCATGTCGACGGCTCAAAGCATCAGCCACACGGTTCTGAACTCCCTCCTTATGTGTAATGACAAACGTAAAAATCTGAATGAACTCCACCCACTTGGCATGTCGCAGATTAAGCTTATGCTGCCCTTGGATGTATTTGAGTGCCTCATGATCAGAATACAACACAAACTCCCGTGACAATAGATAATGTTGCCAATGCTCCAAGGTGCGAACAATGTCATAGAATTCCTTATCATAGGTATAGTACTTCTTCTTAGCATTGTTCAGTTTCTCACTAAAGAAGGCGACAGGCTTCTTATTCTGACTCAACACTCCGCCAACGCCAATATTGGAGGCATCACAATGAACCTCAAAAACTTCATCAAAATTAGGCAAAATAAGAACAGGGGCTTGTGTCACCGCCGTTTTCAAGAGCTGAAAAGCATCATCTGCTGCCTTATTCCACACAAACACACTCCCCTTGATGCAGTCAATCAGAGGGGCAATAATACTGCTAAAATCACGAATGAAACGACGATAAAAGGAAGCCAAACCATGAAACCGCCTAACATCATGAACATTCGTCGGTGTAGGCCAGCTAGTGATAGCTTCCACCTTCGAATCATCCATACGAATGCCCTCCTTGGTAACAACATACCCCAAGAAGGTCACTTGCTCCGTCAAAAAGTGACACTTCTTACGATTAGCATAAAGTTTCTGCCCACGCAGAACATCAAAAACCTGTCTCAAGTGTACCAAGTGTTGTTCCACAGATTTACTATAAACCAAGATATCATCAAAATAAACAACAACAAACGTACCAATGAAAGGTCTGAAAATCTGGTTCATTAGTCACATGAACGTGCTAGGAGCATTAGAGAGTCCAAACGGCATCACCATCCACTCATACAAACTATCCCGAGTCTTGAAAGCCGTCTTCCACTCATCCCCCGGTCTGACACGAATCTGGTGGTACCCGCTCCGCAAATCAATCTTGGAAAACACCACCGCACCATGTAACTGGTCAAGCAAATCATCGATCCGAGGAATGGGAAACCTGTACTTGATGGTTATTTTATTGATCGCCCGACTATCCATACACATACGCAATGTTCCTTCAGCCTTAGGTACCATCAAAGCAGGAACCGCACAAGGGCTCATACTTTCCCGAATGACACCCTTGTCAAGTAACTCCTGTACTTGTCGCTCTAACTCCTCATGTTCCTTGGGTCTCACTCAATACGCAGCCTTGTTCGGAATAGAGGCACCCGAAACAAGAACAATACAATGTTGAATATCTCGCATGGGAGGGAGTCTCGGAGGAATCTCATCAGGAGTAACATCACCGTAATCATCCTATAATGACCGTACCTCTGCGGGAGTGGACATACCCGACTCGTTCTCCTCTAGCATGACAAGAACATAGAACCCTCGCTCCCCTGCTGATCCTGAATCAAACTCTGAGCGGCTAAGGAGTTGGTGAACAACAGCATTCGTAGGTTTCTCACTAGTAGTCTGCTCCTGTCTCGGGTCCGTAGGACAAAGAGTAATAGAGACATCATTCATGCGGAAGGTGTACGTATTCTTGAACCCATCATGCTTAACCCGCCTGTCAAACAACCACGGCCTTCCCAACAAAATATGACATGCATCCATTGGTACCACATCACACCACACCTCATCTCTATAGCGCTTGCCAATAGAAAACTGCACGAGGCACCGCTTATCCACCTTGAGTTCATTGCCCTTGATCAACCAAGACAACTTATATGGCTGCGGGTGTACAACCGTAGGCAAACTCAGCTTGTCCACCATTGTAGTAGAAACAACATTCTCGCAACTACCACCATCAATAATAACCTTGCACACCTTACCCTTGGCAGTGCACTTTGTATTGAAGATATTATGGCGAAGCCACTGATCATCATCTACAGCTGTTGTGTTCAACACACGTCTAACCACCAAGGCCGGACCCTTGTCTGCATAAACCACCTCGGTCTCGATGTCGGACACCTCATCTTCTTCATCATAGACCGGCAACTCTTCCTCTAGTAAGGCAACAACGTTCCTGTTGGGACACTCGGCTTGAAGGTGACCAATACCCTGACATTTGAAGCACCTCGCAGGCTGCCTTCCCCTAGTATTTGTTGCAGTGGTACCCGAATTGGCTGCAACTGGTGTCTTAGGAGAAGTAGGGGAACCCCTTTTGGTGTGCTAGAACTACCAACGCCTCTAGTGTTGGTAACATCTCTGCTCGGCCAACGATTCATCGATTTCTTTCACTTCAACTGTTTCTCAACTGTCAAGGCAAGTCGACACACATCCGCATAGGTCCAATACTGCTGCAATTGAACCACCTCTGACACGTCAACACGTAGTCCCCCAAGGAAGCGAGCAACGGTCTGTTCATCCTCTTCGGAAATATCACACCGCATCTGTAAGTGATCAAACTCGTTGATGAATTCCTCAACGGTCATGTCCCCCTGTTTCAAATTATGGTAATCAAGAAAAGCATCCTGTCTATAGTGGTCCGGAAGGAATTTCCTTCGTAGCAACTTTTTCATCTTATCCCAAGAGTGAATTTTTGACTTCCCCTCTCTCGCCCGTTGCTTCTTAACATGTTCCCACCATATAGAAGCATGCTTTTTCAATTTGATTGCCATAACCTTAACCTTATGACTATCGTCCATGGGTTTCAAATCAAACACACGTTCAACAGTATTTAGCCAATCAATTAACTCACATCAGGGTGTGCCTTACCTTCAAACTTCGGGATGTCGATCTTCATGCCGATATCCTTCGAAGGATCAGCCCCAAGCCTGTGTCCACGATCATGACCACGAGCGAAGGGATTGCGCCCGTCTGCAAAGCCTCCCTCCTCAGATGAGCTGTCTGAATCAGAGCCCACATCAGTGGGAGCCCGCATATCAGCAATATGCTGTTGGAGCCGCTGAACTTGGTTTCGCAATTCGTCATTCTCAATATAGCGTAGGTCTCTCTCACGATGGATTTCATCTGCCTGGGGGTTTGCACGACGGTCTCTACCCTGTCCACGACGGCCATCTCGAGCACCACGTCCGCGTTCAGCCATTGATAACCAGGATACTGATACCAAATGATAGCCAAAAGCCTATGAGAAATAGCCGAACGGAATTAATAACCAAAGTTTTGAAGAAAAAAGCTTCAGCTTTTCTTATGAAAATTCAATCAACAAAAACTGCATTAATCGAAGCTAAAAGATGTTTAAATACTCCGTCTACACCCTAAAACAAAGTGACAAACGAAAGACCTAAATATCCCCATTAAAAGTTCAAAACACCAGATCAAATACGCATAAGGAAACAGCAATACGTAAATAAGGAAACACCAAACAACGCGAGGCGCCCGCCCCGTGAAGTGTGAGGCGTCCGCCTCCATTCCAGTAACTCATTGCTTGGTCGAACATGCGTGAGGCGGCCGCATGGGCCTCTGTGAGGCGTCCGCATCGCGCTCCGTAGCAAGGCCTCCTTGTTCTGCAAATGGGGCGCCCGCCTGATCATGTTTGATGCGCCCGCCTGGCCTTGTGCTGCTGCTGCTGTTGCTCGCTGCCAGGCCTTTGCCCCTACCTCCATGAGCTGTGCCAACCATGCCTCCCTTTTTTGTTGGAGTATCATGTAGAACTATATCATGGGACTTTCAGAGCATATATCAACCAATATGAGAGGAGAGTTGGTGAACAGAGACTACCTGTGGAATCATCACAGGTGGTGCTTGGCCATAGAATAACTGTTGTCCAATACCCGGGGCACCTGGAGGATACATTGGCATACGTGGAGCAATTGAAGGTGTCATTGCAACTGGCCTCATCTGAGAAAACTGGGCCTGCATGAATAACAATGTAATTTCTCACACTTCAGAAACGAAGAATACATCACACATCATAATAAAACAGACCTTCCACCAACCCTAAGTACTTTGGCAAGAGGCGGAGTTGAAGGGCATTCAGGGGTAGCCTTGGGGATGGGAATAATATTATACAAGGCACAGGACAAAATTTGTACAGAGCCTACTACCTCTGTGCATCAAAGACAGTATACTGCGAGGTTTCAGCAAAAGACATGATTCACAGTCATTGCGTAAAGATAACCATTTCACGGGTAATGCACTTCAGTGATCAACAAAACCAGACACCAGGATTCAGAGATAAGAATTACAGTAGTTTTTCATTGAAATGACAATTAAAGCTACAGTTTACATTGTAGAGGCTTTGCCCTGAGAAACATTAAAGGCACAAGGCTAGGCATCAAACCAGTTAGAATATTGAGCTCCCAATGTCATAAGTCTGTTACATCAAAAGATAAACAATAAAACTGATTTCGACTACCACAAACTAGGATCAGGAAAGATGAGATTTTGCAGATTCTAAATTTAACCCAATTCTCCACCATGTCAAAAAATGGCAGTAACACAAAGTTTATCTCCATTGTACTTGCACTCAATCACATCAAAAGATAAAACACAAAAAAGCTTATTTTAGAAACTTCTACTCCCCCCCTCCCCTAATTTCTCATGAAAATTATGGCCTTAAACCCAAGGACTCCAACCTTGAAATTCAAAATGGACATCACATTAATGTACCCTTTGAAAATTAAAACCAGGAAATGACAATGATAATAGTCGAATTGACATCACAAGAACACTATAGTTCTCACTCTCAATAACAAGTGCGAGATAGGTCGGACCCAACTGACATAAACCCTAAATTGATAATCTTAAATCAATTTATGAGCTACAAGAAGATAGCTTGCTATTTTTAGTCAGAAATTGAAATCGAAATCGATATTGAAATTGAAATTGAAACCCTAAATTGATAATCTTAAATCATGGACTCATGGGTAAGAGAGTTGAGGGGTGAGATTTCTTTACCGGTAATAAAGGGCAGGGGTCCCAAATCGCAGCAAGTTGCTTAGCTCGTTTCACACGACCTTAGAGAGCGCGCACAAGGAGATTGTAAATCGCGAGAGCTAGGTTTTTTTTATGGAAAGGACTAGGGTTTTGGCGGAAGGGGCTAGGGGCTAGGGGGAGAGATGATATCGTGAAGTTTCGGCGTCTCCAACCTTCAACGGTTGCCGTCTAAACTTCGAACTGCCACCGCTGAATTGCAATGGAGAGAGAGAGAGAGTGAGAGAGAGAGAGTGAGTTTACACAGAGAAAGAAAGGGAAAAAGAGGTCTCAATTATATTTACGCCAGGAGGAGGGACTTATGAATTATGAAGCGTTTAGTATGAAAGCGCTTCCATTAAGCGCTATCTAACCTTCCATTAAGATAGCGCTTCCCTATTTATGCGCTATCTTAGTTAAAAAAAAATTTTTTTTTATTTTTTTTTCTTTAGTTATTAAATTTAAAAATTTGGATGCGCTATGTAAGTTGATACCTTAGATAGCGTTTTTTAAAAGCGTTATCTAAGGTGCGTTTCCTAAGATCAAATATGTACTAGTGAATTTTGGCGAATTCATTTTTAGGAAAATTTGTGGTTATGGAGATCCCCTTCAATGAAATGGTCTTTGCCCTATCCATCTCTCATTTCTCAAATTTTGGTTGCTCAAGGAGTTAGGCCTGAAAAAGGTGAGGATAGAATTGAGAAGTTTGAACTGTTCAAAGAATCCAAGACCCTATTGGTTGATAAACAAAGGTTTGCTGATCTACCTTTAAGAGTTGTGCCTTAGATAACCTTGCCAGATGTGGGCACATCTAGTCCCACATCTGTGACTCCATTTGAGGCTAAATTAAAGGATCTAGATGAAGAAATAGCTGCTGCTGAAGCCCTGTCCCTTGCACTGACTGATCAACTGCAAGCCTCCAAATCACATGCCAACAACCTCAAATCTCTAAAGGATAGACTTCTAAGGTGGCATGCAACTCTTTCTGCTCAAAAAGGGGGAGAAGGGACTAGTACTGGTGCTGCTGAAGCTGCTGCTGCTGCAGTTGCTGCTGCTGGTACTTGGAGAAACTGGGAACTTTAATTAAGGGGGAGAAGACTTGAAGAATATTTTTGCTTTGGTGGTTCTTAAAACATTTTAATTTCTGTTTTAGTTTTAAACATTGGTCTGTAATAACTTAGAACAGGTTGCTGCTGAATGGTTTTGCTTTCGCTTTTAAATTAAATGAACTGCTGGTTTTTTGCTCTAATCTGTTGTATGCAGTTTTTATTTGTGGATGTCTAAACACATCTGCACACACATCCATTCAGGGGGAGTCTGTGCTGAAAATGTTGATCTAAAATGATCAAATCATAAATCTTTGGTTTTGACCAGAAAGTCTAAAATAGGGGGAGATTGAAAACGTGAGTTTTTGGGAACAATCATTGTTTCCTTATTTTCGAAATATCTTCAAATATGGTAAGTAGATTTTGTGACTTTTATGAAAAGATTTATTATGTCCTACTTTGACTAGGACTTTGTAAATAAAGTAAATATCTTTTATTTATGTACATAGTTTTATTTAGGACTAACCTACTAACAATCTATTTCTTTGTGAATGTGTTATATGTTTCCTTATAGGATTTGAGATCTCACAAAGAAAGATGTTGATTGCGTGAAGACCTTCTCCATGGTGCATATAAATACAAGGCCATCAGCACAAGAGAAGACACAGATTTTGAGAGAGAAAAATACTTGTTCTTCACAATTTTTCAACATCGTTGTTTTAGGTTGTGAGTGAAGGTTGTGACATACATCCGCAACTCACATCTAGGTTTTCATTGAGTTCTTTGTTATACTTTTGACTAGAATAGGACCAACTTGGGAAAGGGGTATTGTTCTTGTCGTAGAAGGTGATTAGAACTCTTTTAGTATTTTAGTCTTTTAGTTTTTCACTTATTCTTATTTTTGTAAGCATCAAAGTTTTAATATTGAAATTTTTTTGGGCGTAAGCCTAGTTTGCTGATCTCAAGATCAGTAAGCGTATATAACCCTTGAGTTATTGTTTTATTCCGCTGCATTATCTGTGAATGTGTGGACAGTTGTGAGACACATTTGTACTCACATCCGTATTTCTGTTGTGTGTTTGAAGCTTCCTAGCTACACGAAACTTTCAAAGATTCATAATACAAGTTCTTTTTATCTCCCAGCATTAATTCATTATGTATGATTGTCCTTGTTTGGAATAATGAGTAATTTTTATTTTTATTGATCTTTAAAATTGGATTGTTTTTAATTTTTTTGAAATGTGAAATTTTGATTGAAATTCTATTAGTTATGTGATTGATATATGAAAAATCAATTTTCTTCTATAACAAATCTGATATAAAAATTAAGATTTTTAGTTGTCTAGTTCAGAAGAATAGGAGGAAGTAGTCGACTGACCGTGAGTCGTTTATTGAGATAATAGGATTCAAGAGAGGAGAAGTTGACAAAACCTTGCTTGTGATGAAAAATAAAAAGGAGATTCTTGTGGCATAAATCTATGTTGATGATATTGTGTTTGGGTCAAATTCTGATCCTATTCTAGCTGAGTTTGTGGATAGTATGACTACCACATTTGAGATGAGTATGGTAGGAGAGTTGAATTATTTCTTGGGCTTACATATAAAACAATTCAAGGATGGCATGTTCATCTCTCAGTCTAAATATGCAAAGAATCTTGTGAAAAAGTTTGAACTTGAACACTCTTCACATCAAAGAACACCAACGGAATTTTCCCAAAAACTGAGTCATGATTCAGATGTTGAGAGTGTTGACCAAACCCTGTACAGAAGCATGATTGGAAGTTTGCTTTACCTCACTACAAGTAGACCTGACATAATATATAGTGTGTATCTCTGTGCAAGATACCAAGCCAACCCAAAGGTGTCTCATCTTAAAGCCTTGAAAAGAATCATTAGAAATGTGAGTGGGACTGTGAACCTAGGGCTGCACTACTCTAAAAAGACAAACACAAATTTGGTTGGATATACAGACTCTGACTGGGCTGGAAACAGTGATGATAGGAAGAGTACTACAGGTGGATGCATCTACCTAGAAAACAACCTTATGTCATGGTATATTAGGAAGAAAAATTGTGTGTCTTTATCCACTGCTGAGGCTGAATATGTAGCCTTGGAAGTTGCTGCACACAACTGCTTTGGATGAATCAAACGCTGAAAGACTATGGATTAAATAGCAAAATTTTGACTGCTTTTTGTGATAACAAAAGTGCCTTGGACATATTAAAAATCATGTCCAACATTCTAAAACAAAACACATTGATATTAGACATCATTTCATTAGGGATCTTGTAGAGCAAAAAACTGTGTGTCATGAATTTGTTGGGACTGAAAATCAATTGGCTGATATATTTACAAAGGCATTAGATTTGGAGAGATTTTCTTCCCTGAGGAAAGATCTTGGTTTGTGTGATATCTAAGGTTGTGAGCACAAATGTGTCTCACATCCTCTAACACATCTGTATATTAGATTAGCGAAAAAAAAAAAAAACATGCATTAGCACGAATAATCTCAGTGTGGTCAATTGTGAGTTCTCATTTTTGACATTGTTCTGATCACTTAATTGTTAACACTTCCTATTCTTGTCATCTTTTGATCACTTGATATAATCTTCCTAGGTATCTCATAGTGGGTGCTATAAAAGAAAAAAAATATAGTGAGAAACAGCTGCTTCACCCTTAGTATGAAGCCATACCATTGTGATCAAGTGATTCTCATAAGAAATCATGAAATAAAACTTGATAAGATCATTGGAAAAAAGGGCTATCTTTGGGATTCAAGTAAAGTGAAAACTACTCACAATGCAAATGTCCACAATAAAAAATGGGTGGATGCATCCTAGAAGCTGTGCAGATTGGATTATTGCTCATTGACTTTTTGTGATCTAAATGTGTCCCCAAATGTGACTCACATCCTATGCCACATCTATGAGCTGAGATTTTTTCCTTCACCTGTGTGTTTACATCATGCTAGGCATACTGCATTTTAGGTCATATAGGGTGCTTTGTAAATATGCTAGTTAATTTATTTTCATTCTTAATCTATTGTTTGATTTAATAGGTTTTTGATTTCCAATATCTCCCATGAAAGAAAAAGATGTGTATCAATCCTTATTTGAAAAGGAAGGAAAATTGTTGAATGGGATTCAGTTTTGAAAAGGATATGGCTGAAGAATTTTGTTTCCATAAAAAACTGACAAAATCTTGTTTTATTTTAATCCCTAATTTTTTGAAGGTTGTTGTGTGTGGTAATCTCAAGGAGTACTAGCCGTTCAAGGACTTCTAAGGTATTTAGGATGTGTGAAACCTTTTTGGAAAAGGAATGATAGATTAAATTGGAAAGGGGGAGCTGTGAGTATTTATTAGGGCTCATATCCATCCCATCCCCCATAAACTCTCAGCTAAACACTTCTTCTTCCCTCGTTATTGCTCACAATCACACACATTGCAATTAATTTTCATTGTACTGTTCAACCTAACCTTGTTTGTGCAGATTAAATGTCATCTCATAATCAAATTCGTGAAGAAGATGTCCTTGACATCGAACCAATCTCTGTCGCTATAGCTAAAGGTCCCATTGTCGCCAATCATGCAATATCAAATTTTTTTGCAGAAATTCCTCCTCCCTCGTCCTCTTCTGGCTCATCCATGGAAGCTCCAACTGCGAAATCACCCACATTGGAACCCTCGAATGTTCCAATGCCTCCTAATAACCCTAATACACCAACTTCTCCGGTTTCACAACCATTAGTTGTACCCCCTGTTTTATCCTCTGTTCCCATTAAGGAAGCCCCATCATCCAAAAAGAGGAAACTCACCCCCCTCGAAACCCTTGGGCCACTTTTTTAATCTAGCACCCCCAAAGAATCTTCGTCGATCGCACAGGGTGCGAAAGCTGTCAGAGGCTGACAAAGCCAAAAACCTCAAGAAACCTGGAGGTAAACCATCTTCTGCCATTGTTTGTGATGAAGAAGAAGAAGAAGAGGAAGACCAACCTCTTATCAGAACCAGGGCTCAACCATCCAATGCTCTTCCTTCAGTTCTTGCCCCTGCCATAGATCCTACTGATGCTATTCCTCCTTCTGACCCTGTTGATCCTACTCCTGTTGCTCCTACTCATGTGCTCCTATCTGTTGTTGTTCCTGAGGCTGCCCCTACTGTTGCTGAGCCTACTATGGTAAGTGATGAGGAACCCCTGGCTAAAATCCTCATGGAGTTGAGAGGAAAGAAGAAAATGGCTACTGACTTAGAGCCAATTGCTGAAGATGCTGATTCTGAAGGTAGTTATGAGAGTGATGATACTGCCTCTAATGAAAATTACAAACTGGGACATGAAGAGCTTGAACAAGAGAAAGAGGATCAAAACATTGATGCCTCCTCTGGTGATGAAACAGAGGCTGAATCTGTCAAAGTGCCCTCTCTTGTCAAGGATGTGACTGCAGATGTGCACACATCCAGGTGCACATCCACATACCTCGGATCCATCGGTCCGACTATGAACAAACTTTGTAATCACCATTCCTTTATTATATGTTCTTGGATATTACGAAAGTGAGGACGGCCGGCAGAAAATTTCATCACAACATTGAACTGCACCTTCTTCTCTCCTAACCCAATCTATAAAGAAGGCATGGTACATCTTTTACAATGGCAGTGGACCTAAATATACATGTACATATGTACATATTATTTATGTTAGTCGTTCACTCTTTCTTGAAAATCACCGAAGAATTCATGTACATGTACATCTGTATCACCACTCCTCTTTCTCTATTTATCGTAGACTCAACTACAGTCACATCTTCTATCTAGGACCGGCTCAAGGGGAGGGCAGGGTAGGAAACCGCACAGGGGCCGCATGATGACCCATATTTTATTTGACTTTTATAGGTGTATTAGTATGTTTAAGAATAATAAAAATGGTATAATGCTACATAGAAGACATAATTTTTAGAATAATGTGCAAATATATAGTTTGATTTAGTTTCTAGAAGTGGTCAAATTTCATGCACGACTTCCCCCCGTCTCTCACACACCATTGTGCTATCCCATCATTTGTTTCTCTTTCGTTCGGTCTGTCAATATTCGAAATCTACAAACCGCAATCACCAATTTTAGATTTCAAACCCAATTCAAATTTTGGTTTTCTTGCCAAGAGTTTAATCCTAGATAACAAATTCACTTTGTCCCTTGATAATTGCTTGAATAAGATTGAAAACGTGAGTTTTTGGGAACAATCTATGTACATAGTTTTATATTAGGACTAACCTACTAACAATCTATTTCTTTGTGAGTGTGTTATATGTTTCCTTATAGGATTTGAGATCTCACAAAGAAAGATGTTGATTGCATGAAGACCTTCTCCATGGTGTATATAAATACAAGGCCATCAGCACAAGAGAAGACACGGATTTTGAGAGAGAAAAATACTTGTTCTTCACAGTTTTTCAACATCGTTGTTTTAGGTTGTGAGTGAAGGTTGTGACATACATCCTCAACTCACATCTAGGTTTTCATTGAGTTCTTTGTTTTACTTCTGATTAGAATAGGACCTACTTGGGAAAGGGGTATTGTTCTTGTCGTAAAAGGTGATTAGAACTCTTTTAGCATTTTAGTCTTTTAGTTTTTCACTTATTCTTATTTTTGTAAGCATCAAAGTTTTAATAGTGAATAGTTTTTGGGCGTAAGCCTAGTTTGCTGATCTCAAGATCAGTAAGCGTATATAACCCTTGAGTTATTGTTTTATTCAGCTGCATTATATGTGGATGTGTGGACAGTTGTGAGACACATCTGTACTCAGATCCGTATTCTGTTGTGTGTTTGAAGCTTCCTAGCTACACGAAACATTCAATTGGTATCAAAGCCAACTCTCGATATATTATTGAGTGTTGATCCCGAAAGTGTAGTCATTATGGAATGCCAAAATCACCAAAATAGGCCTCCTGTCTTGGATGGTACCAACTATTCTCTTTGGAAGTCTAAGATATGAAATTACATCAAAAGTATTGATGAAAGGGCTTGGATGTGTATCCTTGTTGCATGGCAACCTCCTACTGTGGAGAAGAAGCCTGCATCTGGTGTTGGTGAGTCTATTTTCAAAAGAAAACCTGAAGAGCAATGGACTCTTGAAGAAATACAGTCTGCTAATTATAATTCGAAAGCAATGGGTCCTATTTCCAGCCATGTTTCTGGGAATATGTACAAGCTTATCACTAATGAAAGTGTTGCTAAAGCTGCTTGGGATATATTGCAAACTCAATGTGAGGGAGCACCAAGTGTGAAGGAAACTGGGCTTAGAATTTTAATGGATAGGTTTGAAATACTTCGAATGAAAGAGACTGAGGACATTGTGTCATATGCTGCTAAAATTCATGAAATTTCAAATGAGTGTACAAGTCTAGGAGAATCTATCTCCAATGCAAGACATGTGAGCAAAATTTTAAGGACCTTACTTGAGAGGTTCAACATAAAAGTGGCTATGATTGAGGAAACAATTGACACCAATACAATAGGTCTAGATAAAATTGTAGGAATTTTGACTGTGTTTGAGCTAAATCTTGAAGCTCAGAAAAAGAACAAATCCCTTAGTCTTGCTCTCAAAAGTGCTGCTGCTCTTCCAAAAGAGCTTGTGAAACTATCATCTGAGATTGACAAATCAAATCTTGAAGAAGAGGATGTGGCTTTTATTTCAAAAAAATTCAGTTCCATATTGAAAAACAAAAGGATGAGTAAGTTTCCAAATAGACCTGCTCCCAGTGCTGCTGAAAAGCCAAAACCTAGCACTGAAAATGGATTCAAGAAACCAAGCTTTGACAATAAAAAATCCTCTGAGTCTGTTCAATGTAGGGCATGTCGTGGCTTTTGTCACTATGCCAATGAGTGTGAAAATACACTTAAAAAGAAGGGAATGAGCTTAACTCCTACTACTGTTACAGTGAGGATGAAGATGAGGTGGCTAACATGTCTATAACCAACTGCCATTCTGTGTTTAATGCTTTTTCTACAGATATAGATGAAGAAAGTTCTGAAGAAACTGTGGATGTGGTCACAGATGTAAACACATCTGACCTAATGCCGATTTGTTTCTCTGTAAAAGGAGATTCTAATGATGAGGATAGGGACATTCCCGATGAGGAACTCTTTGCAACTTACAAGGAGTTGTATACAAATTGGTTAAAGAGAATGGACAAGATTGAGGTAATTGCTAAGGTAAATAAATCTCTTTCTGATAAATTAGCTGCTTGTGAAGATGAAAAATCCATACTTTCAAAAGAAAATGATGTTCAAAAAGATACCATTGCCAAACTTGAAGTCCTTGTGACCAAGAGAGAAGTTGAGCTTGAAAAATTCAAAAATGAATGTGAAAAAGCTGAAAATACTTTTACCAAGTTGAACAAAAGTAAAATGAAACTTGAAGAGGCTATTACTATGGGTCAACTTAATAAAACTGGTCTGTGCTTTGAAAAAGGTAATTTTATAAAGGAGGGATGTGAGGCTTCTACTTCAAAAAGTGTGAAAAAACCAAGTTTCAAAGAAAAATCCTTTTTGAGTGAGAATAGGCCAAGGAAGAGGCACTAAATATGTCATTATTGTTTTGCTCCTGGGCACATTAGACCCTTCTGTTACAAACTTAAGGCTGACAAAAAATTTGGTTACTTCAATCAGCCTCAGATGTGTAAGAAGATGTATACACATCCGAACACAAATCCTGGTAATCTGAGACCTCTACACCACAAAAAGAAAGTTGTAAAGCAGTGGGTGGCCAAACCAAGTGCTACCTGCAATGTTGTTTACTCTTCCCTCAAGAGTACTGTCTCTGGCTCTTGATATTTTGATAGTGGGTGCTCTAGGCACATGACTGGGAATCAAGCTGTTCTTCTTGACTATGAATTAATTAATGGGGGGAAAGTGAACTTTGGTGGAGGTGCTCGAGGCAAAATTGTTGGGAAAGGAACCCTAGATGTCAAGGGTCTCCCAAAATTGCACAATGTGTACCATGTGGAAGGCTTAAAAGCCACCCTGATAAGCATCAGTCAACTATGTGATGATTACCTTTATGTGAAGTTTGATAAACACTTGTGTGAAGTGTTTGACAAGGACAATAAATGTGTGTTTACTAGTCCTAGATCTGCTGACAATTGTTACCAATTTGGTGACAATATTTCTTGCCTAAGCTCAAAAGCTAATTATGTCAATCTATGGCACCAAAAATTAGGGCATGCTAGCTGTAGAACTGTGGAAGAACTTCAAAGGTTTGAAGCTGTTAAAGACCTCCCTAAGCTGAACTTCAAGAACCCTGATGTCTGTGGTTTATGTCAAAAGGGAAAGCAAACAAAAGCATCACATAAAAAGGCCCAACAGTGCTCCACATCTAGGTGTTTGGAGCTGATTCACACTGATTTGATGGGACCTGTTGAAGTAGAAAGCTTTGGTAGGAAAAAGTACACCTTTGTGTGTGTTGATGATTACTCTAGGTACACTTGGGTGATGTTCTTAAGAGAAAAATCTGAAACAATTGGAGAATTTAAGAATTGGTACAAAAGGGTTAGAAATCTTTATGGTCTTAATTAAGACTGTGAGGATTAGGTCTGACCATGGCACTGAATATGAGAACCAAATGTTTACTGCCTATCGCAGTTCTAAGGGAATCACACATGAATTTTCTGCACCAATCACTCCACAGCAAAATGGAATTGCTGAAAGAAAGAATAGAACTTTGCAAGAAATGGCTAGGGTTATGTTAAGTTCTAAAAACCTGTCCAAGAAATTTTGTGCAGAAGCTTTGAACACTTCCTGTCACATTGGCAATAGAGTGATCCTTAGGATTGGTAGCACTGTCACTCCATATCAAATCCTTCTTGGAAAGAAACCCACTGTGAAGTACTTTCATGTATTTGGGTGCATTTGTCACATTATCAATGATAGAGAATATATGTCCAAATTTGATTCAAAGAGTGATAAAGCAATTTTCATGGGATATTCCACTAATAGTAGAGCTTACAGAGTTTTTAATCTTAAAACAAAGACCATTATGGAATCTGCTAATGTTGTTTTTGATGACTCACTTGATCTTAACCTCAAGACTGCTGAGGATGATGTTTCAGGTTGCTTACTGTACTGGAAAGATTGAGAAACAGGTGCTGGAGAACCAACATAAACTACCAGTGCTGAAAAACCTGTGAAACCTGCTAAGGATGTAACCAAGGATGTGGACACATCTGCATCCACATCTGAACCCACATCTGCTCCCACATCCACTCAAAATCCTGTAATCGAGGACATTTCCTCTTAATCTGATCAGGATGATGCTCCAGAAAAGAATGTGGATGGGTGTGTAGATAGATCAAGGGATATTCCCTCTAAAATCTAGAAAAATCACCCCACTTCACAAATTGTGGGAGATGTGCAAGGATAAGTGAGAACTAGACAGAAAGAAAAAGTGGACTACAGAAAGATGGCTGGTTTGTAGAGTTACTCATCAGCATACTCCCAGGTAATCTTTTGCTGTTTCGTTTCAAAGATTGAACCTAAGAATGTTGCTGAAGCATTGAAGGATGATGACTGGATTCTTGATATGCAAGATGAGTTGATTCAATTTGAAAAAAAATGATGTTTGGACTCTTGTCCCTAGACCTTCTCATGGAAATGTCATAGGAACCGAATGGATTTTCAAGAACAAAACTGATGAGCAAGGTGTGATCACTAGAAATAAAGCTAGGTTAGTTGCTCAAGGTTACAATCAAATTGAGGGAATTGATTTTGAGGAGACATTTGCTCCTGTTGCTAGGATTGAGTCCATTAGGATTCTGTTAGCCATTGCTTGTTACCTCAAGCTTACTCTTCATCAAATGGATGTTAAGAGTGCCTTTATAAATGGGGTATTGAATGAGGAAGCCTGTGTTGAACAACCAAAAGGCTTTGTGGATTCCAAGTATCCAAATCATGTGTATAAGCTGAAGAAAGCTTTGTATGGGCTAAATTAAGCCCCTAGAGCTTGGTATGGTAGGATAACTGGCCATTTACTTCACCTAGGATTCAAGAGAGGAGAAGTTGACAAAACCTTGTTTGTGAGGAAAAATAAAAAGGAGATTCTTGTGGCATAAATCTATGTTGATGATATTGTGTTTGGGTCAAATTCTGATCCTATGCTAGCTGAGTTTGTGGATAGTATGACTACCACATTTGAGATGAGTATGGTAGGAGAGTTGAATTATTTCTTGGGCTTACATATAAAACAATTCAAGGATGGCATGTTCATCTCTCAGTCTAAATATGCAAAGAATCTTGTGAAAAAGTTTGAACTTGAACACTCTTCACATCAAAGAACACCAACGGAATTTTCCAAAAAACTGAGTCATGATTCAGATGTTGAGAGTGTTGACCAAACCCTGTACAGAAGCATGATTGGAAGTTTGCTTTACCTCACTACAAGTAGACCTGACATAATATATAGTGTGTATCTCTGTGCAAGATACCAAGCTAACCCAAAGGTGTCTCATCTTAAAGCCTTGAAAAGAATCATTAGAAATGTGAGTGGGACTGTGAACCTAGGGCTGCACTACTCTAAAAAGACAAACACAAATTTGGTTGGATATACAGACTCTGACTGGGCTGGAAACAGTGATGATAGGAAGAGTACTACAGGTGGATGCATCTACCTAGAAAACAACCTTATGTCATGGTATATTAGGAAGCAAAATTGTGTGTCTTTATCCACTGCTGAGGCTGAATATGTAGCCTTGGAAGTTGCTGCACACAACTGCTTTGGATGAATCAAATGCTGAAAGACTATGGATTAAATAGCAAAATTTTGACTGCTTTTTGTGATAACAAAAGTACCTTGGACATATTAAAAATCTTGTCCAACATTCTAGAACAAAACACATTGATATTAGACATCATTTCATTAGGGATCTTGTAGAGCAAAAAACTGTGTGTCATGAATTTGTTGGGACTGAAAATCAATTGGCTGATATATTTACAAAGGCATTAGATTTGGAGAGATTTTCTTCCTTGAGGAAAGATCTTGGTTTGTGTGATATCTAAGGTTGTGAGCACAAATGTGTTTCACATCCTCTAACACATCTGTATATTAGATTAACTGAAAAAAAATAATAAAAAAAACATGCATTAGCACGAATAATCTCAGTGTGGTCAATTGTGAGTTCTCATTTTTGACATTGTTCTGATCACTTAATTGTTAACACTTCCTATTCTTGTCATCTTTTGATCACTTGATATAATCTTCCTAGGTATCTCACAGTGGGTGCTATAAAAGAAAAAAAAATATAGTGAGAAACAGCTGCTTCACCCTTAGTATGAAGCCATACCATTGTGATCAAGTGATTCTCATAAGAAATCATGAAATAAAACTTGATAAGATCATTGGAAAAAAGGGCTATCTTTGGGATTCAAGTAAAGTGAAAGCTACTCACAATGCAAATGTCCACAATAAAAAATGGGTGGATGCATCCTAGAGGCTGTGCAGATTGGATTATTGCTCATTGACTTTTTGTGATCTAAATGTGTCCCCAAATGTGACTCACATCCTATGCCACATCTATGAGCTGAGATTTTTTCCTTCACCTGTGTGTTTACATCATGCTAGGCATACTGCATTTTAGGTCATATAGGGTGCTTTGTAAATATGCTAGTTATTTTATTTTCATTCTTAATCTATTGTTTGATTTAATAGGTTTTTGATTTCCAATATCTCCCATGAAAGAAAAAGATGTGTATCAATCCTTATTTGAAAAGGAAGGAAAATTGTTGAATGGGATTCAGTTTTGAAAAGGATATGGCTGAAGAATTTTGTTTCCATAAAAAACTGACAAAATCTTGTTTTATTTTAATCCCTAATTTTTCGAAGGTTGTTGTGTGTGGTAATCTCAAGGAGTTCTAGCCGTTCAAGGACTTCTAAGGTATTTAGGATGTGTGAAATCTTTTTGGAAATGGAATGCTAGATTAAATTAGAAAGGGGGAGCTGTGAGTATTTATTAGGGCTCATATCCATCCCATCCCCCATAAACCCTCAGCTAAACCCTTCTTCTTCCCTCGTTATTGCTCACAATCACACACATTGCAATTAATTTTCATTGTACTGTTCAACCTAACCTTGTTTGTGCAGATTAAATGTCATCTCATAATCAAATTCGTGAAGAAGATGTCCTTGACATCAAACCAATCTCTGTCGCTATAGCTGAAGCTCCCATTGTCGCCAATCATGCAATATCAAAATTTTTTGCAGAAATTCCTCCTCCCTCGTCCTCTTCTGGCTCATCCATGGAAGCTCCAACTGCGAAATCACCCACATTGGAACCCCCAAATGTTCCAATGTCTCCTAATAACCCTAATACACCAACTTCTTCGGTTTCACAACCATTAGTTGTACCCCCTGTTTTATCCTCTGTTCCCATTAAGGAAGCCCCATCATCCAAAAAGACGAAGCTCACCCCCTCGAAACCCTTAGGCCACTTTTTTAATCTAGCGCCCCCAAAGAATCTTCGTCGATCGCACAGGGTGCGAAAGCTGTCAGAGGCTGACAAAGCCAAAAACCTCAAGAAACCTGGAGGTAAACCATCTTCTGCCATTGTTTGTGATGAAGAAGAAGAAGAAGAGGAAGACCAACCTCTTATCAGAACCAGGGCTCAACCATCCAATGCTCTTCCTTCAGTTCTTGCCCCTGCCATAGATCCTACTGATGCTATTCCTCCTTCTGACCCTGTTGATCCTACTCCTGTTGCTCCTACTCCTGTGCTCCCATCTGTTGTTGTTCCTGAGGCTGCCCCTACTGTTGCTGAGCCTACTGTGGTAAGTGATGAGGAACCCCTGGCTAAAATCCTCATGGAGTTGAGAGGAAAGAAGAAAATGGCTACTGACTTAGAGCCAATTGCTGAAGATGCTGATTCTGAAGGTAGTTATGAGAGTGATGATACTGCCTCTGATGAAAATTACAAACTGGAACATGAAGAGCTTGAACAAGAGAAAGAGGATCAAAACATTGATGCCTCCTCTGGTGATGAAACAGAGGCTGAATCTGTCAAAGTGCCCTCTCCTGTCAAGGATGTGACTGCAGATGTGCACACATCCAGGTGCACATCCACCAGAAAGAAAGCTGAAAAGGGTAACTCTAAATCCCTCTCCATATCTCCTGCTTTCAAACCCTTGTCTACTAAATTTCTATCAAAGGATGTCTCTGATAGATTTGGCCTGATTGTGAATAAGGCCTTCATAGTTGAAATGAAAAGGGATAGAGATACTTTCTCTAAACTGGGTGTGGATAAGTTTTTGAATAGAGAGGATTATTTTTGACTGTGGATCACCCTCTCCCCTTCTATCCCAAAATGGTTTATGAATTCTATGCTAATTTGACCAAAGGGCTAGATAGACCTTCTTCCTCCTATTCTGTTTATGTGAGAGGAAAATTTGTTCCTTTTTCTCCCTCTGTTATAAATGACTTTCTTGGTCTTGAGGGATGCTATGATGAACTCCGTAGGATTTCTGAGGATGAGCTTGTGTCCATTATCACCCATAGTAAAGTCACTTCTTGGCCCATTAAGCCAAAAGATTTGGGTAGTGGTTCTCTCTCCTCCCTTTATTGTTTTCTCCATACAATCCTTGCTGCCAACCTGTACACATCAAATAATAAGACCTCTGTTACTAGGGTGCTAGCTGACTTGCTTTATAGGTTGGGTGCTAAAAAGAATATCAATCACAAGTACAGATTTGAGCTTAGATAGCGCTTTTTTTTAGCTTAGATAGCGCTTATAAGCTCTATCTAAGCTAGCGCTATGCAAGTTAGCATAGCGCTTTTATAAGCGCTATCTAAGCTCCCAAACATAGATAGCGCTTTTAAAAAGCGCTATCTAAGCACTTTTTTTATTTTGAAAAAATCAACTTACATAGCGTTTTTATGCGCTACATAAGCTCTCGAACTTAGATAGCACTTTTAAAAAGCGCTATATAAGCACTTTTTTTATTTTTTTAGAAATCAACTTGCATAGCGCTTTTAAAAAGCGCTATGCAAGTAAGCACTACGCAAGTTAAATTTCATTTTTTTTTCGGCTGTACCTATTTTAAATTATATAAAAATAAAAATTAATAGAAACTAACAATCATTCCATTCAAGAGTTCCTGATTTGAAGCTTGTGGATCTCTAGTCAATCTCCCTCTCTGCAGCAGTTTGCCTTTCACGACTGGCCATAGTGGAGCCCATAAAATGAGGCACCGAGTTAGAAATGCCTTTTCTGGTTGGTTTTCCGTACTTGTGAGGGGTTTCAATCAACTCTCTGGTCTGGGGGTTAAGTGAAGCTTCTCTTTAGTTAGACCTTCAATTTCCACCAACTTGCTTTTGTGGAATTTGAGACTTCCACATCAGTTAGACCTTCAATTTCCACGGATCCCTTCGGATCTGTTTGACTATTGAAGAAGGATAGACAATTTTAAATACTCTTGGGGTTTACAACCAAAAAATTACATATTTCTCCTCCTGTATATTAAAAAATCTGAGCATAGTAGATAGAATGCATCATCATAACATTCGGTGTTTGCAATAATCAAGTCTCTTCATTTGCATCTCTACCTTCAACGAAATCAGTACAAAGGATATACATAAGCTGGTAGCTAATATAGCAAGCCAAAAGAACATCTAGCAACAACATATTGTACATATCTTCTGAAAAAGTATCAATACAATTACCAACTAATCAACCTTCAAAACCCATTCTTTATAAAAAGAATAACTAGTGTCACTCATGTTCAAGCTACGAATTCAGGATACTATAGTTTTCCAAATCAAAAGTCTTGTCCTAATATCCACTATTAAATTTTATTTCTGTTATGTATTGAGGTGTAACATTGGGACTTGTACTATAAAGCAATACATGTTAGAAACTGCTACTCAGTATTGAACTTGAAAAATCCTTGTAAGAAAATGACTCTTTCAAGGTTGAAGCAAAAGAGGAGTGTCAACTAGAGGACCAAACTCAGTTCGATAGCTTAACCGATACCTTAACACCTACAACTCTACCGAAAAACAATTCAAGCACAATGCATCAATCTGCAAGGGATAATCAACTAAACAACCGATCAGAAATCAATCTTAAAAGAATCGAGACAGATACACTACACCCACACTCATTTAATTAGATGACCAAAACGCACAAACTAAAAATTACAAGCTGAATGCAAGCAATACAAAAAAGAAGGTGCAAAAGACACCGGAAACAGTTACATATAGCAAGTTAGTGTATACATGTTCAGAGCTATCAAGATGAAACAATGCCATAAATATGGAATTTAGAAAATCGCCACAAGCTCATGATTGAGCAAGCAATATAAAATATTTTTTTCATACTTTTGAAAATGCTAAAGGAAAGCTTGACAATCAATACTTGCCCTAATGAATATTTG